>VWZS01000654.1:2606565-2676036 GCA_013397075.1 Rhabdornis inornatus
GTTTATAATACAAAGGCAAAGTAACTAACATATTTAAGAATGGTACATAAGCCTAATTCTTCCTTTTGCACAAGGCCACCTAATGTGTCCTTGGCAGAATAAATCATGTTGTAGTCACTGTAAGGCTCTTTCCATTGCCAGTTTTATTAAAAAGGCCAGCACTGTGCATGATATTCTCAACTTGATCGAAATGCAGAGAACAAGCACCCTTTTACTTAGACTCATACACCCCTGGCAAAGTTTGTGATTTCTGATATAAATGTGTGTTTGCATTTTAACAAGTTGCTTTTTTTTCCTCTTGCTGCTTCTTTCCAAAAAGCAAAAACTTTCTTGATCTTAAGTTATAAGCCAGTGATACTCAAAAATCAATTAAGCTATGAAATCATCTGCTACACGTGATTCTGAGAGAAAATATCATGTAGTGGAGCCATCTACAGGGATGTAATTTGAAATACAGACACAAAGGATAAGCAGAAATGCACAGGGTAGCTCTTGCACAACCAGGGACCTGACAGCAGCAGGGATACAAAAATCATCATATGGCAGAAAAAGGAAATATATATTGGAAGTGCTAATATATAGAATGGTAATTCTTACATTGCGTTATGAATGTGTTCTTATGTTCCAGATTAGAAGATTTTGACTTGTTCATGTGGAGTAGTAATTAAAAAGAAAATAGAATGTCTTGGTTTAGTAAGAGATGTTAATATGAAAATCTTATTCCCTAAGAGGTATTTCACCTTTAGATTTGCATTTGGGTCTTACCATTATTAAAAAGAGCCTAAGCAAAACCAGAATGGCCACAGAAGTACCAATATTCACAGAGGAGTATCTGAAGATGGATTTGGAGGGGAGGAGATATTGAGGTATAGAAATCATGAATAGGACAGAGAAGGCTGAACAGGTGATCCTTGGCACCTTCCCAACAGCACTTTAATAAGTAGGCGTTCAGTGAAATGAAATGGCAACAACATCAAACAGAAAAAGTACTATACATTGTATTTATGCATATTTTACTATTAAAACTCACTACCAACAATGTATTACTGAGGCAACAAGCTTGGTAAGAAACATTGATTTTTTTTTTTTTTTTTTGTATGGCAATCACTAAGCTCCCATCGTGCTGTCCCTTGTGACACTTTTGATATGTCCCAGCGAAGGTTTGATATTGGTGTCTCAGGCTTACGCAAGAACCTTCACTACAGAAGACAGGTGACAAGTACACCTAATAACTAGCTGGGGGCTTGAACAGAATTAGCTGCATAATGGATAAAAAAGTCTCAAACCAAAACTGAGTAGGAGCAAACCTCATGTAAACTGCAGCCCGATGCTAAGACAGCATCACATTCTCAGAAGGTCATACAAGCTTTAAAAGTGCAGCTAAATTTGCAGAATTGCTTTGCCAACTCTGATGCTCCTAACTCTTGAAGAGACATCAATCTAATTGCATTTCCTTTCCTGTAACACAGACTTCATGAACAATACGAGTTATCCTCTATCCGTGCCTCTAGGCTTGCCAAACCATTTTATGGCTTTCTGGCAAATCCATCAGTTCCTTGCAATCACAATACAAATTTCCGTATTTTTTTCTTCTTAAAAACACAGGAATAATATCAGGGGAAAGGGTTTGAAACGCACCATGAGCACATTCAGAATATATCACTGTTACAGAAGCATGTTTACTTTGAGAAGACCAAGTGACATTCATAAATTCAACGGACAGGACCCATTTGCACAAAAGTACTTGATAATACTTGTATGTGCAGTACATTCGTTCTAGAAGTTCACTCATTTTATTAATATACCTGCATAATGAGCTGTTTTCTACTGAAGAATTGCTGCATCATCCCAAAGAAAATATCCATACCAATCTTTCACAGCTATATGAGCTAATGTAGGGAAGCAGCAACACACTGTACCTACTTCAAGAATTCTTGAAGTCCTGTTTTATTAAAAGTGTTACAAGCTGCAATTATTTAAATTTCATTCTACTAGTAATTTCTTTGTGTTGGGGAAAATTTCTAAACAAACCCTTCCTGTATGTCAAGAAATGGCCCACAATTTAATTTTGTGTAAAACTCATGGCAGTCAAGAACACGCCCTGGCATACAACTGCTGAAGCTATCCAGTTCAGGTGATTGACCAAATGACAGGACAGGGAAAGCAGCATGGGAAACCTGCTAATGAATCTGTTCATTTATCACAATGATTCAGGTATTCAATAGCTTTTCAGAATGACAGAATTATGCCATGGAAAAAATGGATGAAAACCCAACAGTAATGCAGGCTCATAGACTCACATTCATGGGTAAGGTACACAGACACTGTAAAATGCAGTGGCAAAAACATTTTCAGAGCACCAAGCAGCAGGTGTGTATACTCTGCTTTAATACATTGAGTGAAAATCCCATATTTCCAGATTGCACTTGACTGCTCTGACCAAATCAATGTGAAAGACCATTTACTCTAATCAGACTGAGGGAAGCAAAAAGCATACAGATGCCATAGTTTTCTTGATTCCACAATAATATTCTGAAGTCTGCAAACAACCTTTGGATGTACTCAAATCCTACAAAATCACACACCCAGTGGAAAATCTAGCGACAGGTCTTTGGCCACAGTCCATTCATACAGCTCCACCGACTGAGTCAGTCTACAGCAGCTGATAACTCATCCTGTGAACTCTAGGGATGGACATTAGCCAAAAGATGTTAAACTAATGATGTGAGGTTACAGCAGCCTTATATGTAACTTAATTGCAACTAATTTTACTGCAGTAACTGCAGCATGAGGACTTCTGTCAAAGAGCTGATTGCCCAAGCATGAAATTTCCAACAAATGATCAGCTGTGCAGGTTACCCCATGTTTTCAGATCCATGTTCACATTGCACATGTGTTAAGAGAGGCTGTGCATACACAGCTGGGGCAAAACCAGGCCACTCCTGAGCCAAAATCTGGGATTTCGGGAAGTCCTCATGGGCAAAGTCCTCATGCACATGCACCTGACATCAGGTTTTAAAAATGACAACCAAAGTAAGCCAATTTGGAGTAAATCTAAACTGTATGTATGTAGAATGAAATGCTATGTAAAGCATACAAATGCAAAGTAGAATGAAATGCTATGTAATAAACAAAAGTATAGATAAATATTTAAGGACAAATAACTGGTCACTTGTCTTTGATAGGTCAATTCATAAATGTTGCTTTTTTTAGCCAGCTGATATGTTGTATGCAGCAGCCCCAGCAATCAATTGCTTTCACTCTTTGCTGACATAAAATTTCATGCATCAGTGCATCCTAGAATGATGCATACCCGTTCCTTAATACTGTGGGGAGATCATAACACTGTAACACTTTTAATAACACAATGCCAAAAAAACCCCCAAAACAATCCAACTTTGTGAGAGAGAAAGAAATTATTTAGCAGTTATTTTTCCCCTGCCTCAAAAGCTGAGTTTTGTTCTTGATAATAAATAGAAGGTACACACTCTCCAGATTGTCTGTAACAACTTTTTGATGTATAATACTTAACACAATTGGTCTCTTCGTGTCTGCACATACAGTATCATTTCTGAACAAGTTAATAATGGGTTATACTGTACTTTTCTTTGCCCAATATATATATAGACACACCTTCAGCAAAATTTCTTCTCAATATTTATACTATTAATTGGACCAAATGACAAAATTAAAAAAAAAAAAAGAAGAGGAGGAGGAAGAAGAAAGGAGTTTCCTTTACACTTGTGTCTGCTGCTGAGTCTCCACAAATGGAATGTGAACATTTTCTACGCTGAGTTCCTCCACGCTTTCAAAGTCACTCATGGCTACTTCGGAGTCATCAAAGCCGCAGCCGGCTGAGACGTCAGAGGAAGAGGTGTTGAGAGAGTTGTGCAAGGATAAGGGCATCTTACCTGCACTAACATTTTCTGTGTTCTGGCTTGGGCCAGCAGCAAAAGTACTAAATTCGTTCCCAGTTTGAGATCCTGTGGTGTCCGTCTCATTGGGGAACTGGTGGGGAGGGAGGTATTGGCTCGGGTGGAAGTGCGGCCGTCTCCTGCAGTCAGGGCTGAGAGTACTTGCCATGGAGACTGGCTGCGAGGGTGGGAGGGTTTCATACTGGTCTGGGTAATCCTCTGGGAGAGGAGGTGGTAACTGGTCTTGGCTCAAAAACTCCTCTTCGTGAGGGGGAGGGTAGTCGCTGTCGATGTCGTAGCCACCAAGGTAGTAATCTGTTTCCAGTTCTCTGGTACTGCCGTGATGAGCCGAGCCTCCTTCTGTCGTCTCAAAATTGGGCACCTCCTCAATGTCGGACAGGCGAGCGCTGGGCATCCAGTCAGAGGTATCCCAATGATACGCTGCAGCAGGGAGAGAACGACAGTGCTGTGTTAGGATGAGACCACAGCGGAGAGCAGAGCGTCCTGCATGCCCTTGCCTGAGTCCTTACAGAACATTCAAAACACAGCATGCGCCACAGGCCATGGATACAGGTCAGCCATGCTCTGACCAGAGGCGTAGAGGAGGAGAATAACTTGCATTATGATGCTAATGCAAACAAGCAAAGAAACAAAACACCCCCACTCTCAAGCATTTTGCTTTTTAAGATGCTACTGGGTTGTATTAGAAACTGTAAGTCCAAGAAATCAAGATGTCTGAATTACTGCTTTTCACAGTTATTTGAAAAAAAAAATCTTTAAATGCAGTCAGCATGCTTATGGAATCTTATCTCCCCTTCCACCTCCAATGACTTCAAGAAAGAAAATGTGCAAGCAAATAATCTGATTGACTGAAAACTGAATTTTGAAACAAAAAAAGTGGCTGACCATTCTCATGCATCTTTTGAACCGAACAGAATTCAAACAAAAGAGTACACATGAAGCAGTTCAAGAAAAAAACCAAATAGATCAAGTCAGTGCATTGCCCACCCCAGCCCACAGGCAGAAGGTGTCCCAGAAAAATCACCTCTGTTGTAGTTCTGTCCTTGATCCATAACAGACACTGTCAGATATAAAGTGAAAAGCAAAAACTGGTAACTCGGAGCTTGTCACCAGCATTGTAGTAAATGTGAAAATACAAAACTCAGCATGCATATTTCTAAAGTACAGCTGCCATGGTGTCATTTTAGCAGGGTTTTTAATTATTCTTTATTTTAACGTACGAGATAAGCTTGTCTGTCAAATGCAGACACATATAAAGAAATGTTTATGTTGTGTATTATATTCCTTTTCTATCATATCTTAATTATTTACCCTCACTGAACAGATACAGAATTACTTTAGAGCTGTAATTCTTAAAATAAAAAAGGGCTATCCACCATCGACATGGCTTATAACCGCAAAGTACATTTTTCTCTAACTTGTTCACTTTGAAACAGAAAAATAAGAATCTACCATTCTCAGGGCCGGTTCAAACAAATCTGGGCCCACCTGGGCTCAGATACCATGGTGATGGGCACGGTATAAGAACCTGAATAGAATAGAATACAAAGCCATTTAATGGGGCTATCAGCTACAATGCTCCACAACCCCACACCCACCTCCCACCTGCACTGCCATGCTAGCTGGTGGGGAGGGAGGCATTCCAGTATGGAGAGGGTGCAGGGGTGGGGGAGAGAGCAAGGAAGGAGGTTTTATGTGAGACAAGAGCGGGGAATAAGCTGCAGCGTTTTCTAGATGGATAGGCTCTTGTTCAGCCGCATGTTACTGGGCTTCATGCAAGAAGTCATCGGGCAAAGTCTCTGGATGACATTGCTGGAGGAGGTCTGGCAGGAGAAACAGACATTTATGGCATCACAGCTCGTGACCTCTGTGGCTCAGACACAGGCGAGGGCAGAAAAGACTTCTCCAGCCCTTCACCTACTAAGACCACACTTGCCCTTGCTCATCACCACATGGTGCATGCGGTGATGGTGATTTCTTCCTTAGCTCGACAGCCAGGCAGGAGCTCTCCACCTGCTCTGCCATGTCCTGGAGTGAGGAGGGCTGGGGCTACTGCAGGTTTAGTAACAGTGTCTGAACCGGCCCTAACCTCTCTCCTGCACTTCTCTCTTCTTTGTACAGTGGATTCTGCTGTATTTGGGTCAGTGTGATGGCACTGCACCTGAGATGTGCCAGGACCCCCTGAGTTGTGTGGACCAGGATCCAGGAGAACCTCACTAATTTGCCAACTTGCACAACCCCAGGCAGGGCCCTGGGGCAGGAGCCCCATCCTCCCATGACTCTGTGGCAGGGATTCTGCCCAGAGCTCCAGTGTGGCTAATTATTCACCACGTCCATCAACTCCGCTGCAGAGCGGGCAAGAATCTTAAGTTTCATACTGGGAAGTGGGCAAAGCGTTTTCAGTGACAGTCTCTTGAATCTGCTGTCAGACGGGCTTTTTCTGACCTGTACAGGATGATAATGAGCCAGCATGTTTGCTTAAGCTTTCCTTTAGGAAGGCAAGGTCATTTGCAGTGCCTGTGGTTTCTTTTCAAGGTTATTTTTTTATTTTTTGAATGGGACTTTCTTTTGATTTAACCTTAGCTAGTCTATTTTTTTTAATAGTAAGAAGAATGGCACACTTTGGGAAATCAATAAATGTACTATGAACAAATACTCAAGTGGCATCACTAGCTAGGAATAAAAGTGTTTTTCAAAATTACTGTGACGCTGGCTCAAGAAAAAAATCAGCAGTTTCACAAAAATAATTTACTTAATTATGTATTATGCAGATTAGATTAGCTGAAGTATGCAAAATCTGTCTTAAATTTGCTAAGGACAGATGAAATTTTTGACTTGTGGATAACCTGAATTGATGTTGAGGTGACATTTGCCCAAGGGTAGGAAAAATGTTGTAAAAAAAATAAAAGTAATGTTTATCTATGATAACAAGACATTTCTTCAGTGCTTTATGGAGAAAAGAAAATAGTGATATCCCCGCATTACAGGTTCACTTATAACATGATATGCCTGAGGTTACCCAGGAGGTCAGTGGAAGAGGTGAGTGTTGGAGAACATTGCCATGCTCTGTTGAATGGGCACACCAACACCACGGGAGAGCCACAGCATCCGTGGAGCTGCACCCACACATCTGCTGTCTGGCAGGGTTTCCTGGGAGAAACCAGCCACCAGCCAGCCACCCACCACTGTGCTCCTCTCCATGTGAGACCACTGGAGTACATAACCCAGCTCTGCTGCAGCATGGCATACTTTACAGACTTCCTGTGCCATCTTCTGTTTCCCAGTCTCTGCAGCCAGGATAATCTCAATGATATGGCTCCATTATCAGTCTATTATTTTCTCTGAAGACAATGAGAATAAACAAACCAAAACATTGACTTGAACAGAAGAGGATGAAGGCTTGACACCTTTTCTACCACCTCCAGTTACCCACAGATATTTTGTGGTAACAAATTCCTCTGGCATTTTCATGTTTGCTGGTGAACATGCTGATCTGCAAAACCCAATCCCTGCCACAGGATTGCTGGTCAGTGTAGATTAGTGAGGTTCTGCTGGAATGTTTCACAATGAAAATAGGAAGCATTGTTGTATAACAAGAAAGAAAAAAATTTAAATACCTTCATTTTCTATAGTGTCAACTACATTGTTGACAAGCTGTATGACAGTCACTATGGAAGCTTGCAGGGGAGGGAAAGTAGAAAATAAAGGGAGGGGAAGGACAGCTTCAGGTTAGTATTTAAAACACACATCATATGTTACCACAATAAATTCTCTCAAGACAGAACTGACACTGAAAAAAAAAAAGGCTGCTGACCAATGCATGATTTATGCAGTGGATTGCAGGACATTTCATTTCAGATAATCCCATATATCTTCAGAGTGGTGATAAATTCCAAACCAGCATTTCCACAAAGGCATATGGGATGATGTGTATCACCTCATAAATTCAAGCAGACTGGTCAGCTGATTCAATTAAGCAAAGCAGTATCTTGTCTACCTGACACTAATTTCTAATTCATTCTTGCTTAGAGGTCTCTAGAGATGGTGCCATGTGCTCCAAGGATCATTATCTTTTAGAGCATCACACCATCAGAAACGGTGTTAAGCTCAATCTATTTCCTAAGAGGAATGTTTTACTTATTTACTGTCTATGCCATGCCATGTAATACCTCAGGGAGGTTAAGCAGCAGAGCTATAATTAGGAGGACACACCCATGGAGCTGAGGTTCGAATTTTGACCCGTGTTTGACAGAATAGTTCCACAAATGCTTTGTGCATTCTCTGCAGGTGTTCCAACAAAACATACTTTTCCCTTGAAAGAATTAATATAGACTGTGCAACTGTTTAATGTGGAGGCCTATAATGTGTGGTCCTCTAGATGATTTTGCACCACCTAACAGTGCTGCCTCTGAGAATATGAGATAGATCCCATCAAAACTGAAGAGAAAGCTCTGGATGAGTGGGCACTGGATCCTTTCCTTACCCTTTGTTTTTAGTTATGAGAAAACCAAGTGCTTGTAACAGGCTGAGAATGGGATCAGAAATGTGGGGCAAAACATACTTTTTTGCGTCACACAGCCAACAGACTTAGAGGTCACAAGAAATGTGTTTACACTGCGGACATACGTTGAATATTTTCATATCTTTACTAAATTCTGGGCACAGGATCAAGTATATCACCCAGTTTCCTCAGTTCTAGTGAGGGCCTAGCAAAAAGAGCCTTAATAAACCAAAGGACTCCTGTTCTGTGTTTATGATCAGTATATTTATGCCATCAACAGCCATGGTAATTATACAAAGGAGAACTTGCACTGGCTAATGCAAAATAAACATTATAGAAAAATAAGGGTCTCCATGCAATTAGTGCTACATGGCTGGGAAAAAAGATGGAGGGCAGCTGTAAACTATTAGAGGAAAAAATCTGAGAGTGAAAACCAGGTCAGAAACCAGGGCCAGCCCAGTTTTCTTTGCAACTAAGGGTTGGCTCTGGCGGGAGCTGTGCAGAGCATGTTCACTGAAAGGAGGGAACACCACCCCACAGAGCTCAGTGCAAGTCAATGCTCAAATACAGCATTTCTCAGGTTTTGGACTAGAAAAATTACTGCTAACTACTCACAGAAAGACTAGGGAAGCTAAGCAATTTAAATGCAGAAGAAATAAGGTGAAAGAAAAAAAAGTAGCTTAAAAATCTCACTCCATGTGAGTTTTCATGGTAAGACAAGCCCTTGACACAGTGCCAGAAGGCTCCAAGCCAAGAGCCCTGGAGAGGGTAGTGGAGGCTGCCTGCACCTTCAGTGGGATTCAGTCCAGTGCTCCACTGCTGCAAGATAGGTTTCCCTAGGCAGAAGCTGCTACCCAGTTTCACAAGTCAGTGTCAGCACAGCCATTTTTGCATTTGTGTGACACAAGCCTGTCCCCTCTGCTAGCCTGAGAGCCCAGCAGCATTGCTCTTGGCTTTGGAGGAAGGGGTTTGGAGAAGGAGCCACTGTTCTGTCTCATCAAAGAGCATGGATGCTGAACTGCATTTGTTGTGGTCTCACTGACAACCTTCTAACCTTTGCAGGTATGTGAAGTACGAATAATTAAAATGACAAGAAGAGCAAGGATTTATGGCTTAAGGAGGCATATCCATTAGCCCTAAAGTACAGGCATGTGAGTATGTACATGCTTACTTATGCCTGGCTTTGTTTTTTAGGCTCTTTCACTGCAAACCTTCCCTGCTGCTTCAAGCAAACCAGAGCATGTGGTCTTGCATCGATCTCTGCAAATTACTCAGATGATTTAAGTTTCTTCCCTCATTCTCCCTGAAGATATGGATTTGTTTGAACCCTGAACTAGAAATGTTATCTCTAAAGGCCATATTTTAAATGCAGCTTTCACAAAAAATGAGTGGGCACAGAAAGTCCAATCCAGCTTCTGTGGGTACTGTGTGAATGGTTTCAGTGGAGACAGGATCAGGTGTCTGAAATGTCTAATTAGAATTTGGGAGATATAAAAAGTAACATTGTACAATAAATGACGACTTGAATAATTACTCCAAAGGTAACTATAATGTAAATACATATAATTAAATAATACTTATCCTAAAAAAAGGCCAAAGGATTTTTTTTGGTGCAGAGGCAGGAAAGTATTGAGAAGCCTGACAAAAATAATTGTAATGCTGCAGCCACAGCGGACCAAAAGGAACTGCAAGTGTACTTTGCTGTCAGTGCTTTTTCCAGCATCTCAGAGCTCCTAGAGAACAGCTGCATGACATGGCTGAGGAACTGAGTCTACACACAGTTCATGAACTGGTGCCTGAGAAAACCAAGTACTATTTCTTTGTGCTAGTCTTTCTCTGAGTGTCTGAAATAAAGCTTCCCTGACATCTACCATCCCTCCCCAGCAGAAACATCTTGACTTTTCTCAGGTCCACTGCTCAGCATACGTGGGCTGCAGGAACAAAGCTCTGCCCATAACTGACTTTGTGGCCTCTTTGTGGGCTGTGTACAGCTCTGCTCATGTCACCCACTGAGATGAGGATGCAGGACATGAGAGGCAGGCACTGAGTATGCACTGAACAAGGATTTAACGGTGCTCTATTGTTTGCTGAGCTGTGATTGCCAGGGAGAAGCCAAGATGCTGGGGACTTGCTAATCTGCTCATTGTCAAAGGCTGAGCACTAGCAGAGTTCTGTTGGGACCATGAATGAGACCTGGCAAATAGCACAGAAATCCCCCTTATTTGATTGGTGAAACATGAAAGTCATGCTCTTTCAACAAGAAAAATGATATAAATTCTACAGTTTCACTTGCAACCTATTAGTCAACTTGCATCTTGGCAATGTGACTCTGCTGTATCATACCTCTAATTTGCTGTAAAGTTTGGTCCTGATACAACAGCCCCGAGCACCAAGATTTTTATTACACTCCTATAATTTAGTAAGTGGAACACGAAATGAGGGTTTGAACCCACAACTTTCTTGCTTTAGGCATCGTTAAAGGGTTTCAAGATGTCACATAAATGTTTTAATAATATTAGAAAGAGAGATTAATAGCTTTTCTCCCAGCATAATAAAGATGAAATCATTTCTTACCATTATCATCTCCGGAGTCAGACTGGAAGGAGCTGAGGGACTGTACTTCAGAGTTGCTGCCTTTATTACTTCCTGAAAAACAGGTCACTTCTTCAGCGTCATCAACCTCTTTACCTTCATTGACAGCAAAGACAAAGCAAAATGGTACTCTCTAGGTATGCACATTTATCTATTTATACCATGGACACACTTAAATCCTACCTTCTGTTATTTGAATCAGAATAAAATTATTTCCTTCACACAGAGGACATGACCTATTCACCAAGGAGGCAGTTGGTAAAGATACCTAGACTTTGGAAGTGTTTGAAACTCAAAGAGTCTTTCAAGTGGCTGACAACACCGTAATCAAGGAAGAAACATCTGTATTCAATATTGTCTTTTTAGATGATATATAGTCTCAAAAGCAATGAAAATGATGACTTAAGGAATGTGGTGGTATAAACAGCTTATACAAGAGATTACAGTTACATTTATCTTTACTGTTCATTTCCTAATTTGAGAGCCTCATTAAAGGCTCATTCAATGCTCACTAAAGTTACTGTGCATCTTGTTATTCATATCAGTGGCCCTTGCATCAGATTTTAATAGCTCCATCACTGACATACAATAGATTATGCTTCAATTTACATTGCTTTTCATCAGGGACATTCAGTCTTCACAACTCTACTGTTTAGAAATGTAACTGCAACCTACGGTATAAATTCTCCTGTAATTAAGCACATATAAATAAACACATTCAACTATACATTATATGGGCAATAATCAGGAACACAAAAAGTTATTCTCTATTGTAAGCACTGAGATACCTGAGCCAATTACAAATGAAGAAGCTCAGGTGCTATCACTGTGAAAGTACAGCTCTCTACCTCACAGCTGTAGGTATTTCCAGCCAGCATGGGACACCTCCACATGGTAAGAGCTGATTAGCTCCTGCTGAGCAGCAGGATATGGAGCTGATGGAGTCAGTGCTGCACTAACAAAGCTGCACTGCTTCCCACTCTGTGACAGCTGACGTCTGTCTCCCTGGTATGGCCTCATGGTGTGCAGATATTCATACCTGTATCAGCAGTGCCTGTGGCACAAACACCCAGGATAATATAGCACAGAGCATGTGTGGAGGCTGATGTGATAATGCTTTCAACCAGCAAAACTATATTTAAAGGTTTAAAAAGTCAGACACAACACAACTCTGCAATACAGCCCAAATAAATGGAAATCAATTCAATTTTTCATTACAAGACCTTAGCCAGTGTGCTGCCTTGGATGCAAATGTGTGATCAGGGCACAGGCATAGATCATAAACTCTCTAAGTCTAGAAAAGACCTCCAAGATAATCAAGCCCAACCTTTGACTGAATATCACTATGCCAATCAAAAAATTGCATTAAGTGCCATGCCCAATAATTTCTTCAACACTTCCAGCGATTGTGACTTCACCACTTCCCTGGGTACCCCGTTCCAAGGCTTAACCACTCTTTCAGAGCAGAAATTCTTCCTGTTGTCCATCCTGAACTTCCCCTGGCACAGCATGATGCTGTTCTCTTGACCTGTTGCCAGATTCCTCTCTCTATTCCTCAGTTCCTATTGCTTTCAGCTACAGGACTGGATTGTGCAGTTTTACTTGACAATTTTGGTTAAAGCTGTGCTGCAATAGGGTTGAAGATCACAGAATCATATAACAGTTTGAGCTGGAAAGACCTTAAAGATCATTTGGTTCCAATTTCCCTGCCATGGGTAGGGAACCTTTCACTAGACAAGGTTGCTCAGAGCCACATCCAATCTGGCCTTGTATTCTTCCAGGGATGGGACATCCCCCCCCTTCTCTGAGCAACCTGTTTCAGTGCCTCATCACCCTCACAGCAAATAATTTCTTCCTAATAGCTAATCTAAACCTACCCTTTTTCAGCTTAAGGCCATTCATGACTACAGGCCCTTGTGAAATGTCCCTCTCCAGCCTTTTTGTAAGCCCCCTCCAACAGGTACTGGAAGACGCATCAGAAAAACTTCCTAATAAAAGAAAACACCTATAAAAAATCATACATGGTGAAGCAAACATCTTCCAGTCCATATGATACGTTCTGACTTGCAAGGATAGATGATATAGGGCTGTAACTCTGTTCCAGAAAACTGGTATTTCCTGTCATGACAGAAGAAGTGAAGTTTGCTGCATCTCCAGCAACTCATTCAGGAATGGAGGGAGCACTGTGTTATCAGGTGAGAAACCATCAGAGCACAAATAGGGTAAGTGTGGGGATTGAAAATTCCATGATGAGTCTGGTACTGAATGCAGAGGGGAATGCAATGGCGTGAAAAGGTGATCCCATATATCAAGCAGTACGTGATTTTCTGCTTCACTTCACAGACTCTGAAAGTAGGGAATATTAGTTCATTTCTCCCTGATGCAAAACAGAACTGCTTCTTGCAGGAGGTTTAAATATTTTTAGCTCCCTTGGGAAACAAACAGCCTGAACCTAACAGAACTTATATTTGAGAATTCTGCCCCAAATTGTTTTTTTCCAATAGAAAGATGATTGCATTGTATCACTTGAAAAACGCTCAGAGCACTTACTCATACATGTATTCTGAACAAGTGAAAGAAATGCTTTTAGTCATACTTCATGCATAGAAGTAGAGGTCTTGTGTGTCTGGTTTAATTATAACCTTTCAAAATTAAACCAGATCACTTCTTGGAGAAATATAACAATTCACATGTGTTGGGCTGCAGCATTAAGAGTACCTGCTGCATCCTGAAGACAACCCTTCCCACTGGCAGGGAAGAATGAGACCAGCACGCAGTGCTACTTACTTTCTGTCCCAGCATCCCATGTACTCTTCCTGATGGAGTCACAGTCAGAGCGACAAGGAGACACAGCAGGCAAGTTTGGAGCTACACTGCACACCACCACCCCCCTCCTGGCCGTCAGTATTCGAGGGGACTCGGGATGAAACGTTGTCATCTCCTGGTGCTCCACACCAAGCCCATCCACTATCTTGTCCAGGTTATTCCGTGAGTCGCTCTGGAAGCACGGGGTATAGGCCATTGGCCTCACTGGCACCTGCGGAGGCCCAACCTCTTGGTAGATATTTCTGCTGTCTCCACTGTTCCTGATGTTCTTGAATTGGATGCCATTGCTCTTGTTGAGAAGGGCTGCAGTAGCTGGATCCTGTACGAGCGTGATGTTGTTGCGGGAATAGTTCTTCCTGAAAACTTTCTTGCGGAAAATGATGAAAAGAACGATTAACACAAATATGACAAACAGGACCACGGCTATGCCTATCAGCTCCTCCTTGCCAACATAGGAATGCCCAGCTTGTATATTGGGAACCACCACGGGCCGAAGACCACAGTATTGACCCACATAGCCAGGGGTGCAGTTACACAGAAAGGAACCAAAGATGTTGACACAGGAGCCACCGTTTTCACATTCTTCTCTTTCACACTCGTTGATGTCTTCTTCACACCTTAAAAGAAGTAAAGGAGAGTCTGGAATCTGGAGAACATCTAAGAAGCAGTCCAGCTCAAGCATGATGCCTTATCTTGTCAAAATGGTGCCTTTAGTTAACACCTTGTGGTACTTTGCAAATTATCCTATTATTATCATATCATTGAATAGCATTTAATTTTTTTCTATGATCATTCCATGGGTTTTTAAAAGACAATAAAATGGAAATATCAAGAAGTAATTAAGAGTTTAAAGCATCTGACAGAAATCAAGAAGGAAATAAAGCATCTGATAGGAAAAGGCTCCTTGACCCTAATGAAGCTTACTGAATGTAATAGAGAACCTGCTTTTTATATTATTTTTGGACTACTCCATGGGTTTCAATACAAAATATTAGAGGGGGATTCAAGAAGAAGACAGTTGAGAAAAAATACAGTTAAAAATCAGAGTATTTATTGAAGGAAAGAGAGTCGGGAGAGAAGAGAGAAGAGAAGAGAAGAGAAGAGAAGAGAAGAGAAGAGAAGAGAAGAGAAGAGAAGAGGATACACTGACTATGTAAAATTTTTTAGGTCTGGAGACAAACAAATATTAGAAGCAGGGAAAAAAAAAGAACGGGAACCATAAAGAGAATTGTAAAGAACAAAAGGTAGTAAAATGCAGAGGAAGAAGTACAAACAGTAGACAAACCAGATAAGGGACAAAGCATGTTGATGGGTAGGTGGGGATTTTCTATGTCTATACCAAGTTTACGATCAAGGCAGGGATTTTAAAAAATGACTGCAATAAATTAGCCTTTTATGTCAGGCCTAAGGTGACTAAATAATTGATCCATTTTCAAAACAAAGATTACACAGCAGCTTCCACAGGTTTTACGAGATTGTTCAAAAAGCTGGCAACACAGGTGTATCTCAGAGAAATCTGTCTTGTGTTAACATCCTGAATCAACAGTTTGGAGGGTTAAGTTCAGAAAAAACATTTCTGAGCATGAAAATCTCAGGGATTTCTCAGCTGTCATTAGCTTAGACTTGGAGTAAGTGCTAAGGTTGGGGTTATTTTTTGTGAGGTGAATCATAGCTTTTCATACAAAATGACTGATCAAAAAGCCCACCATCACTGAGCCAAAAAGCTCCCACTGCCCACCTGGGGAGGGACACTTACGTTACTCCTGTCAGTCCATTTTTGCAGCTGCAGATGAAAGCATTGCCGATGGGATCACATGAGCCTCCATTCCGGCAAGGATTTGGGAAGCAGGCTGTGATCTCTGACTCACAATTCCTTCCTGTAAACTGGGAGAGGCAATTGCAATGGTACCCTGGGAGGTGAAGGACAGAGAGAGGGAAATTAGACTCCCCCCACTGAGTCTGTCTAAAAGCAAGAGGACCCATTTGGCTGCTTTACACAGAAAAATAAATTGTACTGTGGGGGCAAGGGGATGTTTACACTCATTGTGGTCTGTTCCATGTGGTCCACACATTGCTAGTCAAGAGCCTGTCTATCTGAGATGCCCAGACAACCAGAGCTCATGTCTACAACCAGGGACCAGAGGAACTGCTGGCAGCCCAGACCATCCTAATTGCTATGATTCAGGTAAAACTTACTGTAATTTGCAAACACCTTTTAAGAAAGGTAACAAGAAATATTCCAGATCAAGGATGTATTTCCCAAGTTTTTGAAAATGTTTGCTGATAGCAGCAGTCTACTCTCCTTTTGGGGCTTCGCCCACGAACAAATACAAATCAGCTGAGAGCTTTTCCAACTCTGCTCTTTAAAAGGACGACACAATGGGGATGTGACAGTAATAAAACACCAGTTTTATAAAGTGCATCATCAAGGCAGAAACTATAAACTTCAAAATACCAGCTGACTTGGGCAACACCAGCCCTAATCAGAGCTGATTATGTTCAGTGTATGCTATCACATTCTGATTAATCACTGCAATTCATCAGACACAACAACATTCACGTGGAGGGGGACCCTATCAGGAATTGAAGTCCCATTTCTATGGTTTTTTGCCAACACAGGGGCAACATCAAAATGACAAATATATATTTTTTCCTCTCCCTGTGAGTTCATGTGGCACAGTGCCATTAATAAAATCTTTATTTAAGGTCACAAAGAAATCCAGTGAGGCAGTGCATCTTTTAAGGCTGTGAACTGGATATGGAAATCAGACTGCTTTTTCACTTGAAAAGAGCATGGAATACGTAGGCTGTGAAAGCCATGAGATGGCTAAGACAGTCCCTGGAAGTGGAAGAGCTGTTGAACCAGCAACATTTTCCTGGGCATCTGTAAAGAAACTTTGGCTGATCTTTTAAAAAGTTCCTTATATAACCCAAATGTCCTAAACAGATGTGTAGGCAAGGTTCAAGTTCCAGTTATGGGGTTCACATACTTACTGAATATAGCATTTTAAGCAGCTAAAACAAGGAACCTTCCTGCCATCAATACAGCTGCAGTTAGAGCTGAAATGGTTGAGTGCAACTCAATTCAGTGTCAAAATTATTGGCAATCAAGCTGATGTTGTGGAAATATCATCTCTCAGTGGTGAGACTTTTAAACATATTTTAAAAACTTTCTATATCTATTCATCTGGAAAAAAGCCGAAATACTTGTTTTCAAAGTTACTCTTTTTGCAGGAACTTCTAGCACAGTTACAAGGAAAAGAATTTCATGGAAACAATATGGAAAAACCCAGCGAAGGCATAAAGAAAAAGCAATTCTGCATCAAGACTCCCACATCTTTTATGTCCTATACGGTTCAATTCGCCTTGTTCAGTTACTCTAATTGAATTCTTTCATGAGGACAGGCTCTTGAGAATAAACTTGGAACCAGACTCGCTGGCATACTCAGTCAAGAGTCCAATGCTATTTAATTGAAGATAAATGAAATACTCAAATATCATGCTGTTTCATTGTCCTGCTACAAGAAGGGAGACAGACACACTGATCTCTCCAAGGTTACAGAGTTAAGAAGATAAATTGTTAAACTTTTGGGCTTCCAGAAAGCATGTTTAGTCAGCATCAGCATGATAGGATTATTTCTTTTTGTGTCTTAAAAGTATCTCACTCAGACAACGTGAACAGCTTTCTGGACCTATGTGATCTGGGTCTGAAGAATTACAAACCTGTGACTGTAGGTAGAATTCACAGCATGAATAAATAAGGCTGTTTCAGTGCTTCCTTTTTATGACTGAACAGTGACATCTATAGTTCAAAAATTTACAGTAATGTTTTTTACAGTCTCAATCAGTTTAAGCAAAAGGAGAATGTTCAATTCAAATATAAACCACTTGATTCCTAATCAATTCTGTTGCCTTATACAACAGCAGAATATATATATTATTCTATTTGTTATCTGGTATTTTAAAAACCTCCATAACTCCAAAGTGATGTTAAAAGCCAAGTTTCTGTCGTTTTTCAACCAGGTTCTTAGGTGCCAATCATACATAAGCCAAAGCCTTTGAATCTCTTTCTTTTTGTGTCTTGTTTTTGTTTCAGCTAAGTTCTAAGTTCTGTTCTGTAACATATTCTGTTTACGTTTTTTCATTATAAAAAAAAACTTGAGTATTGATTTGATTAAAAAATACTTCTACCACCAACTATAAAAGAAGCATGGATTTATGTATTGTATACTAAGAAGAGATGAAGCTGAATGCACCAGATGGGTCAGAGCCCTGTCCAGCAGTGTATGAACAGGATCAAAATAGAAGTCTGCTTCTGAAAGCCTACATTTTTCACACAATTTGATTTAA
This sequence comes from Rhabdornis inornatus, assembly GCA_013397075.1. Taxonomy (NCBI): domain Eukaryota; kingdom Metazoa; phylum Chordata; class Aves; order Passeriformes; family Rhabdornithidae; genus Rhabdornis; species Rhabdornis inornatus. Next base: position 2,624,770 of record VWZS01000654.1, read on the forward strand.
TGATGGTGGAACACACATCAGATACTAGAAGACTAAAGTATTCACTGTAGATTCTAAGGATCAAAGTTAGCAATCAAAAAGGCACTAAAACAAGACAGTATTAAATTACCATATTTATCACTGGTGTTTCCTCTCGTTGGACTTGCTGCCATACACCTGCCAAGTCCAAGCCACTGGCAAAAGACACAGAACTTTTCCGTGACACACATGCTCAGAGCTGCAGAGCATTCACCCAGGAGGTCTCCAACACAGCAAAACATATGTCAAAATTCATGGAGTGGGGAAGAGAAGAGCTGATACGATGGCTCAGTAGACAGCACATAGCAGCTCAGCCAGAAGACCTGCCAGACCTTTAATCCTTCTCCAAACCTCTCAGCAGAGGCTGTAATTTTGCTGGCTACTGCATATTTTAGCCACATGGCTGTGGATAAAGGTAAATTTTAAAGAAAACCCTTCTGGTTGGGAGTGCATCTTGGGTCTAATAAACGATTTTTATTATATATTTATAATTTAATGTCCTGCTAATGTACCATTTGTTTCTTCCCTCCTGTTTAGAACAAGAATAACATGCAAACTTCTCACATTCAAGGATAAGAAAAAGCTCAGTGTCCTATCCTCTCAGCAAGGGATGAAAAATCTCTTTTAAACAATGTATGGCTTGATCCTGTTCACAATGAAAGCACTGAAGTCTTTGAAATTCATCAACATTTAATATCACACAGTCCATCTGAGCTTCCTCCAAGAGGAATGAATATTTCATTCCTAGAAATGTTGATCTGCATTCTCCAAGGCAGCAAATTTTGTGATGCCACCACTGTATTTCTTCAGAGAGAATCAGTGGGAAAAGACAGGAAGCTCTGGAAAACACCTCTAAAATGCTCCTAGGGTGGGACCACAACATTCTCAGCATGTGTCACAGCAGCATGTACCAAGAGCTGACCTAAGAGCAACAACAAGCTGTGAGCAACAAAACAGCTTTTTTAGGCTGTATCGACATTAACAAGTCCTGCAAAGCAGCAACAGTGGGTCTGTGGAGCCAAACAGCTGGTGCTGAGGACCCAGTATCCTCACTGTTTGCAGCTCAGGGCTTTGGGACCAGCTGCCTTCCAATTCAGCTTGGTCCTGCCCTCCGAGACCTTGCCTCTCCACAGTGGGAAGTGAAGCCCAGGGAGAGATGACAATCAGAAGATTCGCATCGAATACCACTCATGACCTGAAACATTATGTAGACATAGGTCTACACATTGTCTTGGGCTTACTGGTTGTTTAGTAAGGCTTCTCTCTTGCTCCTTTATTAACCTGAGTCCCCTAGTTAAATCTCACCTTCTCAGTGCGATGCAAACAGCTTCTCTTACTGCTCCCTTGGCATGTCCCTATCCAGAGGATAAGGTGTTTTTCATCCCAGACCTTACTGAAGAGCAGCATGCAGTAAGACAGGACTCTACACAGACTCCCTGCCTCTACCTATGTTTGCTTGGCACTCAAGAAGCAGAGGCAGCAGCACAAGGCAGGCATGGTGCCATCAGCAGATGGGGTGTCGTTATGTAGCAAACATCTCTGTTGGTAGCATTCCCAGCCTGAGCATCTGAATGTCTGTCTATCCTAAGGTTTACTTGGCTTTATTAAAGAGGATGCTCTGAACTGCTGCCAATTTTTTTTTTAACATGTGTATGCTCCTGTTTCTATCTATCCCATGCAAAACAGGCTGGCTTTTATCTGTTAACATGCTTTGGCTTTTCCTGGTTTCTTTTCTTTTCCTTTGACTTTTTCTGGCCTCTCTGTGTAGTTTCTCTCCCTGCTATGCAGCTAGACCTGACAAACTTGATGCCCAGAAACAGCCCTGCCCTTGGCACTGACCACACAATGTTGCATACCAAGTTAACTGATGAGAACTACTGAAGGAGAAGAGGACCTCTCTCACCATTTGTATTTTGGTAGGTCTATAGTCAAAACATGCCACCTTCAAGAAGAGTGGATTCTTCCGCCATACACAGTCCTGCCACTCCAGATTCAACTGATCTGTCTTCAAACAGATTATTGCCTCTTGCCACTTGTTGGTATGAAAATGAACCTCAGTCTTTGCTGAACCAGTCTTTTCTATGAGAGGATTGGCATGTATGTGCTTTTAAAGCTTCTTAAAAGCTTTTAAAGCTTTTAAGAACAGATGCCTATAATCACAGATACAGAAAATATTAAAACACACCCAAAATTTCTAAAAAGCTTTTAAAAAATAATTGATGTGCATCTGGTATATTCACATCACAGAATGCTGGGTTGTGTTTGTGTGTGAAAAAGCAAGATCAAGAACATCAGGAAGACGAGGTCAATTCTGTGGTATTACACTAATTTTTCCCTTATTTCTTTCTTATGAACTACCTGATCCTCAAAACCAGCTGTGAGTAACAGAATTTAAAACATGTATTAAACCCACCACTCAAGTGCCATGTTGCATTTTCTCCTCCCTTTGGATTTTAGCTCTGCTCATGAAAAAAAAACAAAAGAAAAAAGAATAGGAGAAAAGTGAAGAGTAGGGAAAGCAAAATGACTTTATGTCCTCACACTCTGCCCACAGTCCTTGACTCAGTAGATATTTCCGCTCAAATACTTCATGTTCAAATAAAATCGCCTACTCATATAAGCCATTTACTTTAATCAAAGCCAGATGTATATAGGACTGATCAAATTAAAAGGAAGTAACTATACTTATAATTGCAGGCTTTACAAGCATGAGGTTTCTCTCTGTGGTTGAAAACCTTGGTGCAGTCTTTGCATGTGATTACAGTAAAGCTTTCTATTGCTGAGATTGCTCATGCTGTTACTCATGCAGATAAACATACATTTACTATTGGCAGCCCTGGAAGTGCCACACTATTATTAAGGTTGTGTGACATTTCTCATTTCAAGACCTCATATTCAGCAGCTTATAGCTTAACCACACTTTAAACACTTGGTTGAATTTTCTTGGGAAATTTCAGCTCAAAGAGCCAAGCTGTTTCTGAAAGTCATGCTGTTCTTCAGGTTTCAAAATGCTAACTTTCTTTAAAAATAACTTTACTGACCCATACTTATGGATAGGGACTGAAAAGTCTGGAAGAATGTGGCCTATACTTCAGGGCTGTGGTTTTCACTGTCTCCCAAGAAAATTGTCCTGAGTATATCTCTTTCTGCTACAAGTCTCCTGAGCTGTCAGATCTACTGAGTGCCCACCTCCCTCTGACAACCTCTATTTAAGCATGCATTGCATCTCCCTCTGGGGTCTCTGGACACTCAGTCCCCCCTCTTAAATCACTGACATCACTTAGCCAACACTGCTGCCATAAGAGCGAGCAAAGGTTCATGTCATGGTCACTTTCTGCTGGCTCAGAAACCAGAATTTGAAAGCAGAGAGGCTTTTCTGTACTCTTGGAGGTCCTACCTGAGCTGTCTGTGCTCTCTCGTACAGGCTGAGATCCCCATGCTGCTCTGTTCCATATGCAGAGAGGTTGGGCAGAAAGAGCCACTGTGGGACAGCTTAGCCCTGTGCCAGCCCAGCTTTGGGGCAACACCTCTGTGGTCAGTCCTGAGCTGTGTGCAGCCCAGGGACAGCCCTGCCCTGTGCCAGGCGCTGTGAAGCTGCTGGGAATGCATCCATTCAAACCCTAACAGCAGTGGCATGGACACACTCCTAGTGCATACAGAGCACCTCCCCAAACAGGGCCATGGTGTGACCCCATTCCCATAACCACAGGATGAAGTGAAAGGCAATTGAAGAAGTTTTTTTATTAATGGTGAACAGGGCAGTGGGCATTTCTGCTGAAAGGAAGATCTCACAACAGGAACATTGTTATGGATGTTTGTGTCATGGATGTTCATTTTATGCAAATTATATGTAAATTAGACATGGCCTCTTTGACTTCTGGTATGTAGCCAGCAACACTTTCATGTTATAATGTTGGGTAACCTTTGCTTGGCTATTTTCTTCTTAAGTTAGCTATAAATCTCAGCTTTCTTTTTCTCTCTCCTAATTTTCTTGTAAAGCACAGTAGGTTGTCCATAATAAAAAGGATGCTAACAGTACATGAAATCTGCTTCGTAAAATTTGAATTAGAGGGTGTATTTATTAAAATAAAATCTAATACCAAATACTCTCTGTTCAGGAAAAGGAGTGTTATTCTCCAAAAAACTGAGAAAGGAGGATGATATAATAGAAAATACTAGTCAAGAGATTCTGATGCTACTGAATGCTCTGTGACGGGGAAAAGAAAGGACCTTTGCATTTGGTGTATTTTTGCATTCGTCCCCTCACCAAAAGAGAAAAAAGCTGCCATTCTCATTCTTAAGAAAATTCTTAAAAGAATGAAGTTTGTTTTTTTTCTATTTCAAATGAAAGTCAGCTGCTATAACACCTATGTCAGCAAGTGCAATGGTTGATGGTTCTTAAATGCACATTGCAATTTGTGGCTCTGCAGCTAAGACTTGTAATGCTGTTGGACTCTTGTGCCCTTAGAATTTAATTATGTGGCCTTTCAGCATATGGAGGACACTATCAACAGAATTGCTTTGCCTAGTGGAAGCAAAAATGCCCATGCCTTCTCCTTAAGGGCTGGGCTGTAGAACCACCAACATACAGTCAGGGCCCACTGCACTGGAATTACGGCTTTATAACAATCCTTTATTTACACACACTGCTGAGACAGTAAAAACAGCAAACAGATTTTTTGACGGCAGGCAGCCAAAACATCCCTGCAGGGCACATGCCCCTTGCAGAGGCACGAACACAGGCAAGTTAAATCAGTTCTGTGACTGCTTTCCAGCAGCGAATTTTGCTGACATGAAAACGGTATTTGCCATTCCAGTAATAAGATGGGCCCAAACTTCAGGGCTGCTTGTTTCTCCCCTACCCCGTGTCTCCCCTCAGTTTGAATTGGCATGCACATAGCACTGGGAAAAAAAAAGAATTACTATTAGGAGTTCTGTTAGAAAGGTTTCAATTTACTCATTGTGAGATTGCTGAGCAACACTGTAAATAGACTCAACTAAAATCAATAGAAGGAACTGTTCTCATGCTTCCTAGGATGTGAGGCGAATGGATAACCTCATTTATTAAATATGGACTCTGAATCAAAGCCATCATACATATGTTCCTCTACATACTACAGCCATATTTCCTAGGAATTTCAATAATCATGCTTAGCAATTCTTCCAGTGGCTGAAGCATCCTTCTGTCTCAGAATTACTTTCTTTTGCACTTGTTGTGCAGCCCTCCTTTTCTCTCCTTCCTTTGGTAAAAAAAGACCCTTAAGGACAAACACACATGCAGCAATATTTCTCCTCATGCCCCACAACACATCCTGGATTGACAGGGCTGTGCTTCATTCCTTCAATTGTCCCCCCATCTCCTTCCATCAACAACAAAGCCGACAGCATCTCTGAAGCATCATCTGTGATAGCAAGGGAGAAGAGGTGGCTGAATCAAAGCAAAGATCCAGAGGGGATGCTAGCTGAGACAGCCCAGCATGGATAAATCCACATTTTCAGGACTTTATAAGAGTAGGGCCACTCAACTGAGAAACTTATCACCGTTTTGCTCAGATCTCACCACATGTCAGTCTTGAACAGATCTGAAGTTTAGGCCTAAAGAATCTGTGTCGTGGAGTGGAGGGGACTCAGAAAGAAAATATTAGAGTCAGGCCTAAATGAATGAAAAACAGAAATAATGACTATGGGCGCAAGGTAATTGCATGGACACATTAAAGCAGAAAGCCCCGGGACAGTGGTTAAATGTTCCATAAAACAAGAGTTTAGTGCGAACTTCCCTAGAGAACCATGATCAAAACTCAGTGACAGTAGGTGGATGGAAAGCTCTGAACTTGCAGAAAACCTCTCTGTTGAGCAATCTCCTTTTCTCTGCTGAGCAATCTCCTTTTCAGAGGAAGTTCTGTTCTGCCAGAAAAGGTGCACAATGCTGCATGCTAATACAGTATGGGGAATCGGAAGGGAAACTCCTACACTGAAGAAAGAGAACTGCCTGAGAGGGAATGTTCTGCATGTGTGGCATTTGCTTTTCTCCTGCTAACATGCTGACTGTTCTGGTAACCTGTGCACTGCAGTAAGTCACTGGCATCAAATCACACTAACCACCACATAACCACTGCATAGGAAACTCCAACACAAGCACAGTTTAAATCAATGCCCTATAAAATTTGGATAATATTACTTAGAGCACTCAGGCCTCTGAGAAGGCTGTAAAATATAGTTCAGGGGGGTTTATTATGGGCCCAACTTGCTATTTTCCATGCAGACATGTAATCGAATTACCCACTTACAAAAGGACGAAGGTGTTTGCGGACAGCTCAGTAATTATTTGTGACAGCTTTGGAAACAGAGTAAGGAAACACTGCTGTTGTATCTGTGATGGACAATTCAAATCACCATCTTTGTGTACAGCCCTCAATGCTATAAGGATGCTGTAAATGGATTCTGAAAAATCCAGCTGAACATTACAGTAATTGTAATTCTATTGGTTTCTATAGAAATAGGATTATACTAACAGCCAATAAATCAATTTCCTCCTGGAACACTAATGCAATAAGAAGGGGCACCATTTCACTGTTATTTATAGAGCAAACAGCTTTTACCCAATTTGCAATACCTATCAGAGTTTTATAGAGTTCATGAGATTTTTCAAGCACGTTGCTGCATAAAACCATCTCTGGCAATAAATTACAGAGGAGAACAGGGAGGGGGGAAGCCCATAAGGTAATGAAAACATTTACCACCAGATGGCACGGCAGTACAGGTGCCGCCGTTCTGGCAGGGGTGTCTCTCACAGGCATCGGGATAAAGGACGCAGCCAAGCTTCAGTTCCGTCAGGCCGACCACTTCTGCGAAGCTGCTGCGCTTGTTCTGCAGGGGCAGCTCATTGTTGTTGAGCACCACCGAGTCCAGGCAGCCCTGGAAGCCGCTCAGGACCTGCGTTGTCCTCTTGTCAGTCAGGCTGCGGACGTTATCCACTTGGACTTGGGCGCCGAAGTAGACGGAGCTGTCTGTGCTGAGCGTCTGGAAGTACAGGGGGGCTTTGCGGCGCTCCACGTAGCTGTCGTCCAGGGACAGGCTCGTGAAATTGCGGTTCAGCTCCAGGAAGACCGAATGCCAGCTTCCATCATTAACGGCCCTGCCAGAAATTCCCAGGATTCCCGGGCCACTTCCGCAATCCAACTGGAACCAGAGTTTGCCATCGACAATCTGCAGGAGGAAAACAGAAATCAAACCGCTTCAGGCACTCAGCTGTCTCGTAATACACTCTCACAGAGAATCTGGAAGCACAGAGAACTTCTAGACAGTGTCTGCACACTGTTAAAGCTGCTCTGCTACATGACACTAAAACAGCAAAAAGCTGTGCCTTTATCATGAGCAAAAAAAATATAAGGTGGAAAATATCAGCTTACTTCAAATTTGCCCAAAGCCAATTACTGCAGGAAAACTAAAAATACAGAAAACCATATGAGTGCAGAACACAGGTGAAAACCAGGATAATTATATGTTTTGCTGAACAGGATGTGGACTTGAGGACCCTTGTTCTGCTCTTGGCTCTGCTGTTGAACAGCTGTGTCTCTCTCAGCACGTCCAAGAGCTGTGACACTGCTCCCAGTGGCTGATGTTATCAAAAGGATGGGCAGGGCACAGGATCACCTCTTAGTGTTAGAGAGGCTTGTGGCAAACTCAATAGCCACTTCCAGCTGGTGATGTTAGGTACTCTGCTCATACAGACATCCTGTGCCTCTGTAACCTTTAGGAGCATCTCAACGAGGTGTGGATTTGCCCCTAAACATTGTAAGTTCAGTACCTCTAATTACAATAGTAAGATACTAGTTGAACAAAAGTCAGTTATTTCCCAAAGATGCTACACAACCTGCTGTGTGTATACCTCATAGGTGACGTAAGATGGGTCTTACTTTTCTTTCTTTCTTTCTTTCCCAATATTTATGCTGGACTCACGGATTTAGAGAGTTTGTAGGGGGTGTCTCACTCTCCCTCCTGTCCCTCACCCATCCCAAATCCTCGTAAAGGGAAAATCTGTCCTACTCTGCTGGGGCAGGCAAAGTGCAGAGTGAGGGATGAAGTGCTGCTTTACTGATTAGCAGTTTACCCAAAGATTTTAGGTTTCCCTAACAGATGGCATGTAAGTTTAAAACTGCTGACAAGGTTGGAAATAATTTGTTATGACACATTAATTGGATTCAAGTTCTCTGAAAGCTCTTCCAAGTATTCTACCTTTATGTCATGCCCTAGGAAGTATTTATTTCTGCAAACCCCATTTCAAGACAGTTCTGTCCCATTATTTATCCACCTCAAAAGTTCAGGTGCTGTGTCATTTTTCATCCTACCAGGCAGCTCACATTGTCCTCTCACTGGTGTATCTGTTAGTCTGACTGCTCCCCCCCTGCACAGCAGAGCTGCCACAGCTGTCAGTGCAAGAACCTCACAGAGCTTTGGCGGCCTGCTGAATTGGCACAGCAAATGCAGATGTGAGGATGCTGCAGTGTGTCCATCTGCCTTTGGCCATTTCCAGCATGAACAGTCATGTTAGATGGAGACATCCCTTGGCATGTGACTGTGTGCTCAAATTCTTCTCAGCCAGGCTCCCTGACGTGGGTTGAAGGTAAACAGGAAAGTGTTAATCTACAGAAGCAGGCCATGCTGCCATGCCATTATTAGCATTTTATGTCCTTGGAGGCTGACAAAACTATCTGGAGAAAAAGCTAAGGGAAAACTCTTGAGATGTGTAGATCTCTGGATTTCCTTCTCCTTTGCAAATGCTTGGTTTCTTGACTGGCTGACTCTGAACTGGACCTCAAGCCAAAACACACTGGGCAGTCGGGGTATAAACCACTCCTCGGCTCAGTGATTGCTCGGCAGCATGGACACTGAGGTGCACCTCTAGGCATAGCAAAAGCTCCCTGTAGATGCCAGCTGCCCACTAACTCTGCATGGTTTGAGGGGGTGTAGAGGAATGAATACACACACAGAGGGAGCCAAGGGAAGGAGGTAGAATTAGCCCCTGCTGTGAACACCTGGCTGTTTTGAAGTCCCTGATCTGTAGGATGTAATGAAACTGAGAAGAAAACAGATCTATGACTGTAATATATGCTTAAGGGATGGATGTTGCTTGATACCCCTACAGATCAATCAAATAAGGCTAATGGATGTATAGAATAATGAGTCCGGATCATTTTTCATTAAAAAACATTTTCTTACAGGACTCAAAACTCAGCCATAAACAGTTTCTGTAGATTGAAATTGGGTCTGTTAAAGCATTTTCTCAGGAGGAATCTTGGTAAACAAGATGCCCTGATAAACAGAGAATTTTTTCTCTCCAGAGATGGAGCAATAGTTTCTTTCCTTCCTATGCTACAAAACAGTTCATGAACATTGAAGGTGCTGCTCAGAAAGTGTGGTCTGTCTCACCAGGAATACAAATCAAACAGCAAAATGCATGCCAACATATTACACTTTGAAAAACACACATCACTGGATAAGCAGATAACTTGCTGCTTAGTCGAAAGGCTTTTTCCTATGGAAACTCTTCCAATGACTGTGTATAATATACATATACCTCCCCTATGACTACTTATGCCCTGAAGGACCTAGTGCCTGCGTCTCTATTACTCTTACTCACAGAACATGTTTTTCCAATTATCTTTATAAATACAACACCACATTTGAGCACCTGGGATAAATATTATACCATTTGTATACAGGAAACTATGATCTAAAAGATTTGCCATTAAAATATGTTTTATACGTCTTTCTCATCCACATTTATTTCTTTTTGCCAGCAGATGATCTGACATACATAGCAAATATATATTGTCTGAAGGGTTAAGTTTCCTTCCTGCTATTGAAGAAATACGAGTAACCTCTAACTAGAGTGAAAGACAGAAAGGATGGTCTGATGCTTAGAGTACTAGCCTAAGACATGACAGATCTGCATGGGAATCCACACTCTGCAACATTCTTCCTCTGAGATCTCAAGCAAGCCATTAGTTTCAGGTCTCCATCAGTAAAAGAGGGGTAACGTCATTTCCCTACCTCACACCACTGTTTTACAGATACATACATTAAAGACTGTGTGACATGCCCAGATACCCCTAGCAATGGGACCATAAAAATACTTTAATTAATCAGATGGTCACGGGCCTTGCTATAGAGGGGCTGGGAGGAAATACTTGTCCCCTGATGGACCTCAAGGAGGAGTAGGAAGAACAGGAAGAGCTCTCAAGCAGCAGATGCTGCAAAGGGCTCCACTCTTGACTACTCAGCAGCTGGACTGGCTCGGCAGGGAGGAGAAGGTTCTTCCACCTAACAGGTAAAATTGCTGTCCTCATTCCTAAGCACAGAGAATTCAACCATCATACAGAAGTCAGTCCTTGGTGTTCCTGTGATTCCTTGTAACCACTGAGATGTCAGGGTCACTGCTCAGTCCTCAGAAGGGGCTCTTTGATTACAGCCTGGACCTTGGTACCAAGAAAAGATGAACTTCAAGCTAACTGAGGGACATCAAGCAAAAAGTATGGACATCCAGTGAATACCCAGGCTCTTGTCCAGGCTCACCAGTACCCAGACAATAACCTCAATGGCATGACTGGTCTGGTAGTGTCACACTGTCAGCCCAGCACAGAATGTGTGGAGTTGCTTTTTTCATCCATATATGTAGTGCAACACAGCAGAAAGCCTGAGTTACTCCATCTCACAGCAGAGACATGCAAACTTTGCAACCCCTCACCAGCGCAGACCATGGCACCAGTAGAGACCCTCTGGACCATGAAAGCAGAGAGACATTCCTTCATCCTAGCTGGGCAAAAAATTCCCACAAAGCTTCCACTTCCCAGAGCTTTCTAGGCTCAGGGTTCAGTTACAGTCTCAGTTATAACAGCTATGACAGGGAGGTTAATGTACACTTAAGCATATATGCCACAAGATTCCTCACCTGTAGAGAAGCTAAAAGAACAGTGAAGACTCCAAAAGCTGATGCAATCTGTTACATTTCAACAATTTCATTCAATGAGCAGAATAGAACAAAATACATACTGTAAATTATATTAGAATATTAGTCTGGCTAAGCTGTTTGGCTAACATCCATATTTGTGTATCAACATAGGTAATAAAATGATCAAATGGTTCTTCTGAGACCACCTCCAGCTCACACAGTCCATCTGCAGTCAAACACCATGGATACAGCATGCTGCCTCCTAATCTATCTGGGGAAATATTTTGTTAGCTGAATTGCATTTCAGGTTCGTTTGTGTAAAACGGTATATTTAATTAAAATATTACTTGTTTCAATTCCAGCCACAACTGGGATCATATCCAAACTTCAGTTCTATCCAGCATAAGCCATGCAGCAGTAATGCATTAAAATGTATAATACACACTTAACTAAACCACACAAAGTTTCACATTTCCTGCCTGGACAGAAGAACATATGCTTGCCTTTTCCTGTTTAGTTGCCATATTTATGGCATGATGGGAAAGTCCTTCTTTACCTATTTTTAGTCCTTAAAATTTCACAAAGCAAGATGAATCTCCATTATATTCCTAGGAAAAAGAAATGGAATTCTCTTATGCAATGGCCTTGTAATGGTTAAAATGGTTAAATCTTACTTTTCTGAGTTAGCTGCTACATAGGTAAAAAGAAAATGTTGGTAATGGTTTTGGGACATGCAATCTTTCCAAAGGAAAAAAAGCCAACATTGACCTGCATCTCATTTTACTCCAACTGTCTTAAAAGCATGAGCATGAAATAAAATGAATAAAAAAAAAAAACACGCCAAATAAACAAAACAAGAAAAAAAGGCCAACCTCTCAAAATCAATGGATGAGCTGCTTTATTTGAAACAGCTGAATAAATAACACCCTTATTTTATGATATCAATACAGTGTAGCTGGTAGGCTTTCAGCAAAGTAGTAGACAAGCAGTTTGCTCTATGGAATTGATTATTCATCCAGGAAGGACACTGTGTTAAGATTATGAAATATTTCCATCCCTGGAGTTATCACAAATGTATGAGCTTCCAAAATTAAGCCGGTCATTTAAACATCAAAAAGCATATTGCAGCATTAATGTTTAAACAGACTGCAATGGCAGAGACTTGCTTCAAAACAATCAATGCCACTCTATGTCCTGACAGCACAGGTGTTTTCTTCCTGTCTTCCCATGGGCTCATACTTTGTGGGTCTAAAGTTCTTTTACCTCTGCCTTTATTTGAAGCTCAATGATGGCGCTGGGCCCTCTGGTGCTAATGGTGCTATTCCAGCAGATACTTAAGTAGATGCTTAAAATTAAGGTATGTGAATAGTTCCAATTGCTTTCAAATACAAGAAGTTAAGCAAGTGATTAAGTGCTTTGCTGGAGTGATGCCAGAGTGCTCAAAAGAACACAGGATTTCATCCTTTATCCTCTATTGGAAAGCTTCTCCTCATGTTTAATTTAATTGAAAGCAATGCTCAAATGATAACAACTTCACATTTATAGACCTCTAATTAATCTGCTTAATGGCCTCATTTCTGAGTGCCTCCCTGCCTCCCAACATATGTACCTGTTTAAAGGAAAAAAAGGAAGCCTTACCTCTGGTTTACAAATGAAAAAAAAGTGTGGAATTCAGAAAGTCCAAGCATAACTTCCTTGAAAACACCTGAGTCAGGGATCCCCAAAGTGCAGCCAGTGAGCCAGCTGCCCTCCCTGAAGAGATGTGATAGGGCTGAATCCCTTGAGCATACTGCCATTTGTCACAGAGCACTTTTGTGAGAACGTAGCCTGATATTCCTTGGCTAAAAGACCTTCACAAACTAAATTCTGACAATTCCTGATCTTTTAAGTGATACCATTTCTTAAGAAAACTATGCTGAATGTAATAGTTTTGTTTCCTTTAAACCCCATGCACGCAGAAGCCCAGTGCCAGACCTGGGAAAAGGACATACTCACTGCAACAGTGAATCCTACCCTACTGAAAAGCTGAGCATGAGGCTTTGAGAAGGCAATTTCCTATGTCCTCCCCTGATAAATGCACAGGAGAAAGCAGAGGCTTTGCATCCATACGTGACCCTGGACCTCACTTAGCAGATATGTGAGGTAGCAGCTGCATATGAAGCTCTCTACTTTCTTTCTTTGTTTTTTAGACCCAGAAAACAAAACAGTTTGACATATAGGTTGCTGACTGAGATTGGAGCACAATAACCATAGCTCTTGTCACTGCTCCTTGAAGTATGATTTTTAACTCAGCATCTTTCAAAGCAAAATAATCAGGTGATTATGTGAAGTGGGGACTGAAAACTCAATTCAGGTGATTGCAAAAGTGGGGTTCACTTGATTTGGGGGTTTTTTGTTTCCTTTTTTTTTTTTTTTGCAATCGTATTAGCACCAACTTTTCTATTTTGGTGGCAAAAATTCCCTGCTTCAGCTGGAAATTTTCACTCAGTTGTTTATGACCTGGATATGCTGTGCTCCTTAATGATGAGAGCTTTATACACAAAACTCTAGTAAAATTAATTACACTATCACAATTCTAACTCCAATTCAGGCCACCTCTGTATCATCTCCCATTGTTTTCAAGTGGCACCTTCCACCAGGGCCATTTTGTTTTTTCCTAGGTATTTTTGAAATTAAAAACTTGCAAACATTACCTACTGACATATGCTAAGAGCAAGCATGATGAAGAATTCAAAGAAGTTTTGGTTGTTTTTTTTTACACAAAAACATATGCTTGAAAGTTTAAACTGTGTTTCTACATGTCTCAAAGCAGAGGTTGTCTTGTGTAAATCTGCACAATACTGACAGCTCCTGGTGAATGACAGACAGTACTCTCACTCATGAAATACTTCAGTCTAACAGCTATACAATTATTTGTTGCCCATTATTAACTCATCTAGCCACTTTAACACTACTTAAGCATTCAGCCAAAAGTACCCTAGATTGCAAATACAGACACAAAAGGCTCTGTGCCATTTCTCCCACTGCTGAATTATAGAATGTGGCTGAATTACAAATGTCAATGTTTTCATTTTGTACCTTAGAGGCTATAGCAGAAATACTACATATGCAGGCTCTTGGATGAGCCTAGTAGTCTCTTTCCATCCAGCATTTATTTACCATTCCAAGAAACAAAAAGAAAAAAAAACCCAAAAAACAAAACAATAACAAAAAAATTACAAATGCATGGAAAGCTTATCAATTAAATATTGATTTGGTATCAATCTCCATTGACCCCATGAGTCTCTTAACAAAGAATCTGAATCCACAGAGTGCAGAGATCTTCATATTCAGTAGGAGACATGTTCTAAGCAGCTGGTTCCTGGAATTAGCTCACTAACAGTGAGGGCATATCCTCTAACCATGGACAGGACAGAAGGGAAGAACAGCAATTTCAGCAGGCTTCGTTTTGACTACACAGTCATATAAATGGCCAAATCTTGCATCTCGTGCAGACTGGCTCCTGCACACAGACACACATAATGTGCTTATAATGAACAGCACCCAGTGGGGAATTTTCCAAGTAAAGTACCACTAACAAGCTGCTTTTCTGATCATTGTTGCTGCTGCTGTTGTTGAAATTGTTTTTCCTTGTTTGAATCAGACTTCATCTTCTCAATCTACAGCCGAAATGAGAACAACATTCTCCAAATCAAGAGCCAAGAGAAAATACAGAATCAAGAAAAACAACTGCAGAGAAGAGAAGTTATTTTAATTACCTTCAGGATTATACAGGGATTCGCTCTGGTGTACATTATAATCCCATTGCTTTGCAGGGTTCGCAGACGGAGAGCCAACTTGAATTCCTCTTTCTTGCTATTTTCAGAAACACGGTATTTAATGTAGCTATTCCCAGCAAAGCTAAGGGAAGTGTGGCCTGAAACAACCATTTTGAAAAGACACATGTGCTTTTAGAGATACATAAAACAATTCCTCAACTGTTAAGTAATTAAAGAATTTATAAAGTTAATGAGAATGACTAGGAAGAAAGTCCCATTTTTGATGAGAGAAAACAAAGATGGCATCTACTACAAAATATTTCTGCATTTCCATTTTTAAGCTGTTTTTCAGAGGATAGAGGAAAGTTCTATTTCTCCATACTTAAAAGAAAAAAAAAAAAGAGGTTTCTCCAAGCATTCAGCATTTTTCAGCTTATACACTCCTGGAGGCACCAGTCTTGCCTCACTGATAACAGAAGGAATTGAAGATGACCACACCTGTACATGAGGCAGTTGAGTTATGGGTGTCAAGTTATGCGTGGGCAGATGCCAGCCAAACCCTTGCAATGAGTCCCCTGCAACCAGTGCCCCGGACCACAGTTCAGTATCTGCTGTGCTTCCATCAGGCAAACAGCACAAATCCTCTGTCCTGCAGCCTGGGATTTAATGAAGTCAACAGAAAGCTCTACTTCACTGGCTATCCACCTGGCTCTTCATATCCCAGGGAACAACACAGATGCAGAGAACTAACAGATGTGGTCAAGCTTTCTTTTTGGGATAGTGTTTTCATTAATAAAGGTTGGAATTTTGGTAATCTAAATAGAAAGCAGAAGAGTTAATTATAGCGCTTTGCCCATGGGCAGGAAAACATCTGGCATAACATTCTCTAGGAAAAAATCCTGTTTTCTCAGCAGCCTGTTTTACTGAGCTGGTATTCAAACAAGCCAGTGGGAATTTCCAAACAGAAACTGGATCACAGTCTACACACAGCCTCAGAGCTATAAAGACAAGTATTTATAGGGCTTATAAACAGACACCCCAAGTGCCCATGCTGAAATGAGTTAAGCAGTACATTTTCTGTTGACTTCACTGGCACCTCTGCTTACAAAATGAGAATGGCAACACTTTATTGTCCAAGTATATCCCTCTTTATGCTGTGACACGCACCTGAACACTCGCCAAGCTTTCCTGGTGGGCACTGGCAGATGAACGGTCTCCGGTTGGCTTCATACCCCACACACTGCATGTCCCCTGGACATGGCTTCTCCAGACAGGGATCGTTGGACCCTGGGCAGAGTCCTCCTGCAAGAAGATAAAATACTGTCAGGGATCCACAGTGTAAAGCATGATCTGCTGCAATAAAAGCGTAATGAAAGACAATTATTGATCGCACGCTTCAGTACAAGCAAAAAATGGCTTAATAATAATAACAAAAAAGCCTCAACAAACCTTCATAGAAAGTAACAGCTTTTGGACAAGTACACAGCAGAACTGCAATAGTTCTTTTCCTAAGACTGCCCTAAACCCCACGTGAACATATTATTAAAATGAACTATTATGAGCAGTAACTGGTCTATAAATGGTGTGGTAGCTCTCAGGCCATTCATTTTCCCACAAAGCTTTCTGCACAGGGGCTTTAGAGATTTGTGGGGGAAAAAACACTTGAAGATATGCACTTCTTTCCCCCCAGCACACCCATGAGAAGCAAATTTAAGGAGGTAGAAATGGTCACAGCACCAAGCCTGCCAGAGTTCAAGAAGCATTTGGACAATGCTCTCAGGCACATGGTGTGATCCTTGGTGATCCTGTGCAGGGCCAGCAGCTGGACTTTGATGATCCTTGTGAGTCCCTTCCAATTCAGGATATTCTGTGATTCTAAGCCATGCTTGGGCTACAGTGACATCTGGATTTTTCATTCTCATACTACACAGGACATGCTGCCAGCTTGCTCATACAGCACAGGAAAACTTGCCCTACCCCTATGTTCCTCCTGACATTTCCAAGATCTCACATCCTATCCAGGTTGCCCAGGCTACCAAAACCTGCCCTACCCCTATGTTCCTCCTGACATTTCAAAGATCTCACATCCTATCCAGCTTGCCCAGGCTACCAAAACCTGCCCTCATTTTCTCTAATCTGCAGAGACAGAACTATACTGACTTTAAAATTTGCTTAAAATACTTGAGCAACACAATTATAGGTAAGTTTTTCAAAACCCCCTAAATCCTTGACGTCTATCAAGCTGAGCATGTCAAGAAATTACTATTTAAAGCTTGTCCATGTCAAAAGAATTTTTTGCATTTCATGGGGTTTGGCTAAAACTTCAGTGTAACTTCTGAAAGTGTCTAAATAAATCTGTTTTGATTGCCCTAATCTTACACACTGTCTATAATGACGCAACACATGATACAACTATTGCTGCTTAATATATGAATTTTCGGAAACATGGGACTTCCACAACAGCTAGCCTCTTCCTGGTTGTAATATGGTACTTGGGAGATGCAGGGTCAGTTTCTACATTTGCGCATCTAAGTATGGCTGTTATGAAAGTAGACTCCAAGTGCAGGAAAAAAGGCACTCCTGCCCTTGCTTTTGCTGATTTGCAGCACGAGCATGAAAGGAGGGAAAGGCAGTTGCTGGGAATGGACACACATTTCTTTTGTTTATCAAGTTAATTTATGTAAGACATGCAGGTAATGAATTTAATGATAAAAAGCACCTTCCTACCCATTGCTTTCTGAATATTGGCAGTTCTTGTATATTGCAGGATCTATATTGTAGGATCCTGATCATATTAAAAAACTTGTTTACTTTTGAGCACATTGTTTTATTTACGGTTTATAAAGGAAGGAATCAACCTGTCATGGAGTACATCTCCAAAAGTAATGAAAGAAAGAATCTTACTGCTCTCACACTTTCGTACAAGCGAAGCAGGGCATATAGAAAGCACAGCTGAAATTACCTGACACTGTAAGTATTTTCTGGGAAAAGAAAAATGACTACTGTAGCTCTCAAAGTGGACATGGGCTGACTACAAATATAGCAATTACTGTAAATGTCTTCCTTGATGTACAGCACAGTCAATTTAATGCTTAACATCCTCCCCTCCTTTATCAAACATTTGTTTGAGAGGTCTATGGAGTAAAAGATTTACAGTACTGCCTGTAGCTTTGTCAGAAAATAAATGCATGGCAATCTTTATTAATCACATTAGTAGGAATAACAGCTGCAATACACAGTCACACTTTAGGCCTTATAGAATCAAGAAAAAACTGTCATAGGGTTCTGCACTACAGATTTATATTCTATTTAGATATGTAGAATTTAACAGAGAATATGATGTTTTCTATACTTTGGTTTGTTTGGTTTTTTTTAGAATAAAACTCCTAATTTCTTAGAATTTAATGGCAAGTAACAATTGTTTCTGAAATTATAACAGGTTGTTAAAAACTCTACAGGCTGCTTTGTATTTTCACCTTGGTTGTTTCAGCTATTTTAACTCATTCTTACGTGACAAATACAAAGCATTGTGGTGTCTGCAGAGTATATCTGTTCTTTAAACAAACTTAAGCCTTTTGTGAGGCTGCAATTCAAGTGAGCCTCTGTGTAGCTGACAGACATGCCATTTGGACTAAAGCCACACAGCTCGTCACTGTGCAGCAGAAAGAGGCACTGAGATTTCCAAATGCAGCTCTGCAAATTTTCACATCCCCTAACCTATGACTGTATCTTTGACATGAAGCCATAAAGGAACAGTTTACTTTGCTATCCATCTCTGCCAGGCATTTTTTTTATCTGATTCAAACTCTGATTTGTACTTTAGAGCTATCCTTCCACATTCAAAAAATATATGGAAAAGAACTAACGTACTCCATGCAACGCTGGAGATAACTGTTTATCCTGAATGGCCAAGAACACTCCTTCTGGTAAACTACAAGGAAACCAACTTTTTATTCATCCTGCCGCAGCAGCATTTCATAGCTGTCACAAACCTTTAAAATATTCAGACTTGCAAGAAGTGCTTTATGCCTGTCTGTATGGTTATAAGTACATAAGCTACAAATCGGCATTATTGCATTGCCCCAGCTAACATACATTTTCAGGCTGATTTCACAACTATGTGGAGCAAAATTGTAAAATTGTTCAAGGTTACGTTGTCCACATCAAAGATTTATAGCCTGAGTTTAAATAAAATTATTCTAATGTTGCATTTCCACTCCAAAGAGCAGTTTATTTTCCATCCAATAAAAGATTCAAGAAATATATGTTCAAATTGATCTTTTTCTTTTCTAGGCAGGTCCAGACAATCCACAGCATTCTCTTGAAACGCACATTAGTATTAATAAAACTGTTCTCTACAAGGTATCACAGAAACACAAGAGCTAGCATCAACCAGCGCGTGGCAGGAAAAGGTGGAATAGACCCACTTGATTTTGACAGATCATCTTCAGTTTGATTCTCTAAAAGAAGATAAAAGTATTTCAATCTTCTAACCAATATACTGAAGAAGAAAACACTGTTCCATTGCAAGATGAGAGATTTATTTAATTCCTATTCCTTCAAGAAAGGAGCACTTCTAGGATTGTAAATATATTTTGAAAATTGAGTGCTTCAACAATTTTAACTTAAGCCTTGTTATATTAGGTGGTTTTCTATCAGCCCAGTCTCCTGAATCTTTTTGAGTATTAAAAAGACTGTTTTTCTCACTTGTACATAAAAAGCTTGAAAGGAGGGAGGTCCTGAGAGCCAGAGCTGCAGGAAGCTGGTAAAGCAAATTTCAAACTGCTACTTCAAATAGTAATTAGTTTACTGTAGAGAGAATATTGGCAACTCATGATCTGCAATCTGCTTATATTTTTGGAGCACAGTGACCAGGTGTTGTAGGCAGTGATTATTCCATGCATGTCAGTGTAAGACACCACAGAATTGTTTCTGCACAAGCCAGCTATGGGTTTCAGTTGGCTCAGGTGCCCATGGAAAACTCTGTGTCACACAGCATGTCCCAGCGAAACAGATTCTCTCCAAGTTTTAAATGGCAAGACATTAGAGCACTTTCACCCCCTCCTTGATCCCAGATTCCATTAGGACTCCTTATGTGATAGACAGCAATCCCCACTTGCCCTGGTTCCACAGTCATGCCCCCTTTTCTCGCTGCAGCTCTCCCACTTTTTATATGAGCTTGTGCATTCTCAGCATGGGCTTTACTGCTGGAGATATTCACAGGGAGAAAACCTTCCTTGGACAAAGGTGACATTAAACAGACTACAGACAGATCTAACAAAGGTATCTGCAGTTCTTTGTTCCCAAGCACAGACCTTTTTCTTCAATTTTCCTTGCCAGGAGAATTCCAGGCTCATTAATACGCATGTGTGTGCTTCCTGAAAATGGGAAAAGCAGTGTTGTACACTAATAACCGGGTTGCTGATGCCCAGTCCTTCAAAGCATCCAAACAGCATCCTTTAGAGGCAATGTGTGCTCTGTGGAGCTGAAGCCAAAAATCAGCTCAGAAGAATAGGTCCTCTATTAGCAGCTGATCCTCAGAGTCTATGATTTCCTTCTGTCAAAGCATTCACAAAATACTAGAAGTGGCTTCATAAAGTCTGAATTGTCTTGTTTCATGAGAAAGTGGTCCAAGACTGCTGTTCTCTCGATAAAATGACATGGATGTGTCTGTACTTTTACTGAACACTCCTGGGTCTATTAGAAAAATTCTTTCAAACTATTAGGCCAGAATCATATTAAACACTTGAAATGGAATTCATCTAACTGGAGGGCATGATTCATCTCACAGATTTTAGACATCTAGGGAGAGATGTATCACATTATTAAAAATACCTCATTCTTCCCACTGTCTGCAAATGGGGCCTGGAGTGACCAGATGTAGATACATGTCCATATTTGTCAAGATTATTTCAATCTATTCCTCTCCTGTGAACATATTAATGTACCATCACTTTTGTAAGATTATAATGCAAAACAACTCTAAGAGCAAAGTAGCCCCAACAAAACCTGCTCTGCCCCTGGACTTTTGTCTCAACACAAAAGAATTACTTTGCATCGTGAAAAAAATATGGAATAGATTTTTGCCTCTGAAACATGTGAATGCCACGAGAACTATTTTACAGGAATATATTTATTCCATTCATCCTACTTTTATTTTCCCCAGCACTGACAGATGTTTGCATACCTTGTGCCATGTGATGGGAGGTTGGTAATCACACAGCCCCTCTGGTCACGCTGACACAAACCCCAGTTTGTGACAGTATTTTTCATACAAACACAAACAGATGAACCAAAAATCTAAGGGGACAGTCTGTTATTGGAAAACTCTTTAGTTCAATTTTATTGATTTAAAAGCTAAGATTGATGCATGTGAACTTTTGAACTTATCCTTCCAGAGCTGAGCTGCTGTACCTCCGAAGTTCACCCACTGCCTACTTTACAGTCTCCCTGCATTTTCACATTAGATAACTCTGTTTGCTCACAAAGGTAATCTAGGTAAGTTATGCACAGCTGGCATGCATAAATTGTGCATATCTGTGACATCTGCCAGTGGGAAAAACACTCAAAGTATGATACATATTTCAAGAACGAGTGAATTAGTTCAATCTCAAACTTTCTGGGCC
The DNA here is from genome assembly GCA_013397075.1 of Rhabdornis inornatus. NCBI lineage: Eukaryota > Metazoa > Chordata > Aves > Passeriformes > Rhabdornithidae > Rhabdornis > Rhabdornis inornatus. Next base: position 2,646,123 of record VWZS01000654.1, read on the forward strand.
ATAATTGAATCAGATCTCTGGAAACATAATGCAATATTTTAATGGATTTTTTGCAATTCAAGGTATTAATATTTACTGGATGTGGAACTCTTTTAGCAACAAAGGAAGTATAATACTTCTATTATACTGCAAATACCTTGCAAATGCTGTCTAATTAAACAAGCCAAAATAAATTTGTGCACTTTTTCCTCAATTGCTGCATTTGCGCATTTATTTGTAAGAACTGCTGATGGATGAAGTATCTGCATTTTTCTAACTCTTTTACTCTAGTCTTTAGCTATCATGAAAGCAAAACTACCCATACATTCTCTAACTATTTTACTCTCACAAGTCTGTGTTATCGCCTATGTGAGAAAACACAGTGTGTTTACCTAAATACCAAAAATATTTTTTGTGGCTCCTTTAATTAACAACAGTAGAAGAGGATGAAGCATTAACTAATGAGGAGAAGGCGCAAAGCATGAATTTTTGCTCCCCACCAAGGTGTATTATTTCTGTGCAAGTAATAGACACCAAGGTGTTCACCTCTTTGACAGCTATACCCAACTCAGCAGCTCTGGACATTTTTTTCCTACAGGCAGCATGCCAGGCTGCATGTGCTCAACCCCACCCCAAATAGTGTGGATGCCCAATGGCAAATCTGAACCTAGTGGCTCCAACAGGAGCAGTGGGAACCCCTCCAGCTTTTCAGCAGGGCCAGGACAAGCTGCCTATTGCAAGTGTTCCCACACAGCAGTCTTCAAGGCCGTGATAAATGGCCCAGAGGCTGGGGACCACAGTCGCTCTCACAACCACACTGCCTTTCCAGCAGCTTGCCATCCATTTTGAGGATTGACTGGTACATGACAGAAGAATTTGGAAATTGCTGTCCCAGCTGAATTTCTGTGCTTCCATTGCAAAATTGCTGTGCCAGGAGAGCTGCTGGGTCAGAACTGTGCTGCACTGCAAAGTCCCTTTTTTGGAGTTAAGATAAGGGATTATGAGGCAGAGGGAATAAGACATCATTATTGACTTTAATAGGCGGTGAAATGAAATGATAAACAGTGAAAATTTTGGCTGCCAGAAAACAAATTTCTGACTGTGAGGACTATCACTATCCCCATGGAGATGAAGATTTGTGGTTTCTTGATACAAAAGTGAGACTAAGCTGTAACTTAGAGAATATTAAAAAGTTTGGCAGACACTGTTCCCACACTGGCTCCTGGACCTGACTGGAGGATATTGCAGCATTGTCCCTTTTAAACCTGTGAAAATCCTTTACTACAGAGTCTTCCATGTGAAACAAAATGCTGACTATTGTTATAATAGATATGACTGTTTGAAACTTATAGGAGTCCTGCTTAACAAGTGGACAGATAGTCTGCTCTTGAATGTACCTCAGGTAAAGAATCATGGTATTTTTTTCAGAATTGAGCTTCTATGGCATTATTATCTATGTGCCGCTGGAAGAAAAATTATTTAAGTTTTATGCAATTTATGCCTATTTTCATCCCCACCAAGGTCAGTGGTAAAACATAAACCCCTCTTCACTGCTGCAGAAACAAAGGTTGGTTATTGAGGGATATGGCTACTTAATTCTTGTATTGCTCTGTGTGTGCATGTCTGCTGAAGATGAGGGAGACTTAAGATGTATTGATTTTACAGCAGCTTTTTTCTCTGCTCTTAAATGAAGTGGAATGAGGAGCAAATAGCCTGGCAAACAAAAGAAAAAGAGCCAGTATTATAACTGCCTGAGGTTTTAAAATCCAAGTGCAGAATCATACAGAAGATTGGCTTGCAAGTCTATTTGTCATATGCCCATGTGAAATCTCTGCCAAAATGTGGAGCAGCCCAAAACCTACCCTGTCCCCTACTGTAGCATTAAAGGTCAGGAAAAGTGCTTGCTAATAAAATACTTCATTGGTTTCTCTGGCTCTCTGTAACAATGGGACTGGAAAAGGCCTTTCCACCTGCCTGGCTTAGGTCAGGGGTGCTTTTCCTTGGAGACTGCTGGTGCATTGCTGGAGACCAAGCTGCTCTGCTGCAGTCACAATCCAGGTTTATTCCAGTGGTGGCACCAATGATTGGGAAACTACATCCCTCCCTCTCCTCGTCCTTCCTCTCCCACGGAAGCTGGCTGATGGCTCTGATTGCAGAGCCTCCAGGAAAGCGGTCTTTGTCGTAAAAGGCCAAAGTTCATAAACTTCCATTTACATCAGTAAACACGAACAATTCTTCCCCAGCCTGAGAAATCAATTCCCACAACGCATCAGCCAGTCGTTCTTTAGCGGACTGAATTGAAATGCCCCTTCTAATCTGCATCAGAGGAATAAAATGGATCCTACTGCATAATGTGCAGCGATGGGAGGGGAAGAGGGAGCAGTACTCACCATTGCACATGCAGCGCACATTCCTGTAAAAGCGGGGACACACAAAACTAATTCGTGCTGTGCTGTAAGTCATCAGGGAATGCGAATCAATAGACAGACTTTGCTCACAGTGCTGCTCCTGACAATCCAGTCCGGAGCAATTCTTCTCCAGGATAGCAGAAATACGAATCACATTTTCCAAGTGTCTCCTCGCATTGGTAAGCTTCTGAATCAAATAGGCAGGCTTATAGAAACCACCGCTGTGCATCTGGACGGCAAACAGCATGTCGAGCTGGCTGCTGCCCGCCACTGGCTGAATGCTGATGATGTGCAGGCTGTCCTGCTTCTGGGAGAGCACCGCGTTGCGCAGGGTGCGCCTGAAGCCGTGCATGTGCAGGCCCACAAAGTCCTCCGGGGAAACGTTCTCGAAGCGGATGGTGACCGTGTTCTGCAGCATTTCTTGCAGCAGCTGCTCAACGTGGACCACGACGTCGATGGGCACCTGGAAGCGGCCATCACTCACAGAGACATTCAGGACGTACTTGCCATTATCCAGCCCTCCAAGGGCGATGATCTTCCCATCATGGCTGTTGACCTTGAACAGACTTTTCTGCTCTGATTTTAGCGTGTAGGTGAGGACGTCGTACACATCCTGATCTGTGGCATGAATTTTCCCAATGACTCCCCCAGGAAAATCATCTTCCATGGTGACAATGAAAATCTCCAGTGGAATGGCTGTTGGTTTGTGAATGCTCTCTTCAATAACCCTCACCTGAACATAGGTATGGGAAACCTGCTGAGGCTTCCCAGAGTCCTTTGCCTAATGTAATTTGGAAAAAATAAGAAAATAAAAATAAAAACACACGTAGAATGCAGCCTGCAACCATAACTTCTTGCTATATATATTCTCACAGCATCAGTAATTCTGAAAAGAAATTCTCAAAAGAACGCTCAAATGCACTTGCAAAATACATACGTAAAGAAGTGTCTCAGCCATTTCTAGCAGTGGAACTTACAAACTCTTTAGGGAAGCACAGATCTCTAAGTGGATTGCAGAGAGAAATGTGTCAGTAGAATGTCTCATTACTCAAACTGAAATGTTCCCAGGATCCCACAGTTATCACTTGTCATCTTCACAACAAAGAATATACCAACAATGTGGTATATTCTGCACCAAACACAGTTTGGGCTCACTTCTGCCCTGGAGAAGAGACTGAATTCCAATGAAATATCAGCTTTCTGCATTGCTTGGCATGTTCCAAAGCATTTCAGACACTGCTTAGCTTGTGTGAATGTGAGGGAGTTCAGAATTTTTCTGCAGCATTCTGTATTTCTTTACCTGAAGCAATCAAGATACATGCTTGATATAAATAAAATTTATCTTCCTCCAAAAATGAAATAGGTGCTTGTGCTGTTACTAACGATAAAATATGAGAGCAGCACTGCACTTGGACCGATTACTGGATGACCCAGAGCAGGTATTATAGCATCATTTGCACTTTTTTTGTAGAGAGCAAAAGAGCAAGTATGACAAAAAACCCAAGGCCATCTTGACAGAAAGGTGTGCAAACTTGAACCAGTGTCCTTTCCTACAATAAGGAAAATGTTTTATTGCAGTCCCTATTACGATATACTGCTCCACTCATTTATTTGCTTCAGAGAAGAGCAGAAGACTAAACTGCCTCTAGGCAGAGATGTAGGACATGTTCAATGATCTTTGTATTTGGACATGGGAGGAAAATTTACAAGCTGAAGCAAAAATGGCAGGATGACAACAGCAATATGGACACTACTAGGAGCAGATTAGTAACTCTAAGACACACTAAAATTCATTCATCTTCATTCCTAGAAGAGCTGGGTGGAGTACTTAAAATAGTTTTTATATATGTGCAGATAAATACCCATGTACATGCAAAAGAGTCTCATTCAACTTTCTGTTTTAACATTAATTCTTAATAAACCTAATAGAGAAGAGAAACCTGACAGTGGAAAAGAGAAAGCAGCACTCTGGCACATATGGATGGAAAGAAACACTTCTATGGTCTATACACAACAGGAAACTATAAAATATGTTTTCCCTGCAGAAATCCCTGAAGAAAATAATACTGTGGATGCCTCCACAATCCAACAGCGCGGTTTCCTGATCATGTTGGTGCATGTCAGACATGGCGGTTTAATATTTCATTTACATGAAATACGTGCATCTCTAAAGCTAGAGGATGCTGCTCAAATTTAACTCTCATGGCCAGTTTTGGCTACACTAGAACTCTGCCTAGTGAATTACCCTGAAAGCAGGGTATTTTACAATTAAGTCATGGTAAGAAAGAAAAGTTATGATTTTTTATTTCCCTACTGAAAGGCTGAAAAATAGGTTTCAATGATATTAAAGGGCAAACTTGTAAACCTTTGATTTTAACTATTAATTAGCATTAGAGCTTCTATTTTGTGAATTGTAACCAACAATTGCATCTAAGGATGATGCTATTGCTGTGAACATCATTAAATGTGCTTGTAAAGGAACGGACAGGCTGTGTTTAGAGAGATCAACCCCAGCAAAGCAAGTGGAGGAAGAAAGAATTTCAGACACAGCTTATGGGACCATGACTCATTTTAGTGAAGAGGTTCATTCCCTAGACTTGCATATTTACTGAACCCTAATACAACTTTTCTGGCACACCTGAGAAATGTGGACAAATTAGTTTGGATTTACAGGTTTTGGCAATCAAAATTACCCTGGTTACAAAGCTTCTCAATTATTATTCTAAAGCTAAGTTTGAGCTGGACTTCTATTGCATGTCTTACTTTGACATTCTTTAAAAGCCAAGTTGACCTTGGAAATTGTGATTTAATGAATTCTTGGAAGGCTTCCAAAAATTTATGACTGAATTTACGACTTAAAAGCCAAAATGATTTTCATTCCTAGAGCAGTATTTTGCAGTCACTTGTTCTGGGGTGTATTTATATGTATATAATGCATTTTTTCTCATTCTCCTTCTTTAGCTACAGAAAAAAAAATGAAAATCTTAAACCATAATGGTCGCTGCTCAGAAAATTCATTTCGTGCCGAGGAAATTGGAAAGGTGGCTGGCTACCTATTTATATTTATATTTATAAGAAATCAGGTTTAACAACATCAAAGAAAATATTCTGCATTGTGCATTTGCAAGCTGGAATGTGTGGTATTTACTTGTAGAACACAGTCCATTAAAACCAACCCATACAGGCAAAGTACAGGTTAGCTACCCTTAAGAGATTTTTTTGTTTCAGTGTAGATGTAAAAATCAAGCCTTACCTGCACGCAGAGCACATACTCAGTTGAGACCATGTGCTTGAAGATGACTGCAGATCTCAAAACGCCATGAGGGTCCAGTGTAAACTCCTCCTCTTCATTGCCAGTGAGGATGGTGAAGGTAAAAGGGGGGCCATTGTGAAAAGAGTCTTTGTCTGTCACTACCAGCTGCAAAATGCTTGTGCCCACTGGTTTATTTTCCTTTACACATATACACAGCGTATAAAGAAAAGGATTAAAATGATACATATTGCAAACATAAAATACCACATTTTTCTATTGAGAATATTTAACTGAATGCTCTTTGCCCAAGCTGGCATTTCATAAGCTGCATGTAGACACTGCTTACACCCCATGGACCAGTGGCAGAGATTAAGGTACCTGCCACACCTGCAGGGCCTGCTAGGCTCTCTCTGATACTCTGTCTGATCAGGACTGACTAGAAGTCAAGACTCACACCCAGAGCAAGGTGTAAAGAAGTGTGAACTTAGAGCAGACATTTTGAGGCTGGAGTACCTGGTGCAGCAGGGATGAATGTTAAAACGTGTGACAGATGCTGCGGTTAAGGAGCCTCAGCAGCTAGAAACTTACCAGAAGACTCAAGAAACATTTGTTTATACTTTCCTTTAGATAAGATTACTTGATCATGTTTTGCAGATAGATCATCAAAAGGTACTTAACTGAAACCAAATGCCCACGCATTTTAAAAGGCAGAGAAGTTTTTGATGTGCAGGATAAACTTACTTGAATTACAGCTGTGTAGTTAGCTGGAGTAAACACAGGGCTGTTATCATTCACATCAGAAATGTCCACATTGACCGTCACAGATGAAGACAAAGGAGGGGTACCACTGTCTCTTGCCTGGACAACTAATGAATAACCAGATATCTGAAAAAAGGTGAAAACATTAAATCATTGTGAAAGTGGTCCTAAATTTTAACTCAGGTTCTTCACATTCAATGCACCACCTTCCATATTCTAAGGAAAGCTGTTTGGCCTCATTACCCTCCTGCCCTTAGTATAACATTATCCTGTTTATTGCCACATTGTGCCCCAACTTCTGTTTTATAAGGCTACCCACAAACATAACAGCTCCATTGTATTAAAATAACTGTATCAGATAAAGCATTTCTGAAACAAAGGGGCAGACAGAAAATAAATGACAGATAATATATGAACTCAGCTATTAGTCCTGTAAGCTTACATTTTCCTCTCTCCTAGGTGTCAGCTGGGATAAGTGACCTGATTCTATTTATCTTACAGTTAGTTTCCAAGATATTATATAAATCGCTTATTAGAGCGAGTGTCAGTTTGACACATACTGTTTCTAACATGGTGATGGAGAGCCAAGAAAAAGTTCACAGGCAGTTGGCTTAAACACACTGGAAAACATTTGGGAGTATGAAGGACAACAGTCTCTGTAGCAACAGAAGAGTATCCACCATTCTGCAGAAGATAAGTGGGCTTGAGTCTGCTTGTCTGCAACAGACACAACTCAGTGCAGTGCAGGCAGTTCAGTGCATCATCCATGGGCTCTCTACACACATATGTGCCCGTGTGTGAGGTGTGAGCATATGTGACAACTTGCAAAAGCTCTGTCTATGCACAGTTTATGGATGACAGTTGGATTTTCCAAACTGCATCCTTATGTCGGCTTCCATAGGTCTTACAACTGCTTTTTACTGTATATTGCTCCTTGCTCTGCAGGGAAAGCTGCTGACATGTCTGCCCCTGAATCCTCCCACAGCGGAGCAAGGGAAGGGCAAAACATGCTAGATACAACACTCCACTCCACCCTCTCAGTGCAGGGCTGGAAAGGGGAAAAGCATGGCCCTGCAGAGGGGAACAAGATAATGTTAAAGGGGCTTTTTGGGGAGGAGGGTGGGAGGGAAGGAAGTCCAAATATATTTGAAAAATAACAGCTTTTTTTGTGGTAGGGAGGAGCTCAGACCGAGCACACAAAATAAGGTGGCTCTTCTGGGATGCAGGACCAATACAAAGCAAAAGGGAACATGTTTTTTGGGGGTTGTATGGAGGAGATAGACTGTGATTTGGTGGGGGCAAAATGACTCAGGAGGGAAGAGGAATCCTGAACTAGGGGAAGTCAAGAAACTCGAGGGAGACAATTAATCTTTTTTTTAACCGTAATTTACACTGCTAGCTAAAGACAGAGAGTTTTGTGGAATATTTCCCAATTTTTTTTCTGTGTTTGCTTTCATTTCAATGTGTCTCAAAAAGGTAGATGGCAAAAGTCATGGTCTCTATGCGATTACAGCTCTGGAAATAAGTCTCCTTAAACCACTGAAACCTGGGAGTCAGCACTTCCTTTGAGGATCTACAGCAGATGGGGCATCATATATAATTTTCCCTGAAGGGGTCAGAAACACCTGTGTCTAGGAAATGTGCCAAGGAAGCAAAGAAAAAGACAATATCACAGCTTATTTTAACTGAGGGAAACTTTGGAAAACGCAGACCTAACACAGCTGGCATTACACATGCACACCCTTGTGAGGGTAAGTGTGTGTGTCTGAATGCAGCCGCACATGAGTGCACTTCAGAAACTAAAAAAAGTCATATTAAGAAAATCAGCCTAGGCTTTTATTACAGCCAACTTGTAACATGCACAGCAATTTTTACTCCCCTGTTGCAGACAGTCTGTGGTAAAGTCATTCTACCACCAAACACAAACAATTTAATCCTGCCTTTGTGATAATACAGAAAGGGGGTTTTGCCACTGTTCTAAGAAACAGGTCTGCTTCCAGTAAAGAGCTTCTCCAGCTGAGCCCATATTCTGAAGGTAGCAATCTGCCTCCCAGTTTTGTGGGTGCATTACTGGGAGGCAGGAGGCACGGATTTCCTTATGTGTTGCAAGATTTCTGAAGCCATGTAGCACTCTCCTGCCCTGCTAGTAGCACAGGCAACTGCATTTGTTTGTTTTTTTTCCCCAAAAGCTGCTAATTGCTAGCTATGGCAAAATGGTGATAAATAATCCTGAATGAATAATGGAGTGAGCAAACAAAGCGGCAGAATCTGTTTAATGAAGCACTCTTTCACTTTTGGTACAGCCTGGCCACTTCATAACATCCCCTCCCCGGTGACATGTTTTGCAGAGCGCTAATTAATGTCTGAGGTCTCAGCTCGGCGCTCGGTGCCTCAATCTGGAGCGTTTTGTAAGCACTCTGTTGCACACACAGCCGCACGTGTGCGCTTGCACGCACGGGGGACAGCAGGCAGCTCATTAACGCAGCAGCAGCTCCCGCTGGCACTGCGGCACAAACCCAGCACTGCTGCTCTCCCCTGGTGTGACCCCGGCTGCTGCGTGGGTGCAGGCTGTGAGTGGAGCAGAGCAGCTGGCCTGTGGATGGACTGGGGACAGGGCTGGCATGGAAACAAGTGGGAAAACATTAGGAAGACCTGTTGGAGCATCTTAGGCTGATTGCTACAGAGTATAAAAGAAAAGTATAAAAGAGTATAAAAGAAAGTCCTTCAACACAAGCTAGCAGCAGAGTGGAGACTGATGCACATCTGTAAGTCATTGCAAGTTAAGGAGTCCCACGTGTCTTACCCTTTCTCTATCCAATTTCTTTTTAACCTTCACGAGTCCCAAAACAGGATCAACTGAAAATTCGTTGTCTTGATCCCCATTCACTATGGAAAAATGAATCTGACCATTGGGAGGACTGTCCAGATCTTCTGCTATCAACTTATTTTAAGAGAACAAAAAAAAATTAGTAAAACAAATATCAAGTGATCTGTATGATACATTAATTGCTCAACACTCCAAAAAGTAAACTTCACATTCTATCAGACTAATTATACCTGAACTGCACACCTCTACAATAGGTTTTTGTTAGGAGGTTTCACTTGAGCCTTTTCAAAATTCTAGTCTGAAAACATTCAGAATATTTTAATCTTAATATTCCATACAACACTCTCTCTCTCTGGATCCACAAGTTGCAAGACAAGAATATTGTGAGGTTTGGGGATGGCACACTGGATGCCAGACTATACAAATACTATGTATTTGGAGCTCTGAGCAACTTGGTGCAATGAAAGGTGTCCCTGCCCACAGCAGGGGGGTTGGAACAAGATGATCTTTTAGATCTCATCCAACCCTGTGACTCTATGATTGCATTTCACTGAGAAGCTGAATTCTGCCTTTCTGTTAAAACCTGTTTCTTTCTGGCTGACTCATGAAATGTAACACTTTAAACATGCCATTGCTCTTTGACAGCATAACAGGGTTAAAAATAAAGGGTCAGTATTACAACTACTACTTTCTTTTGGAGAGAAACTGAGAGCAGCTTGGAGAGCAGCTGCAGCTGCAGAGTATTGGCTAGAAAACGGTTTGGGGGCTTCAGGACGTAGTAACTACCCTTATCAAGCAGTGCAGCATTTTTTTAGGGGCAGAAGGCTTCCTGGCACCTATCTGGCAGGCAGGGCCCCACTGACCATGAGCACGGAGTCCCCGACGGCCGCGTCCTCGCTGATGACGGCGCTGTAGACAGCCTGGCTGAAGGTGGGCGCGTTGTCGTTGACGTCCGTCACGTTCACGTTCACCGTCGTAACCGCGCTCAGCGCCGGCGTGCCTCCGTCCTTCGCTTCCACTACTAAGTAGAAGTCCTTGCACGACTCAAAATCCAAAGCTTCAGAAATGGAAATCACCCCTTTGAAGCAAAGGAGGGAATGTCAACAGCCAGCAAAAAATAAGTAATGCCACAGAGTAAGGGATTTGACTGTAGTAAACAGTACAGCATGCTATTTATCACCATGGCACACATACAACACTAACTGTAAGACTGCCAATCCAATCAAAATGTTTATTCAGGTTTCTGCTGCTGTCGTTTGATTAAAGAATGATGCCAATTGCACTTGGGTTGCCTCTGCAGAAAGGACCTTTACAAGGCATGAGGCAATGAATGGTTCCTCATGAAAATAGCTTTCATTATGTGAGTATCATGGATGAAGAAGTGGGGGCCATATCCACCCATTTACCATCTCATTCACAGAGCCGTTGGGAGAACTGGATGCTGACTCTGGAAATAAGCCCTGACAAGTCAACAGAAATTCACTCCCACACAATTAACTTCTCATGAATTAAATACAAATGAATAGGATATGAATACCTCTGAGAAATCAGTTGTCTATCATTTAAGTGATTAAACAGAGACTTCCCCACTCAAATAGGTTTATAAATCTTGTGTTACTTCACCACACAGCCAAAATTAGGATTCTCGGTAACTTGATTCACTCCATGCACCCAGACTCCCTCTAGGATAGAAATGATCTGATTTCTAGTGTTCTTATAAACTTCCTACAATATCAGTTTCCTAGCCTTCTCAGGAAATGTATTTCAGGACTTCATAATCATTACAGCTCAGAATTTCTTCCTATCATTTAACCGACGTAATCCAAATGTAATTTAAGCCCATTCACAACTTCTTTTCTTATAACTGGGCATGGAGTACAGTTTATTCCCCTCTTCTTCACAAGTACTTTCTACAGGAATGAAAACTAACAGCATGTCTTCTCTCTTCTAGCTTAAACAGCCTTAATTCCTTCAGTCTTTCCTGGTAAGTCACATTTTACAGACCTCAGATCATTCCTCTTCATCTTGTCTGGGCTCTCTCCAAACGATTTCCACCTTTCAGCGTGACTTGCTGAAAGCAGGAGCCCTGAAGAGAAGCTTCCAAGTGGCTAGCAGAGAGTTCCCACTGACAAATTGTGCGAAGGACATGATTTTTCAAGCTGTGATCAGGCATGCTACATCACCACTCTGCTGTCTAGAAACTGAGCTCCTGCCTCTAAACAGATAGTAACGGAGCTGTCACACATTAATGAATAATATATCGTTTTAGTTTTGTTATTTTTTCTTGTGTGATTAAGCTTCATTATGGGTTTTTATTGATTTATTTCCTTGGCTTCATTGTCAAATGTGAAGTTAAGTATTGCTGCCTAGGCATATTTATCTTTAAATTTTGCTTGCACTAATCAACATGATGAAGATGACAGACACCACAGTTATGTTAAGTCCCTCACATAAAAGGCAGCAGTCTCTGCAGAGTGAAGAGCCATTTTTGCACACAATTATAGAAATTACACAATGCATAATTTTGAGATTTTTCATGTTACTGGCAATTACAGTCGCACACAAAGAAGTGTTATCTTCAGCTTTTAAAATCAAGACTGCTTTTGCTCTCAGACTCTGGTGGCAGATTTGGACTTGTCATCCTGAATACTATGAGAAAAAGGGGATCCACTGCAGGAAGCATAGAAAAAATAGCTCACAGTTGATGGAATAAAAACTCTGTGAGGATAAAGAATATACACCACTAAGGAAATTCAAGGAAAATGTGCCATTTACACCAAAAGGGATACCTTTGCTTGGTATTTCTTATAGAGAAGCAATGGTGTACTTCTAAAATTTGTGATATATAACCAAAAAGACCTCAACCCAAGCCGTGGCTGAAGTCAGAAAGACAAATCAGAACAACCTAAGTCAGGGAAGCTGCATAAAGCTAACCTAAATGGCAACCATGTATTAGGACTGAATTGGTCCTAACAGGTCCTGGTAGCACTGGTTGATGCCTTCTAAGGGGCAGATAGTTGAGGCTGTAATCAGCTGGTAAGCAAGTAAACACTGCAAGTGTTTAGAAGTGTTTGCACAGTTTGGCTAATAGGCTGTCACATCTATACTGGCTTCAAAAGACTTACTAATGGAGAAAAGTATTCTCCACTTGGGCTGGGGCAGTCATGTGTGACCGTAATTGACATCACTCTCCAACCTAAAATTGCTTTTTAACTGTGTAGTTAATTACACAATGACAAGCTGTTGTGTCTCTGGCCTTGGAAATCTTTCGGTCCAAGAGCCTTACCCAAAGCGTTCATGTTTTTCTGATGCTTTAATTTAGCATTGCAAGTAAGAGTCACTTTACAAACCTGTTTTGGAGTTAATCCTGAACTTCCCTTTCTCATTCCCTGATCTGATGAGATAGGCAATCTCAGCATTTGTACCAATGTCTTGGCTTGTAGCAAAAACAGAAAGGACCTCGGTGCCAGGCGAGGTGTCTTCAGGCACCGTAACAAGATAATCTCTTCTTTCGAACACGGGAGGGTTGTCATTAATGTCTAGCACTGTAATGGTAACGGTGGCAAATGAAGATAAGGTCAGCACAATGCTTTGATCTGAGGCCTTTACAGTGATGTTATAGGAGGACTGAAGCTCTCTATCAAGTGGATGCTCCAAAATAATGATTCCTGATGACCGGTCAACTGAGAAGAAACCATCTGCAGAGTCTGACAGGGAATAGGTGACTTTTCTGTTCACGCCTGAAAGAGAAGCAAATGGGAACATGAAAATGAGAAATAAAGAAAAGAAAAATCTCTCTCCATCTAATAGAAACCCTAAGCAAAATCTGCTATCACACTGAGCATTTCCAGTGGGGGTAGAGGTAGGAGTGCCTGTGGGTACAATATTGCTGGAAGTTTGGGAGATCAGGACATGCTTTTCTCACATGACAAATCCCTGTGGATAAGTTAAATTCCTTCCCTCATCATGATACTTTTTTTTAAAGATTACTTTGCAAAACTGCTGGGTATTGAAAGTTGAAAGTAGAATCCAGATATGGTCCTTACCCAGAACAGCTTATAATTGAATTAGATGAGACAAGCAGAATGCTGAAATTGGAAATGTCTCAGAGCACATCTTGAAGGCATAGAAATGTACATAAGGGGAAGATAAACCCATAGAAATACATCAGGTGGCACAGAATGCACTTGTACCAATGCTGCCTTGATTTGACTGTTGAGCAGAAAAATATTATCATAGGATGATACCTGTTAAACAAAAGCTCCATCAAAAAACTCCTGCCAGAACATTTTAAAAAGGAAAGTCGCTCTGTTCCACAGCCTAAGAGCAAAAATTGAGTTGTACAAAAGATATACTGCATTTTTAAAGTCCTGCCCATATTTCCCAATACAAAGCACCTATCCACCCAGCTGCTGAATATGCAGATCTATGCTAAGGTTGTTGTCAATAATAAGGCCTGAGGGGATGGTACTGACTTGGTTTCTGCACTACAGTGGGATAGCCATTTCAAATCTAATTAAAAGTGAACGCAGATATAAGCTAATTCAACTCCCTTGATGCTAGTTGATTTTGTGATTTTGTCCTGGGTGCTTCAGTAAGAGATTATAACTAAAACACAAAGATCCACTAAAATGGAGAGTCTCTGTTTTTAACATCTCTCAGTTGAGCATTTGCTGCTGTTTTTGTTGGAGAACAGACTTTACAAGCCTGACATTAATCAGATGAACAAGAGCTACCAATCCCTTCTAGGCATATTTTGTTAATTTAAAATTTGTGACAGTATTATTCTGCTTTCCAGCAGCAAAGCATTGTAGAAATGTCTGATCAAAAGCAGCACAAATCACAGTTGTTTTCTGCTTGATGTAGCAGGAGTTCAGCATCCACACAAGGGGGAGCTGGGAGACTCTTTGTTCAGTCACACGCACATAAAAGCTAGAGCAACTACAAAGTCCCAGACCCTACTTGAAGGGCATTAGGAATTCCTATTTGGCTCTTCAGAGAATAAAGTTTTTATGCAGTGCTTGAGATACCAGAGTATATTTAAAAAGTTCAAATGTCTTTAAAATACGGAACAAATTAAATGGCAATATTGCAGTGAACATGGCTGATAGGTTTTTTGTCATTTTGTTTTGGTTTTTTAATCACAGCAGAGCATCTCTATTCACCATGGCATCACAAATGTGAAAAATAAAATGTCCCACCTTCAGCAAAACAGCAAGGCAATCAAGGAAGTGACTCCTGTCCTACAGATGAGGAACTGAGCTCAGCCCATGAACTCACAGGAGATTCTTTCATGTTAAAACACGTAGGCTTTGAATACCCTACAGCTGCTGGAGAGCACACTCATCCCTTTCCTTAGTCTCTTGATACATACATCCAAATACTCTGCCAGCTGACAGTCAATCAAACTGACAAACATTAAAAAGAAGTAAACCCTTCTAGAAAGTGGAAGATTTTCAGAGTCTGAATAGTTGGAGGTATGTACATTTCCAGCTAGGGAGGATCTCCTTCAGCTAGAGATTCTTCATGAACTTCCACTTACAAAAAAAGGACAGACGTGACCATAACAATTAATGAGTTAGTAATAACAGCTGATCCTCAGGGACGCTGGAAAATGGGATTTTTTTCCCACCCTTGATTCAGAGCATGCTGCTGAACACCCAAACTACACAAGTTTTAACTGTAAAACTATTTAGTATTCTGCACCATCCACTCTTGGTGCCTGCCAGTTTCTACACAGTATCAAAAACTCCTCTGAGGCAGGGGCCCTAACACACACGTACACATCTGTGACTGCAGGAGAGCCTTAGTCTGGTTTGCACTCTTCTCTGGCACAAACTCCCTTTTTGATACTCACTACAGTAGACCTGGCCACAAGACAGAAGACTCATACACCACGGTCCTTTAGGGCACAAACAGCTAGAAAGGAGATGGCCAGTGGATGCCTTGTGCCTTGAAACACCATGAAACTTCAGCAAGGGTATCTTGCAATGGGGAATGGGGAGAGAGAATTTGGTGCATGCAACACCATGGAGGACGAGTTTATGTACACGGGGTAGTAACTCCAGTAAAGGCAATTTGACATATAATCCAGCCCCTCTTCTTGTATTCTACTTCCTATTAACAAAATATTAAAGATGTTTTTTGATCACTTGTGTTCCTACAATGGAGACAGATCAGATACAGATTTCGGTGTTCCGGTTGCTCACTCTAACATATGGGATTTTAGGCAGAAATTGAGATAGTGAAATCTTGAAGGTAAGTGCTTTTATTTTTCCTTCCTGGAAAACGAGAGAGGAATACAGACATTCCAGAGAAAAGGGTTATTTTGTACTGGTCTGGTATGATGAAGAGAACAGTCTTATTTTTCCCATGGGACATGAAAGAAAAGCTCTTACAGGTGAAAGTGCCACTTTATGCAAGGAGAGACAGAAGATTCAGTCAAAAGACCTGACTGGGGACACAAATACTAACTCTTGGCGGCTTTTGGCCGAAATGCCAAAAGGAGAGAAAAAAGGAGACATACCGAGGGAGATCTCAGCTGTGTGTTCACCCTTTCATAGAGTGTTTTGAGGGGTGGGATTTAATACTTGCTTCTTAGGGATAAAATCAGTGAAAGACTCTGGGAGAAACAGCACTTTGAAGAAAGTGTTGTGTTACATCAACAGCTGTTTTTTACTGAGCTTTCAAACCCAAGGCTGGGAGAAAAATGGCATGACGCAAAGGTGAAGTAGGAAGCTATTTCTACTGAAATTCAAAATGCTTTAGTCCAGAGGCTACCCTCTCCTGAGAGAGAAGTGTCCACCAGTGTGTGCCAATGGCATCCCTGCCACAGAGGGGATGGTAGATTCTGCTACGACTATAAAGGAGATGCCTTCTGTGGAAAAGAAACAACTGCTTCAATGCCATGGCTCCTGCACTGGTAAAGAGAGCAATCCTCCCACACTGCTTGCCTACAGCTGTTGGGTGATTAATGTTTGCAAACTGTTCTGTGTCAACTCACTCACTCAAACTTCTCAGATTTCCAAGGTGCCAATCATGAACATGAGCTATTTGAACACAGAAAGCCTTTGCAGGAATCACTAGCACAGTAAGAAAATTGCAGTACATTTTTTTTAAATAAAGGAATAAGGTAGCACATTTTCTATTTAGACTTGTATTAGCATATGATAGAATATTGCCCTTTGCCAAATCTCTGGTGTGAAGAGCTTGTAAAACCCACCTAGTACCTCAAATGTCATTCTTCAAATAGGCTTTTATTCTTGGTTTCTTCTGTACTAAAACAAAGGGGCACACACTGAATGTTACATCATGACAACTTCTATGTTATTACTACTTTTAATAGCATCAGGAATATATAATACCTTCGCTTCATAATCAGCACTATCAATATCCTCCTTGTATAAAGCATAGAATCACAGAATCATTCAGGCTGCACCTCTGAGATCATTGATTAGCCCAGCACTGTCGAGGCCACCACTCAACCATGTCCCTGAGTGTCACATCTACACATCTTTTAAATACTTCCCAGGGTCGTGACTCAACTGCTTCCTTGGGCAGCCTGTTCCAGAGCTTGTTCCAGACAATGCTTTCAGAGAAGAAATCTTTTCTTCTCTCCAATCTAAACCTCCCGTGGTTTAACTTGCTGCCATGTCCTATTGCCTGTTACCTGGGAGAAGAGTCTGATCCTCAACTCACTACAACCTTCTTTTAAGTTGCTGTAGATAGAGAAGGTCCCCCTGAGCCTCCTTTTCTCCAGGCTAAACACCCCCAGCTCCCTCAGCTGCTCCTCACAGCACTTGTGCTCCAGACCCTTCCCCAGCTCCGTTCCTTTCTCTGGACACGCTCCAGCCCCTCCGTGTCTTTCTTGCAGTGAGGGGCCCAGAACTGAACACAGGATTGGAGCTGCAACTCAACTGAAAATGGTGGAGTTACAACACATTTTGATGCAGACTGACACCAATTAAAAGGCTGAGCATTAACCCAATAGGCATAATCCCCGTATGACAGTAAGTTTCTGCAGTGGGCAATATCTTAATGCATCACACATAAAGTAAAAGTTACACATACTAAAAGCCACACATAGTGTTTCTCCTTTCTGTTTTCATCTGTCATCCTGAACTAATTTTTCAATGTGTTTCCCCAAGTACAGCTAGACCACTCATTTTTGTTTATGTCTGAAAAATGATGATTAACTTTTGTCATCTGCTCATTTTCATCTTGAAAACCTATGAAAATAAAGATAATGGCAAGTATTAAAAATAAACAAACAAGATGTAGACCAGAAAGCAAGCTGAAAAAAAATTATTTTTCAGTTTAGCAGTGGTTTGCAAACATACAAAGCAAGCTGTCTGATTATCATGCTTCCTCTTGCCTCTTTTATGGCGTGATTATTAACAGTGGTATGTACCTATGACCTTTCTTGACTACTCAAATGTTAGCCACATGGCCAATTACTAAAAGATAGAAGTCCACAACTTTGTTAACAGCAAACAAGACAAAAGGTGCATTCTAAACCAGATTTTATAGTACTCTACTCAATCATTTTGAGATGAAAGAGGAATCTTGCCTGAAGTACCTTGTTGAACAGTAGAAGAATATATAGCCCCATAGGGAAAATATTTCAAGTGATTTTTACAACTTAACAGAAAACTTGGCTGAGTTGAATCTGTAACACTGCTACCAAGATAGACTTCCACTGTTTTTCCCTTTTCTGAGGGAAAAAAAAAGCCCTAGCCCCAAAGGCCTTTATTCACACCACTGTTCCAATGGAGTCAGAGTACCATGGGATGAGGGCAGGGGAGAGCTGAAGATAATCAGCCCCTTACTGAAGGGAAATACTGGACAGAAATGGGAGGTATAAACTGTTAGCAGTATGGGACCATCCATGGGTGTCTAAAACCCCACTTTACATTTCAGCTGGGGCAGGTGTTGTCTTTTTTGGTGGGAAGTCGAGATCTGGATAGTTGGCTCACCCTCCATCTCTTTCCTGCTAGGGATTTACATATTCCTGTGTACTGGCTTACATCACGTGACATAGATACTTGTTTTCTTCAGTGCTTCTAGTCAATTTTTCTGAAGTTGGGATTTTGGAGATACCTGATTTAGAGTTACACATTGCTGCTGGGAACATAGGGAAACATAACTGGAAGCAGTGGAATGCACAGAGACAGAGAGAGATAAAAACCATAAATGCATATGTATAAGCATGAAGAGAACTTGAAAATCATTGAGTCCAACTGTTAACCCAGCTCCAAACTATGTCCTCAAGCAGCAAATCCATGCACGTTTTAAACACTTCCAGGGGTAATAATTCAACCCTGGAACACTTCCAGGGGTAATAATTCAACCCTGGATAGCCTATTCCAACGCCTTTGAAGAAATTTTCCCTAATATCCTATCTAAACCTTTCCTGGCACAACTTGGGGCCATTTCCTCTTGTCCTTTCATCTGCTACCTGGGAGATGAGACCAACCCTCACCTCACTACAAGCTCCTTTCAGGTAGTTATTAAGAACAAGAAGATCCCCCCTCAGTGTCCTTTTTTCCAGGCTAAACAACCCCAGCTCCCTCAGCCTCTCTTCATCAGACAGATGCTCAAATAGTTCGTATTATATTTTATATATATGTGTATGTATATACATAGAGACTATTCAGATACATATATGTTTAAGTGATCCAGTTTAAAGGCAGGGTTTATTCACTCAATATAATACAGGAGATACAATTCCCCTTTGTCTAGTTCTTTGCTTCTATGTTGTTAACAATGTGTCAAAAATCTCAAAAACTAAAGAAACTATGAGAAATGAGAAAGTGCAAAGAGATGCGGAATCTTAAGAGGTCATCTAATTTATCCCTGCACAAAGACAGGATGGATTCAATTTATCCCCAAACAGAGGCCTATCCTTTCATCAGGAACTTGTATAACCTCCTTGGATAACACACCCCCCCAATGCCTCACTTCTCTTTCAACTAAAAATCCTGTTCTGACTTTTTGCTGAGATTGAATAAAATTAATAAAAGATGGGGGGGGGGGAAAAGAACAAGGGTCAACTTCTTTCCTCAGAGCTACTTATCTGATAGTTGAAGACTCATATTTTATCATCTCAACTCTTTTTTCCTTGGCAGACCCTCTCAACCGTTTCAATATTTCCTGACTTTTCTTCCAGACTTGTGATCTCTTTTGTCAATCTCCTACATCTTCCTGGAAGATGTAGCCCACATCTTCTTGGAAGTGCTGTACCCAAAACAACACAGCCTTTCAGGTCAGGATTTGCCAACACCAAACAAACAGAAGGAGCTACTTTTATTTTCCCAGCATTACTCTGGTTTACCCATCTCATTAAAATACTTGCCTTCTCACACCAGTATGGAAGCTTAAATACCTTCAGCCTGTGGGTGACAGTAATACAGCTGCAGTTCTGCTGCCCAGGCAGTCACCACCCAGATAATACCAGGGCACTTGGCTTTCTTGCCTCAACACGAGATGTCACATCTTGATGACTTGCACTGGGCTTTTCCATGCCACTTTTCCAACTGTTAAATACCACAAGTGAGGCTTCAACACTATCCAGGGTAACTTGCAGCACCACTCTGCTTTCTGACATTTAGAAATACAGTCCTTATGCCTACTTATGTATTCAGAAATCAAAATAGCAGTGCTGCACCCAGTACCTTTCTTAATTTACCCCTCCAGTGTAATAGTTACTACAAATTCTCCGGATAGTGGTTTGGTGCAGACCATGTTTCCCTGGCTTACACATAAAAACATGGTGTAGTACAGTGCCATAAAACACATTAAACCTAAGCCATAGCATCCATAATATTTATTTCAATATGGCCTTCTCACATGTTGCAGAAGGAAATAAGATTGGTTTGATGACTTCCAGTTCCTGAACACAGACTAGCTTTTAGTCATCTTGATACACACATCTCATTATTTTAATGCAAGGAGGGTTACTACATTCCCCTGACTACTCCTGAAGCTTTAAAAATATGGCCCTCTGAGGGATTCAACAGGGTCATGCTGAATGTTTTGGTAGTTTTCAAAATCCCTGAATACCCTGTTTATTTACCTCCTAACAATAAGTCAAGTCTAAACTCCTAAGACCCTGACTATTACTTTTTATTTGGCAATTTTTCAGGGGTCCAGTGTGCTTTATCTCTGCATTCCTATTAGTGCTTTTGCCTTTACTAGGAAGGTAAAATCTAGTTTTTTTTCCTGAACAGCTCACTGAGAGAATTTGGACCTGCAAGTGTCCATAAGACTGGCCAGACAACTGGGGAATGTGGGGCACTGCCCTTCCACTCTCCTCAAGGAAGAATGGACAGAAGTCTAACGGTAAGGACACCTCTCCAGGAAGAAGGAGTACAAGGGTACATCACCATGGACTATACTATTCATTGAAAAAAGTCTGAGGAACAGAGCCCAGAAGCACATCACCCACCAGGCTATAGAGCAATGCTCACTCATGCCTTTTGTTTTGTGTTCTGTTTATTTGTTTGTTTGGTGTTTTTGTCTTTTGGTTGATTGGTTGATTGTTTTTTTCTTCCATGGCTGATTCCTGAATTCTTTCTGAAAACAGCTTCAGTGACAGTGGACAGGCCTCCCTACTTCAACTACACCTCTTATGCAATGCTGTTTTGCACTGCTAGAGTAAAAGGAATTAATAATTCATGTCTCTTTCATATCCTGCATTAGAGCCCTAACCTGGGTACTATTTTAAAAGTCTGTGAGGCAATGATGTGGGTGAAGATATAGGAAGCACCATGTATATTTTAAAGAGAATGAGTCATCCTCTGTAAAGTATCTTGTAATATTTATTTTACAAAAACTCAGACAATACCCAGAAATGCCATCTAGCTGGCCTCATTCCCGAAGTTAACTACTTATTAGCTGTTGAGTTTTAGTAAATCTTCTGTCCTATTATCTCTGTTATTCTTTTTATTCATGTTTCAATCCCTGCTTTTGTCTTTTTCAGATCCTGAATGCTTCAGAAGTTTCTAGGTCCATTTTAAGGGACATGCCCAACATTAACAAACATGCAAAGCACAGATTTGCTGTGTACTGTTTTTGCCAGAAAATGCCACAATCAGTATCTACTTCAGCATTTCTATTATTTTGTTACTCACCAATACACATAATTCAGAGATGTGCCCTCCAATCAAGCTGTGACTGTCTTACACTTCTGACACTGCTGCAATCTCACCTGGCAGCACTTTACACTTCCCCAAGCCTAGCTGTGAGGCAGCTGTGACTGCAACAGGCTCAGTTGCCCTAATTCCTTCAAGAGGAAAGCCCACCACTGATGAGGCTGAAGTCTGTACTCTAGTTCCATGCATGTATTATTTAAAGTGGTGACCCACTGAACAGCCTGAGTGATTTTTTTTCCATGCTGGGCTCACCAGCATCCCGATGCCACTTTCTAAAAACCAGTGATAAACCTCAGAGAACTATCTATATTCCTTGGTCGCTATTTCTGACAGATATTTCATTTTTATTGTTTTAGTGGTTTCTTCTTTTTTTCTCATTGACACAAAGAGAGGACAGGAAGAAAAAGAAGATAAAATATGCTTGCTTCCTCATCCTCTTGGAGGTAGGCACGTACTAAAGTGGACTGGCTGAAACCTGAAGGAGAAGTCATATTACCATTCTTCCTTTGTAAAGAAATTTATTATTTCCTGTGCAGATGCCTTGTGAGCACACACAGTAAGGGTCTGGGTTTTTTTTTGACAAAGCAAGTCTTTATTGAAACATCAAAATCAGTGAGGTCAAACCTTGCAGGAAGAATGTAATTTTTTGACACAGATTTCTTTGAAATCCAACATAAAATTTTCCATCAGAACCTGAGAGAAAATGGCACTCCTTCTCCCAGTTTGCCAGTTTCCCTATAAATTCTTGTTGGAGAAGTTTGGGTTTAGGAAGCAGATGTCTTCTACTAAGAAGGTCAAACAACTTCCCCCAGAAGCGCTGAGTCTCTTCTGCTGCAGCTCTTCCACTTTGCATGAAAAGGTGAATAATTAGCTCCCCACACCAAGAATCAGACTGATTAGAGACTTGATTGATTTAAACTCTCCAGATTAAACACAAATGCACTAATCAGCTGACAACAGAATCCTTCTCATGAATCCTGGCCCAAATAATATTTAACTCTATAAACTGCTTAAAGAACACAATCAAGTTCAACCACAATTAACTCATATAACCTGACTGTATAAACATATCTGTGGGAGGGTCTCAAATCTTATCCTGGCTTCCTGAATTAGGTTTTCAACACCCATGTTTTCTCTTACATCCACCCAAGAACCAGAACTTCAAATGCTAGGAACAAAGAACAGAAATCCAGGCTCATCATTCAACTGACCCCAAAACTAGCTGGTTTTTTTTTTCAGAACTGGTGAATGAACCTTAGACCATTCTGCTCATGAGGCAACAAGTCCTTCAGAAGCTGGGATACATCTGAAACTCTGGGCAACCCATGCACAGAAGTGAGAAAATGCTTTGAATAAGGTAGCACACGGCTTATTGTTTTTCTAGGTTGCATTACTCAATGGTATTAAATATGCTGTAAGATATGTGAGAGTATTTCCTGAAACTACACCTCCTTTCATGTACAACAGATCATGGGGAGGATGTTACACTTTTGTCTGTATCCACAATTCAGGACTCTGGTTATTCCCAGAGGACCTCCAGGGTGCTCATGTTGCATAGCAATCAAGCCTTGGAGGACAGCACTCTCTGTCCTTGGAGGTAGCCAAAAGCCATCTGGACTGAGTCCTAGATAACCTGCTGTGATGTCCCTGCTTGAGCAGGGTGGTTGGACAAGATGCCTGCTATTCAAGGAAGAAGCAGATCAGTCTCATCAGTGACTCTGAGAAGCTCCTAGATTTGCCTCCCCAAACCAAAACATGGATGCCAGATGGCTCCTAGCAGCACATATGTTACCACATCTCCTATGTGATTCAGTGGCACAGCCCTGGGCTTGGGAAGGGCTGTGGGGGTGAGGGGCAGCTGAGCACAGAGCAGGGCAGTCTGCACACTGCACGAACTCTGCAACCAAATAAAGGCTACTCCTGCCAATTTTTTACCTACGTGCCTGTTTTCCTGCATGTTGGTTGAATGCAATAGAAGGTGCTGGCTCAAAGATGGCCCAGTCCATCTGTACTGGCTGGTTGTGCAGGGAATGGGATGATCTGCCACAAGTTTAAACATCAGCTAATGGAGAGAGAGGCTGGAAGGCAGCAGTGGCAGGCAAGACAGAGCTGCCTGACAAGGCTATTCCCATTTTCAGCAAAATTGGAATCTCATGTTCATCATAAACCCAGAAAAAAAAAAATCAGTTGGTCAGTGAAATCACTAAACTGACTACAGATCTGAATGGCTGATGCCCCAGTAGTGACGAAGGAAGAGGGATCCATCCTGCAAAAAGATGGATAATACACTGTTCATTTTTAGTACAGTAAGTGCTCCTGCCTTTGGTAGACTACACCATCAATCATCATGGAAACAAGCCTCAGCATAGAGGTCATTCACAAAGCACAGAATCTGCAAGTGAGGCAGGATTTAACCACCGCTGAGCTTGGATGATGCTGTCATTCATTCTTGTACTGTGAGCGAGGCCACAACACTCTGTGCATGCAGAAAACATGAGCAGCACTGGAAATGAGTATGAGCCTGCACCTCAGCTTTGGGCTCCACGTTTATTCTGAAGTTTATCAATTTTTTTACATCACACTTGCCACAAATTCCCATGTAGGTTTCTTCAGAGTTGCTGCCCTAGCATGAACCTAATTCCTTCGAAACAGGCTGATATTGCAGTTGTGTGATGGGTTTGCTCAGGTAATTACACCTTAGCATTCATTCCAGCTCTTCTTGTGCCTTAATTTGAACAAAATGGAGTAATTTGACACTTTGCTTTGGAGACAGTGGGAGGTGAAAAATTCACTGCTTTCTGTGAACCTCTTGAAAAATGTAGAACCAGCACTTTGCTTTCATTTCTTAGTTTGAACATTTCCAAACCTACCGGTGGTGTGGAAGTAGCCAATACCATACTGTGGAAATATTAAAAATTTTCAATCTCAGCAGTACAGAAGAAAGAATTGTTTTCAATTAAAACTACTAAAACATCCTAACAAACAGACTCATGTATATTCCCTCTCCTTCAGGAGACCATGTAGTTTAAGATCCCCAGCTGTATCTGGAGGTTATGGAAAATGAACCTGTGTGCTACTAAACAGTTAAAACTGTTTTGTTGAATTCTGTGAAGAAGGATCACAAGTCTCCCTCAGTGCATCCAACTGGTTCAGATAGTTTCTAAGTATGTATCCAAATTAGAAATACAATAAACAGCAATTTGTGGTCCAGTCCTATAATTTCACAGGATATTATGAGACCAGGAACTTTAACAGATATCAAAGGCACAAGGCAGATATAACACTATTCTTCTCTTAACTGGAAATTATTGTAATTATCCAACAGTGTCTGAACACAGTATTCTCAGGATTCTGTTTAATTTTGTTTAGTTGTGGACCACAAAGGGACTTCTCTCAAGTTTTCTCTCAATGGCTTCAATATTCATGTTCCTGTCCTTACAGTACATAGCCCTTTAAGCCCAAAGCAGAGCAGGCAAATTTTAAGACTGATCACAAAATGTTAAAAATTATTTGTACAATGATTTCTGCCTGCCCTGATGTTTTCAGGATAACACTTCAAAAAGCCTTAGAGGAGTATCACAGCCCGTCAGGAATATCAATAATACATTTTTTCTCTCATGGGAACATTACACTACCTGAATTCATTCATTATCTGGCAATAGGGAATCAGTGATTTTAGTAGGGACTAACAGAACAGTAGTTAGAAGAAAATCCACTTTTAGGGACTTTTTAGTCATTTGCTTATGACACACTGCATGGTTTGATTTTCAGGTCTAAGCATTAAGGAAATACATAACATAGCCCCTTCTCATTCCATCATATCCATCCCTCCCTTTAACTTCTCTAGCTTCAGAAGGAAGGTACAGCAACTAGCTCATGGTTTGTGGGTTTTTTTTCATCATTAACCATCTTATATAAAGTTGGTGCTAGCAAGAACTTTTCTTGACAACTTTTTATTCTAATTGTGTCCCCTCTCTCCTTGAATGTCACCCACCAACAAGAAAAATGGTAATTAATACAGCAGTGGAAAATAGCAACACTGTCTCTTCAGACGGTTCAGTAGTTTACCAGCAATAATTGGCTCTTCACTGCAGGACAGATAATTTTAATTGTGAGTTTTCAACCATGGCATATAATGCAGCTCTTCATAGATACATTAATGAATGTTTGCTGCCCCTTTATGAATTCTTGTATATCTGAACTATCAGCCTGGCAAATAACAGAGACTTCCAGCACTCACTCTACTCAGAAAAAAAAAAAAATTACATTGAACGAAAGATCTACTTTTTACATGAAACTACTCAGGCCATAGTTTTACAAAACACCCCCAAAACACAGGAAGAAAAAAAATTATTTATTTCAACTCAAGTGAATGACCTAAAAATTTTCTAATATTCAGTAGGTTTTACCACTCTACTATGCAAAAAGACTTCCCTTTAAATATTTATAATTGGGCCCACATTTCAAGGCTAAGGTCCTCATATAATAAACTATAACACTTTCAAAGAATGTGCAGTTAAATAACCAGAACATTTATAATGTACATTCACAGTGTACAATAGTTTTATGCTAAAGTAACCAGCTGGAACAAACGGGAGCTATTGCAGTATAAAAGTCTAGAAAAGCTGTGATTAATCAGGTATAGGTCCCTGTGGCATGTAACTATATTATTTGCATAAATAGAGGCAGGAGTATTCAAAATCATGGCTCAGAAAAGAGGTGAGACTACTGAAGGAAGAAGGTTACAATTTAGCCCCAAAACGATCATTTACCCCTAAACAGAGCTACTGCTGATCAAGAGAAGACTACATGCTTCTGTGGCTGCTGCAATGCTTTTCTATTTGTAACACCATTATGTCGAGATCAGACACAAGCATTTTTATGTAAAGAAAGAGAAGAGAAAGAAATGGGCAGGATAAAGAAGAAGGAGAAGGAGTAAATGAAGAAATTTAGCAATAGGAAAGTGAATCTGCACTGTAATTCCACCAACCCAGAGAATTTCCATAAACATTATTTTTCTTTTGCAATGCTGTGCGCTTACCAACATCAGGATCAGTTGCTTGGACTCTTGTTAACAAAGCTTTAGTGGCTGTGTTCTCATAGACACAGGCAGTGTAGTGGTCAGATGAAAACACTGGTGGATTATCATTAACATCTTCTAAAATAAGATGGATTTCTGACTGGCAAAACCTGCCACCACCATCAGTGGCTCGGGCAACCAAGTTGTATGCAGGAATTTTCTCTCGGTCGAGAGGGGCCAAAGATTTCAGCTCACCTGAAATTATTTAAAAGCAGCAGCTATCATTATTATTGTAGCAACATCACCAATTCTTGACAGCCTAAGTGTCCCAAAACAATGTGTTTCACAGGAACAGGAAAGAGAAAACAAAACCAACATTGCTTATTCCAATGAAAAGATTAAAAACTCACAGTGGCATCACTTCCCCTTCCTCTTTACCCAAAAAAGTGAGGTGCCAATATGAGTGCAGGGATGACAAGCCATTCATGGTGGCTTTAACAGCAGCCTACAGCTTTACCCATATGAACACCACCATGTTTTTCCAAGTCTGTCCTTCTGTCACTCTCAAGGTTTAGAGACTCCTTAACACAGAAACACATCCTTTTTAGCAGTACCTGCTGTGATATGACAAAGGGTAATAATTTTAAATTAAAAGAGGGGAGATTTATACTAGATATATGGGAAGACATTTTTTATGATTAGAGTTGTGAAACACTGGCACAGTGTTAAAACTTTAACTGGATGGGTCTCGGATCAACATGATCTATTTGAAGATGACTCCACATATGGCAAGATGACCTTCAAAGTTCTCTTCCAGCCCAAAATATCTTGTGGTTCTATGATAAATCTCTGATCTAACTTGAAGTCTGCAGGGAAACAAAAGGATCAATATCCACTGTTCCAGTTATAACATCCAACCTGGCCAACCAAGATGTCCCTCTTTCTCCCTCCTGCCAGCACCGTTCAAATGGTCACCCATATCTGCCAGAACTGGAACAACTGGCTGATAGCCACGTGTAACCTAACACTAATTAAGGAAACCAGTACCCAGATGTGGAGGGGTTAAAGCTATTCAGAAACATGTGGTTGTCTTCTTACCATTTTCTGGATCTAAGAAAAATTTGTTGTTCCCCGAACCATACAGAGAATAGCGAATTTCACCATTGGACCCGATGTCAGCATCTTTAGCGCTGATTTTGAGAATTACTTTGTTTGGTGGAATGTCCTCAGGAAACAATGCTGTGTATGCAACCTAGAGTCAAAAAAAGACATGCAAGTTATGCTGTAGCAGTATTTTACAGTCTTTGAACTACCTTTTTTTAAAAACTATTTGTAGTGCATCTTTCTATACAGGAAACAATTTTGTTTTACACAACACATTCCTAGAAATTCGAATCACTGTTAAGCTTTGAGGTGTCACAGAAAAAATGCCAAATTACGACTGTGAATAGGGCTCAATGCAGTATCATTTTGAATCTTCTTAGGTGCTTAATGCAATACCATTTTGTATCTTCTGTTTATTCCATTGACACCCATGAAATGAAAATCTTGATGAATGTGCTAACAGAAACAATTGTTTTTATCACCTCATCCAGCAGTTTCGAGGGAAATACAGATTGTGATTCCCCAGAGTGGTAGAGTGGTTCTTGCAATGACAGTAATCCATCAGTGAGTGATAATACAACGATGGGAATTATATGAGTATATGTATGCACAACACATACAAACACACGCAAACACACACACACACACATATATATACACAAATTTTATATATATATATATAAAATTTTCTGTGAGTAGTACCATTAAGGAACTCTGGGTTTTATCATGTCTTTTCTTCCACACAGACCTTTCTATTGCACTAACATCAGTTCCCTGGAATCCCTTTCCACAGAATACAAGACAGTTAGCACTCTGGAAGCTGTGGTCAGGCCACACTGCATGCATTCCTGACAACAGGGCAGCAAGCTACATTCTTCTGCCTTTTCCACTGGATGTCTGGTATCTGGAAAGTTGAGGAAAGCTGGAGTTAAACTAGACTGATGACGTTTCTGCATGGGTTGTGAAGGGAGAGCACATTCCTTTTTGCAGGGGAGGAGTACCTGCCCAATGCCACCTCACAACGCATCATTTGTCGTAAAGCCAACTAAGGCCACTGTGTACAAGACTCCTTTGCACGCTTTATGAGATCATTATCCTTCAGTCTTGGCTTCACAGGATGCTTTATCCTGCTTCTCTCCCAGATCACTGCAGATTCTTCAACTAAGACCATAAGGATGAAAATCAGCATTGCCTATGAACACTCAATACTTGCAAACATCAAGAGACACGTGTAGGGAAAGAATGGCTCTCAACAGCAGCCCATGGCCATGAGTAGTGTTAACTCACCTGTGCACAAACTGGATTATTATCATTAACATCAGTGACAGTCACTTCCACAGCAGCTTGGGTCACAAAAAGGCCATCTGTGGCGGTGATGTTCAGATAATAAATGTCTTGCTCTTCCCGATCCAGAGGCCTTTTAACATAAACTTTCCACTCATTCTGAACCAGTCCCAGAGCGAACTTCCCTCTGGGATTCCCTCCTGCAGTAAGACAGGCAACACACAATGAGCTGTGGTGTCCCTTCAGAGCTCCCACCTGGTTTAAACACGGAGACACATCACTAAGCAGCCACCATTTCTTTCACAGCTTTTGGTGCTTCCAAACTTGCAAACTCAGGAAATCTGTAATGAAATTACACTCCCTGTGTTTATTACCCCCCGAATGCCCTGTATGAAAGCGAACCAGCAACTTCCAGTGGGAAAAAAAATCCATTTAGCAGAGCTAAAGATGATCTCTTGTTCAGTTCCCCGTAAGGGTAATGAAATTCAAACTGTGAACAATCAATAGTCCTCTCGGGCTGGTACAATTTCTTTCCACTTAGTCTCGGGAGAGGATGTGATACACTGTAGCTCTTGTTACCAAGACAATTTCATTAGTTGATTATGCAATCAAGGACTGGAAGTGGGTTCTATTAAGGAATCCTCTAATGAAAGCTTTATCATACAGCTGCACCGTTCTTGTGCTTATTAAAATTCCAGTTTTTAAAAAAGTTTACATGACACAGGAAGACACATTAGTATTAAATAGTCCTAACAAGAGGTCATTTGAGGAACAGTTGGAAAATAAGCAGTACAAATAGATCAAATGTATCTAAGAGTAAAAGCTGATGAAAGGTGTGCAGGAGATAAAGAAGAAGAGTTTTTTACTGTGCCATATCACTGACACTGAACCTGGCAATGTTGCTCTTCCACATCATTAAATTGCCTCGTGACAAAAAGAGGTTGGCAGAGGGAAAGTTTTGGTCCACATCATCCTCAGAGGGAAGGGAAGGGAAGGGAAGGGAAGGGAAGGGAAGGGAAGGGAAGGGGACAATGCAGGGGCTGAGACTTCACAGCCTGGGGCTGTGGGTGGACAATTGACCCCAAGATGAACCAAAACTTATAAAAGTGTCAAACTCGTGACCAGGAT
>VWZS01000654.1:2676123-2748690 GCA_013397075.1 Rhabdornis inornatus
AAGGGAAGGGAAGGGAAGGGAAGGGAAGGGAAGGGAAGGGAAGGGAAGGGAAGGGGACATGCCACATACAGAAGCGTGCAATAATTAAGGTGGTCACAGTCATTAATGTTTCCAACAGTTATTTGCTCTTTTATCTGAAGTGGTACAGTCTCCTGCCTGGTCCATGAAGAAAACACCTTCAATCACCTTATCTATGAGTCCGATGCAAACCTCCCGTCAGACCAGACAGTAGAATCTTTCAAACAAGTGTTGTGACTTTACTCTGCTAGTCAGCTCAGCCTCATACAGCTGGTTGCTCACTTTCTCCCCAGTGGGAATGGGAGGAGAATTTGAAGTGTAAAAGTAGGAAAACTCATGGGTTGAAACAAAGACAGTTTAATGGGTAAAGCAAAAGCCCTGCGTACAAGCCAAAGAAAAAAAAAATTCATGGCAGATGTTCAGCCATCTCCAGGAAAGCAAGGCTCTGTCACCCTGACAGCTACTTGGGAAGATAAATACTATTAACTCTAAACATCTCCCCTTCCTCCTTCTTCTCTCAGCTTTTACATGCTGAGCATGCTGCCATATGGAGTGGAATATCCCTGTGGTCAGTTGGGACCAGATATCCCAGCTGTGTCTCCTCCCAAATCCTTGTGCACCCCTACCCTCTTCACT
This sequence comes from Rhabdornis inornatus, assembly GCA_013397075.1. NCBI lineage: Eukaryota > Metazoa > Chordata > Aves > Passeriformes > Rhabdornithidae > Rhabdornis > Rhabdornis inornatus. The sequence goes on from VWZS01000654.1 coordinate 2,676,778, forward strand.
GGTGGGGGTATAAGGACCTGAAAAGGCCGTGACTCTGTGTAAGCTCTGCTCAGCAGTAACTAAAACATCCCTGTGACATCACAAATCCAAATCATAGCTCCATAGCAGATTCCACTTAGAAAATTAATTCTACCCTAGCCAAAGCCAGTAAAGTCAACTACCCAGTCTTCCATGCCCAGCTTGGTTTGTAAAAACATATCTGCATATTTAATAATTTAGGATAGGGCACTATAGTCACAGCAAAGTCCTGTGCTACAGAAACTCAGTGAGGATCTACTAAAAAGCATCATGATGCTCCACTAGCTGAACTACAACTGCAGCTAACCCACTACTAGCTCTTTGCCCACCATATTAAGCTTTCTCCTATGGTCTCCATGTAGGAATTCAATCTTAGAACTACTTTCCATGTTGCTCATGTTTAAAAGTGGTATAAAACTATTAAGGGAATGCTTATTCTTTGCTGGAATACGTTCAAGAATGTCAAACATGCTCGTGTACATTTGCTTACAAATTAATCAGGGTTCTGACATGTGTCATGGGATCTGTACAAGCTGAGTGGAAAGACCAGGCTCTTAAACCTTCCCCTCTACTACTTCCACTGAATGATTGCATAAGTAAGTGTTAAAAATCTAAAAAAAAAAATCCAAGACTGAATTTATTTGTGTTGACTCTGTCGTCAGGGAATCAGTGTCTCTGATGTTGCTTCTGTTGTCACAATTTTGTCAGTTCTCAGGGACCTTTTTGTCAAAACTACAACATAGAGGAGGTCTGAACTTGACGTTGAGCTTAAAACCAATCAAAAAAGTCTAATGTCCATTCCACACCTTCTTTCTACAAGAAAAAGCAGGAAAGAGGTCACAGGCTGTAATCTATGCCTTCTTCATTAACTACCAGTGATAAGATAGACTGGTTTCTATTTAATATGAAAACTAAGTTAGTTTAGTCAGGCTGAGCAAATCTTTCTTGTTAAGAGTCACCATTTGTGCTAGCTGTGACTGTGCCAAAAAAAAAAAGTTGTAATGAATAGGATTTCCAGAAAATTAGTCAGATAGGCATTATAATTGTAAAAGGCTTTTGAATCATACAGAGCACTAAATTCATGTATCAAATACAGATATTTTCTGTTGATAGAAAACCACCCTTTTTCATCACAAAACCAAGCAGTTTTCCCACTGATTCCTATGACAGTCTGGAATAATCACCAGAGGACACATTGTTTAATCTGTCATGTCATATAAACACACATTTCTCCTAAAGAGGGTGACACAGTGTGTTGATGTGTACTACTGGCCAGATCTGAATACAATCCAAGGAAATGGGAATCTGTCCACTGACTTGAGTCTGAATGTGACTTCAAAGAAGGCAGACCCCTGCTGATTGACATTAAATTCCTTCTACTCAGTTCAATGCCAGCATAAAAAAAGCTTAACTCTCCTTTATAAACAGCTTTAATCTTGTCATAGTGAGTTTAATGTTGTCAACCATTAATAAAAGTAGTCTGAAATATTCTTATTTTGCTTCATGATATTAATCAGGGCTTTCCTACATATGAGTCCTTTTGTCAAAGGAAATGATTAACTGTCCTGACCAACTAGGAAGTGATACACTCAAGGTATAGGCATCCCATTGCTAAGAAAAGAGGAAAGGTAAAATCTAATTAAAATCAGCTGGTGGCTTTTATGGTTAGCAGTAACAGTACCTTGGAGCAATTTTAAAATCACTGTTGCTTTGTTGCCAATGGAATGGCATTTAAATAATACCTAGGAATTTGGGGAATATGTATTAAAAAATGGTCCTTGGAATCTCTTTTCCTTCCCTTTACTCCACTAGAAAAGAACCAATCTGAATGACCAAGAAACCTGTGCAATAAGCAAGAATAGTGATTTATCTGCATGTCTTTTCTATGAGCACTTTTTTTTTTTCTTTTTTTTGCTTCTCAGGACTGGCTCTACACTTCGCTGATGGAAGGCAAAGGTGGACTATAAAGTGTAAGAGAAATAATGAGATATAAAACTAAAACACCACCAAGAAAATATTCTTAAAAATGGAAAGGCAAAAAAATCCACACTGTGGCCCAGGAAACCATTTCCTAGTACTTATACATATGTCTTGATGCAGATCTTGTTCTGCAGTGATTAATTAACTTTTTCACTAATATATGCAAGCAGATTCAGTTTCCTAGGGGCATTCTAATTAATTAGTTTTTCACTCTGAATAATGTAGCTTTTCTAAACGGAAGCCTCCTGACTACATGTATTAATGGATTCTTTAAAATCTTTTGGCAGTTTTCTTATGTTCTACTTTGAATGTCACAACAGTGAAGTGCTAGCTACAAAAAAAAACACTCCAGTAACTTTTTAGAAAGGCTTTGAGGCTAAAAGAATCAGCAGTATCTTTTATCTTTTGTTACTTGAAGTTTAAATAATGCTCTCCCTCCCTCCCTAGTCAGCAAATAGTACAAAGCCAAATCAAGCTCAAGTTTAAGTAAAGAAAGAAAACAGAAACAAATGAAATGCAGAGACACAGTGATCCAAAATAAACAAGTCCTGACACACATCATTACTAAAGCACACACAGAGGCCATTATAGCAACTAAAAGGGAATGGAAAACTAGAAGTCAACAGTATCAGTTTTCACTGCAATGTCCCCATCTGGAAGGGAAAACGGAATATTTACTAACTTATTTATTTAGCTTCTGTCTTATATTTATGCATTTATTTAGGTACTTTCACTTCCCAGTTAGAACTCTAGGCATTTTCATCACATAAAATCAATAGGTTTATCCTCCACTCCCAGTTTAAGATGTTGCATGTTTATTGAGCTTCTGAAATGATAAATCTAATCCTCTTAGCTTTACTACCATAAAATTGCAGAAACTGTTATTCATCTGGCAACACAAGGCCTTCCCAAACACTGAAACATCCATTCCTCCAGAATTCCAGTATCTCAAATACATGATAACGAACAAAAGCCTCACCTTTGCTCATAGTGGGCAATCAACCCAGCAAATAATCTACTGTGTACAATACCACTTCTTTCTTCCAAAACACAATATCCATTTTCCTTGTTCAGCTGAAAAAGCTTAAAGACTATTGACTCCCTAGCTTTATGTGCCTGATGAAGCCTAATTAACATCACTGAGGAACACAATACACTTTACTGTACAGTGTCTTGGCAGCTGACATTTTTCTGGTGGCTTTTTATGGTTGGCCACCCTTAAATCTTGGTAATATCTGGCTGGGTGTAGGCTGGCTAGACTTCAAAAGAGCCCTGGTTTTAGGCAAACTGCCTCAGATGATATAGGCAATGACCTCAAATGAGCCTTCAAAAGAAAACTACCGTGCTTCCTAAGTGCATTTGTGTCATCTGCACTTCCTATTGATTTTCTATTAAGATTTATGTATAGTGCTTTTGCTTTGTGAACATCTTCAGCTGCTACTGAACTGCAAATAACAAAGAGTAAATGCAAAATTTTTTCCCTCACCATCAAATGCAAATGAAGGTGGACTTGACAATGGCAACTACTAGCCAGTAGTCATGGACAACAATCATAAACTGAAGGAATCCAAGCAGAATATTTATTTATCCACACGAATGTATCTACCTCTTTTAAAGATTGACCAGAAGACTGCAAAAGGCATTTCTATTTCTCAAAAGAGCACAAAGGACTCTTCAGTGATCACATCTGCCGCAGAATGTTTATTTATCTTATTTTCTAAATAATGATTTCTTCTATCTATCTTCTATGTGCTACTTTTCTCCAGATGCATTTTCACAAAGCTGTTTTTGGTGACATACATGACACAGTCTCATAATTTGTTATCTTCTTCCTTTTTGTTAATGTACCGTTTTTATTCAGTTTACTGTATTCTCAGAAGTTTCTATGAATCAGAATGCCTCCAGAAAGCCACAGCTTTTGAATAATCATTTAGCTAATCTGATTCCACGAAATACTCAAGCCACTTCCTGAGATCAACTTGAGGTAAAGTGTGAATAGACTATTTTGAGAGTGAAACTATATTTTAACATGTTTTGACATTTTAATCAAAAGAACCTAATTTCTCCTTGAGCATTCCCCAAGCTCAAATGATATATTCAAAACAAGTGGAATTTCTGAGCCCATGTGCTTTAGTAATCGTACAGTAAGAAAGTTTTGGGCTTTGACATCTAATGTTTTCAGAAGCTAACAGAACAGCAAAATATCTGCCATATTTTGAACTGTGACAGAAGCTAAGGTACAGAATGATCTATAATTTATGAGTCACATCTGACAGTCGTTATTAAAAAGCCCAGGTTTTGCTAAATTAACAGCACAGGTATGTGAAGAAAAAACTCTGTGTAACTAAAGGAGTAATTCATTACAAGAGATGACTGCCAGACTTCACAACAAAGCAAACGATCACAGCGCACTAATATATCTTTGTTACAAACCTAAGGGTTTTCATTTCACACAGTACTTTCCACACTGGGATTCCCAAACTCCTTCAAATATCCCAAAATGTCTAGTATGAGGCACTACTGATTTGCTTTTACATATGTGGGAACTGGGCCACCAGCAGCTAACGCACCTTGCCCGGAGCCCTTAAATCCTGACATTTACACACAGGACTGCTTTTACCCGTACTTCTAATATCCTACAGCACATTACAATATAAAGTCTTTGCAAACCTTTAAAGTGAATCCAAAATTTCAAGTTACAATTAATCAACTAACTTCTGGTTGCTTTGAAAATGATGCTACCTGTGATGTGTAACTGCCACAAGGCAGTCTGTGGCTGACTGGATGCCACACCTCTGCTATACCCCATCCACAGCCATTTTCATTTTGAGAGTTAACAAAGGGGTAGAACCCTTACCCTCCAGAGCAAAATACACAAACTTTTCCCATTAGTTAAGTAATTTCTGCCCACAGCCTGCTTCCTACATGCAGTCTTGTATACGTTGAATCCCATCCAGTGAGAAAAATGTTAATTTTTCCAATAATTTGTTTATTACTAGGTAGTTAATACTAGCTCTTGAATTGCTAAGGCTGCGGCAGTGAAAAAGTTGTTCCCTAACAAAATCTATTGGACAGTGCAAGATGGAAGGAGAAAAATAACTGCAGCACCCATCACTCATAACATACTTGCACAAAAGACAGGCTGAATATAGGATAAAAGAACGGTAATAAATATTACACAATACAAAAGAGCAACATTACCATGCTTTGAAAAACGTATTAGTAATGTAATCAAAATTTCTGTATGCTCTACATAACAATGCATTGCAGCTAACCAATGCTTCTAAGTATATTACTACTTCCCTGGCCAGAAATCTGTGCTGATAAGAAATGGCATCCCCTCACTCCATAATGCAAAATTCATTTGTGCCTCCCCCACTCCCCATTCTAAACAGTGGTATTTCAAAACGGCTCTGGCATCTACTTTCCTATCTCAAAAAGAAAAATATTATTTCAAAAAAAGTTTAAATGCTTGTAAGTATAATGATTTTCTCTGTAAGAAGAAAATTTTCCTTTTCCCTTGTTTGAAACATTAAGTCATGATGGGTTTTCAAGCTGACATATCAATTATGATGGGTTGATGGGTACACTACATTGCACTGCAGCAAATCAGGAAGCATTCATCTAGGAAAATTGAGAGAGTAACACAGACACAAAGACACACACACATACATTACTCTCCCTCTTTTCAGCTTTGCTGCAAATTCTGTCAAAAAAAAAAAAAGAATGTAATTGTCTCAATCACAGAGATAATTTAGCTAAAACCCTGCTAACCATTCACCTAACACTGGACACATGCACAGGTCTTCAGTAAGCCAGTTAAGGGAAGAAAGCATGCAAGCTGTTTCTCACCTGTAATATGGTAGCTAACCTGCCGATTGACATCAGATGTGTCTTCATCCCAGGTGCTAAGAACAGCCACAACTTCCCCTGGAGGGTCACTCTCCTTCACTGACCCTCTGTACACCTCGTGCTCAAAGATGGGTGCATTATCATTTATATCTGTCACAGTAACTGAGACCAAGGTGGTTGACGACAAGGACAAAGCTTCCCCTAGATCTGAGGCCACCACTGCAAAGGTGAAAGCAGAATCCTTTTCATGGTCCAGGTCCTTCAGTGTACTGATCCAGCCACTGTTGCTGTCAATGGTGAATGCTTCTGTGATCTTCTGCAGCTCCGATTCCACCGCAAGCGTGTACGTGACCTGCCCATTCGCACTCGAGTCTGCATCAACCGCTTTGACTTGCATAAGTTTTGTTCCTATAGGCATCCCTTCCATTATTATAGCATCGTAGCTAGCTGCTTCAAACACAGGCTTGTTGTCATTTACATCCAACACCTTCACCTCCACATCCACGGTCAGCACAACGTCTACTTTGTCTAACTGAATTGTGGCCGCAACTTTGAAGTGAAAGGCGGGATTTATTTCGTGGTCAAGTCTCTTATCCAATTTTATGAGCCCTGTGTCTTTCTCTATGATGAAAACCCCATCTTTGTTGTTTTCAGGTAGCTCACCATTAACTGTGCTATACAAAGCACCCTGATTGGGCAAAACATGCAGAATGTCAATGGTACTGCCTAGGAGGGTGTCTTCTGCCACAGTGAAAGAATACTGGGGTTGAGAAAAAGAAGGCAAAATGGTTTCTGGTGGTAAAACATGGATGTAGACAGGAATGAGGGAATGCTTTACAGGAATGCCACCATCAACTGCTTTGACAAAGAATGACAGAACAGTGTTTTTCGGCTGGCTAAAGGTACCCTTGGTGACCATCCATCCATTATCTGGATCTATTTCAAGCAGATCAGCTAGTGAAACGGAGGCTTCACTATACAGAGAATAGGTAATTCTGGAATTGGCTCCGTCATCTGGATCTACTGCTTGCACTTGGGTTACCAAGTAACCTTTCCCAACATCTGCTTTGACACTTGCTCTGTATTCAACCGTCATAAATACAGGAGCATTGTCATTCTCATCCACTACTATCACTCTCACGGTGCAAAATGTAGTCCTGCCACCTCCATCAAGGGCTCTCAGGAATATATCAATATCACTTTCCAGTGGGTTCTCACGGTCTAACCTCTCAGTTGTCAGAATCTGCCCATTTGCATCAATCAAAAATCGGTCCTTGGCAAAGTCATTAATTATGGAGTAGCTGATCTGGCCATATACACCTGAATCCCCATCTGTTGCCTTCACATGGATTACCTTCGTTCCAGGAGCAGCATTTTCTCTAACCTCTGCAACATAAATGCTCTGTGAAAACACAGGGCTGTAGAGGTTGGCCCCGAGGATCCGTATGTGCACCTGAGCCGTGCTGGTGAACAGCCCGTCTGACACAGAGACGTTCAGGCTGTACATGGGCTCCATCCTCTGCTTGCGATGGTTGGAAAGGGTGATCACACCGCTCTTGCTGTCCATAATGAAACTGGTCCGATCATTTCCTGACAGGATGCTGTACTCCAGTCTGTCAAAATCAGAGCTGTCGGCATCAGAAGCTTGGACACAAGTCACAAAATGACCACGGGGTGCCAGTTCACTCACATATGATTCATATATTAACTGGTTAAAAACTGGAGGGTTGTCATTCATATCTGTTATTGAGATACTAACGAGAACCTCACTGCTCAGAGGTGGGAACCCATTATCAGTTGCTCTGACCTTCAAGATGCACTGCTGTATGAGTTCATGATCCAGCATCCGGGCTGTCAGAATTAGGCCACTGCTGCTGTCTATATGGAAATAGTCAGTGCTGTTAAAGGTGTCCTGGACTATCTGATACTGTACAATCTTGTTATTGTCGGAGTCAGCATCAGTAGCAACAACCTGCAGTACAGGAGTCCCAATCAGAGAAGCTTCGGACAGAGTAGCATTATAAGCTGACTGATCAAAAACTGGAGGATTATCATTAACATCATTAACTATCAAGTCCACAGTTACCTCGGCGTGAGCGCCAGTGAGAGCATCGCTGGCTCGCACCATCAGCTTGAAAAGAGAATTTATTTCATAGTCCAGTGGGCTGATGACACTCAGAACTCCAGTATCAAAGTCGATATTAAACTGGTTGTAGGGATCTCCATCAACAATGATATAAATGATACCCTGGCCTTCTGGACTGGTTGCATTTATGCTTAAAATTGGCATGTGCATTTCTACATCTTCATTGACGGAAGCTGTATAGAAGGGCTTGTCGAACACAGGCATTGCTTTGTTAACAATAGTAATGGGGAGCTCTACCGACGCAGACAATGATGGGTTACCACCATCTTTGGCAAGAATGACAACCAAGTACTCTATATTAGACAAATCGGAATTGAAGGCTTCTTTTAAAGTGACGCTACCAGATTCTCTATCAATTTCAAAATGTCCATAGTCTTCCTTCAGCAGGTATGACACCTCGCCATTGTCACCCTTGTCTTTATCAATAGCTGTCACTCGATATATCAGGGTACCAGGTTCAGCATCGACCTGCACAGCAGCATAGTATGGAAGCCCCACAAACACCGGGGCATTGTCGTTTATGTCCTCAATGTAAACTCTCACCACGACTCGAGCGACACGGAGGTGGTCTAGCTCACGGCTTGCTTCCACCACCAACTCATACAGCTCCTGCTCCTCTCGGTCAAAGGGGATACCAGTGGTCTGAATGACTCCAGAGGTGGATTTGATTTTAAATTTGTTTCCTGGGTTTAATATGCTGTATTTCAAAGGCTCGTTGAGGCGGTTGCCAACAGCATTCACCACAGCTATCTTTGTGATATTGGTGCTGTTTTCTGAGATAGAACTGGAATAAAAATTTTGTGTGAAATGGAGTCCACTATCCATAGCTTCTTTTACCATTATTGTCACCATAGCAGTGCTATAAAATTTCCCATCAGATACTCTTACTATTAGCATATAATGGTCTTTGGAGAGACTGTTGTTTTTAATGGTGAGTACCCCTGTGCTTGAGTCAATTAAAAAATGATCCATATTGCCTTCAATTATACTAAATGTTAGTTCTGGAGGGATCTCTGAATCTGGGTCTGAAGCTTTGACTTTGAGAACCTCAACACCAATATATGTGGGCAGGAGCAAGACTGTCTCAAACATGGCCTGACTGAAGACTGGTGGGTTGTCATTGACATCAGTTACCTCAATGGTCACTTCAACTGGGCTCTCCGCTGTAAGCTGGGGATTCCCACTGTCTCTAACATGAACATGGAAATGGAAGTGGGCTATCGTTTCATGATCTAAATTTGCAATTGTTCTGATTGCACCTGTGCTGGAATCTACCGTGAAGTACTTTTTTGCAGTTGATTCAACAATCTGGTAGACAAGCAAAGCGTTCTGGTTGCTGTCAGCGTCGGTGGCACGTATCACAAGGGGGCTGTTACTCGCACTCCGGACCACGCTGTTCACAGGAGCAGCTTCGCTTATGCTGCCCGAGTACTGAGAGAAGAGAAAAACTGGTGGGTTATCATTTTCATCAACAATCTGAATGTTCACAGTGGCATTTGAGGCCATGCCTGCCATATTTGTTGCCTGTACGATGAGCTGATAGGAGGAAGCCCGCTCATAATCAAGGGCCTTTTGACTGGTGATCACTCCAGAATATGGGTTTATAGTGAAGACTCCATCAACATTGCCATCTTTAACCTCATAAACTAACGTGGACTGACTGATTGCAGAGAGAGAAATGACAGAAGTACCAATATCCACATTTTCATTAACTTCTGCTTGGTATTCTTTTAGAGTGAACTTAGGGTGGGAGTTATCTGCCATCGTCACAGAGATCCGCACAATTGCTGTTGCAGACAGCGCTGGAGAACCTTGATCAGTCACTTTGACCGACAAAACAAACTGTCCCATTGTGGTTAAGTCTGGCTCCTTGAGTAATGTAATGATGCCTAAAACTGGTTCAATCTTGAATGTGTTTCCTGTGTTTCCTAAAACAAAAATATTGGAATGAGATTAGAAATGAAATATGACTCACCTGATAACTTAGACCAGAAGCAACAAGCTCCATTTTTAAAGGCAGTTACTCAAAAAAGCATGCCAAAAAAACCCAACATAGAAGTATTCTAAAGACCCTTCCAGCCTTTCTTTCTGCTAATTAGAGAGCTCAGTAGATGGTATAGGCATTCAAAGCATCAGAAACTTAGGTGTTGCTGTCTCTATCTTGATTCTCACTACCAGCATCTGAGCAGGAACTGTATGCACATTATTCCTACTGAAGTAAGGAAAAGCATCCCTAAATTACAGAAATTAGTCAAATACATGTACACCTAAGGCAAAGAAATGAGATCAGAGGCTAACAAGCCAATTACATGACTAATGGATAACAACTCAGGCTCCTAATTGAATGGGATATTAAGAAACCATACAGGAGATTACAGTAGTTCAAGACTCAAAGAACTGACTATAAAAAGGTTAAAGTGGCATTTAGAAAAAATAAAACAGAGCAAATAGCATAGAAAAGAGATTCAAGTGTCTTGTGGCACAAAGGTTTATCATATGATCTCTGAGGAGGATGAATCCAGATGAATGAGATTTAGCAGAAAATGTCATGAAATGCCTGTTACAACATGAAAGCACGGATATCATTGACTGCATAAAGGTGAAAACAGTAAGTTTGGACCACAGAACTTTTTGGGGGCATTTATTTCTTTCTGGTCTTTTTGCCAATCTCTTCTTCAGCAAGACAGATTCAAAACTTTCTGTAGGTATTCTTACCCTGTAATTAGAGATCACCTTTAATTGGCAATCTTTATTTTGCTGTTTTACCGAGTGTTTGATTGAAGTATAGGACACTGCATATATATATATGGCATATGTAATCATACAGACTCTTTTTCTGAATTTCATTCTAAATGTAAACAACATATATTGAGTTACAGTGATTTCAATCACCATACCATGTTCCCTCTATTGTAATTCACATCTTAAAATCTAGAACTGTTTCCAATCTACAGTCAAGCATCCATCCAAGGCTGGGACAGAAACACATCTCAGGTGATACACAAGAGGGCTTTTTTTAATAGTGTTAGTTACAGGTGCTGTGCACAGAGCAATAAATGTGTAAGTTGTAGCTGGAACGCCAAATACATGGAATCCTAAATGAAATGAGGTAATGTGAACTATTTTTAAGATATGATTCACTATCTGTTGTAAGTTCTGGAGGCTTATTTAAGCTACATACTACTCAATGTAGTTCAATACAGGTAGTGGCTTTCAATTTATATCCTTCCTTTCAGATCAGTAAAGTTTACTCTACTAGCTAAACTGAAAACTGCGCTATTCACCCATGAGGTGAGATTCTTCCAGAGCTACAAATTCTCATAAAAATTTATGGTATCTGTCACATTTACAGACACTACAAATGCTGCTGCTGTTATTTTGTCAGTGCTTGCTAATACAAATAATTTTGAGCCACTGACTGCCTCCTGCAAGGCCAGAACTGGTTCTTCTCCTTTAGGAATTCCTTATGAAATTACACAAAATCTACTTTTTTTACCAATTGCTCTCTTCAGAGCAATGTAAGATGAGGTGAGCAATTCCCCTGAATGAAAAGGCTGTGTACAATCTGAATTCTGCAGTTAAAATCAATATCCTCAACTGCACATTTTATGGATCACAGAAACTACAGTGGCAGAATACTGAATTTTCATGCATCTGAGATTGGGACATCTGTGGATAATGAAACTGGAGGAGCGTGAGCCTTACAGTAAATGGAAGTTGGAGGTCTGACATTGCAGAGAGAGCTCATGATGAAACAGAAACAGACTGTAATAAAAAAGAGAGTGTCTAGAAATCATGTAATAGCTAAAGCATCTTTTCTAATAATAATATTTTTTTGTCTGCATCATGTATGATTCTATTACCGGTGTAATGGGAACTATACTCCTTAGATGTCAGGATGCACTTTACATTGTGGGGGCACCTCCAGAGGATTGGGAACCTGTAAAACCTGTAATATTAATAAGGCATCAAGAAAAACCTGGGAATAGTCTTGAAAAACATTGTCCCAGGAACCTGATCTAGTCTGCTCAGAATTTACTCCATAAGGCACAGTGTTGTCCTGTCTGGGCATGTGTAAGATTGGCCCTAAATTAAGTTAAAGGCCACTGGAGAATACTGAGAAATAACTGCTAAGGCCAAACACAGTGCATAAAGGAAATATTTGGTTTGGAGTTCTAACATCTTCCTCATTCTAAGTTCAACACTTTCAGCTGCAAAAGACTTCACCTTCTGGTTTGCTGAAGGTAATCTCCTTCCACAGAGCATACAAGATAATGACAGAAAAAACATTCCTTGGGTCTTCTCTAAACTTCAGGTTGTATTATCTTAATTTAAGGTGTGAGCTTGAACTATATGAAGCTAAATCAGCATGAGATGGTGTAGATATTCTTGTTTCATTAGTTGTCATTTAGCCTGTTCCTAATTGACATAAGCCATTCTAGCTAGTAACAAGTCTTTATAATAATATATAGGGATAAATAATGATCCAGTAGGATCAGAGCCTAATGCTGGGAAAGGCTTGTGATCTCCCTAATATGGGTACAATCTGAAATACCTGTGACTTCTTTTTATAGCAATATAAGTTTCAAGTTTTGATAGTATTACAGTGGAAAGATTAATATTACGAATAAAACCCCCAAAGTAGAAATGAAACATTACAAAATTCTAAGGTTACAAATTTCTAATTTTCTCTCCTTTTCCAGGCACCCCCCTCTTATATATTTGTCAGTGGTTTATCTCAAAGATAATTCTGAAGTTCAGATTCATGTGACCCAGAGAAACTTACATTGACTTGCATGTGTGTCAGAGATGATGCAAATGTTTTACTACTGTGCTGCTGCACCAGTAGAAGAACGCTTTCGCTGGTACGGATTATGTGCTGAATGTAAATACCCACAGTTAAACAGCAAAAGCAATTTTCATCTGGTATCATCATGTCCTCTCAGTTTCAAGAGACCTTGTGCCATAAAAATGCTGTGGCAGAAGTTTTAGCATAGCCCTGTTCCTAGTCTCTGTGCTCCTCTGGTCTGAATACTGGCAAAGATATCAGGACGTACCAGCTGTTGTGGCATTTTTTTATGGAGGATCCACTGTACACTAGTCTGAAACCAGAACCCTGAAAACAAGTCACTGGTTGGAGTTTAGAATAACTATCTTCTGTGATGGCTTTGACCCAATGACTTAGAGGTAACAGGCTCTGTAGCCATCTGGTGAAACTGAATCAGTCACAGAATAACAGAATGGCTGGGCTGGAAAGGGACCACTAGAGAGCATCTGGTCCAACCTTCCTGCTAGAGAAAGTTAATCTACAGCAGGTTGAACAGGATCCTGTGGGGTTCTGAACATCTCCAGAGAAGGAGACTTCATAACCTCTCTTGGGCAACTTGTTCCAGAATGAGTTTGTTCACACAGGTTTTGGGTATAGTAGCTTCAAAATAAAATTAAAAAAAAACCCAACAAAACAACATCAAGGTGTCTCCTTTGCCCATCTGTACAGGAGAAAGCAGACCAAAGAAGCTGAATTGTGTGTCAAGACAGATCACCATCACATCACTGTTATCACATCACATTATCACATCACACACATGATACTTCATTTTTGGCCTCTGTCCTAACCTGCTTCAATAGTGTAGATAAGCTCTGCATTTTCTCCTTTGTCTTTGTCCAGAGCCGTGACCTGCAACACTGCTGATCCAACTGCTGCTGATTCAAACACTGAGGCTTCATACAATGGGCTGGTGAAGTAAGGACTGTGGTCATTGGAGTCTTCCACATCTATGATGACTCTGGCCAGGTTTCTTCTATAAGGGAATTCTTGATCTCGGACCTATAGAACAAGTGCATAACACACAACGTGACAGTCATTTAGTAAAACTGCACAAAAATTACTCATCTCAGTGTGAATACTACTTTCAGTTCTATTCCATACAAAGTAGTAAAAAAATCCATTTGTCCCAAAGAACAGTGTGAAATACATTCATACATGGGATGGCAGATACTATAATCAAAGAAACAGGAAAGAGCTTAGAGACTTTTATTTTTCACTGGTGAAAAAATGCATTGCAACTAACCATCATGACATGAATTTTTGAAGCGGAAACCACATGAGATCTTAAATTTGGGTTGAGGTTAGCAAGAATTTTTTTTTTTTTTAATACCTGTTGAATGATCATGCCTTTATCTTGCCATTGCCTTCTTTACAGCATATAGGCATGTCAGTCTAGTGCCTGCAGCTGCCAATGCACTATTCCATGATTATATTCGTAGATGAGTATACCAACAGTAAACAGAGCAGGAATCACTTTACGAAGTGCTGGTAACTGCCAGCACTGTAACACTTACACTGTGGTGTAAGCCACCACACCTGTCTCAGTCCCAAACAAAATACCTCAGCACTGCTTCACTGATAATCCTGCCACCACTATCTCCCCAAAATTTTAGTTCTTCCTAAACAGAGGAAATGACCTATTCTATCAGGTGAAGATCAAAACCAAGCACCAGGGAATTACCTCTCTTGGCGATATGCTTCTGTGATTCAGTTTATAGCTATTTCTTAGTCTGCTTGCCAAAGGACTTGCCACATTTTGCTCTGTGAGTGGAGACCACACTCAGCTCCTTGCTGCATCTCACAGCAGCATTTTGCTTCCTAGGATGCCTTGCCAAAGCTGCCCCTGTGCCTAACACACCATAAGTAGCTCCTTTGAAAGCCTCTGCTGCAGAAGTCTTAGGTGGTTAAACAAAATAGTGGACTAGAATGTTTAAACTAACAGTTTTTGTTTTTGTTTTGTGGGGTTTTATTTTTTAATTACAAAAGAATTATGTTCATGATATACAATCTCCACTCCAAACAGACAGATTTATGTTCCGTAGTCTAGGCATACCAAGCAAAAATTGGTAATTAACTCTTTTCTGCATAACCAAAGATTTGGAAATGTAGATAAAATAAAGCCATTTTGTACATCAACAATTTATGTACTGAAATAAGTCCATAAAGTAAGCCATATATAAGGCTTGTATTCAGAAAGGCTGTAGCATTCTTCCTGGCAAGAAAGTAGTTATCTCCCTGTGAATAACTTCTCAAATAACTTTCAGCCTCACTTCAGAACCTCTGAAAATTACCTTGAGGGAGAGGACCAGATGCCAAGAGATTAAATAATTTCCTGCTTGCTCTCCCTTGAGATAGAGAATCATATCACATTCCATACAATGAATTCACAAGAAAGTTTCCCAAAAAGCTGAAATAAATACTGTGAAATAAATACACGGCAGGGCAGGCAAGATTAAATTAGTGGCTACTTATTGCACTGAGTCCTTTTCTCAAGTGAAGACTACTCTATGTATGTACCTGAAGCAGCCATGACTGCAGCCAGACCCAAGGGAATATTGCATTCTTACCATGACATTAAGGATGTGCTTATCTTGAGCTTCATGGTCTAACCTCTCAGCTGTATAGAGAACCCCAGTGTTGGGATCAATTCTGAATTTTCTCATGCTGACTGTGTCGATGCTGCTGTGAATAGTGTAGCTCAGCTTATGCTTTTCGTCTCTGTCTATAGCTTCAATCTGCAGAATTTCAGTATCAGGGAGGATGTCCTCTGAAATGGTGACGTCATAACTTGACTGAGAGAATTCTGGGCCATTATCATTGTTATCCAACACTTTGATAAGAACCTACAGTTAATAAAGAAAATAAATTCAAAGTTATTGAAGTCTAGTCAGACTATTGAATAAACACCTAGAGAAATGCAATTTACTTTGAATGGCTGTACATGTTATGCTGCTGCATGGTGGGACTGAGAAACATTATATAATATTAGATGCTTACTTTTCAGATCAAAAGAAATAGAAAGGATTTGACTTTGGAAGTAAAATGTTCCTAACTGTAAGACCTACTCAGAGCCTGATAAAGAAGCCCATATTTTCAGTATCTATAGACCAGAAAATATTTCTACAATAGTCATAAGGAAAGGCTTAGTCCTCCCTTGTAACCGCCTTGGTTACGAGAGACTTCTAGAACTATCATGTAATTTCCTTTCCCCTTCACTATTAAAAAGGCTATTAAAGAATCCTTTTCATGTTTCTTAAATCTGCTTTTTATACAATCAAGATTCAGCTGAACCCTGCGTTTTCTGCCCAGTATATTGCATTGGGGCTTACTGGCAATGTCAAATTGTGACAGCAGTGGAGACTTCATGTTGATGTGACACCTCCGATTGCTCTTAAACCACCTGAGATGGGCACAGGAGACACAACCTCACTACCACACAAGCACACTCCACGCAGATCAATATGTACCACCAAGGACAGCTGATCTCAGGGCACTGGTGACACAGAAGGATTATTTTTTTTGTTACATTTTTGCTCTTCCTTTGCCAGTGATGGCTGTCTTTATTCCCAACTAATTCACTTTCCCCTCCAACACCTATTTGCCTCCTTTCTGTTGCAGTTTATGAATGGTAGAACACTAAAAAAGCAAATGAATGCTGGGCTCTTTGCCTCAAATATGTCTTTAAAACTTCAGTATTGATCCTTAAGTAATCTTGGAAAGGGGGAGAACAGGCAAGGGTGCTGCTCTTGCTGCCTATTACACCCATTTCAACATATCACAAACTGACTGACAAATAGTAAGAATCACTGTTTTCCAAGCTTTGCCTTTCACAAGTTACATTATGCATGCGCCCCTCTGATGACACTTTGTGGGTTTTGCCATTGGAGAAGTCACTCCCTGGGGAAAATGTGCTTTCCAGACTTTGTATGCCATACATTTCTGTGGGCAGTGTGGCAGCAAAACCCTTGACAAGCTGTGTAATAGTGAAAGCTGAAATCTGAAGAGTTGACTCCTTTTCAGTGCTAGAAACAAAAAGCAGTTTTCCAGAATATGCCTGTGAAAGCACATATCTAATTTTACAGTAAGCAAAATGGAACAATCTTTTTATTCAAAGGCTTTGAACCAAGAAATAGTCCTATTAATGACCTGGGAAAGGCCATGCACAGAACTCTCTGGTCAGACTAGGAGACCTGACATATCACTCATGATATTTTCTTTTTTGCTTTGTTACTTGGCTCTTTTTTAAGCAAGTATTTTATTATTTTGCTTGATCAAACCCTGTTCACCCATACTTTCTTAACAGAAGAAAAACACAGCTATACTTTTACTGTAATATTGCACAAACAGATGCTGGCCTCAGAGAGGAATGAAACTTTAGATTTCCATGATATGTGGAAGGGTTTGCAGAATACATTACCAGAAGGAACATGAGCAGTTGTAAGAAGCAGTTGTAATGAACTAGCCTGGGAACTGTTCAAAAGACAGCTGAAATAAAATGCTCTGTAAGTTAAATGGCATAAGACTTGAATTCCATACAATTTCATTTTCACTAGATTATGGCACGCCGGAGTAAAGCAGGGTGAAGCCTATATTAAGTTATGCTTCAGTCTTGGACAGATAGCAATACAATTGGGGGGAAATACACATTGCTAGGCTTATAATAATGATGAAGAGTTACTTACCTTTTTATACTTTTATTGCTGTAATATATCAAAGCACGTTTCTGATCTGACTGAGGAAAAAAAATCCACCCAAATCTATGTCTTAAAAATATGGGAAAAAACTAGTTGTAACATATGAAAGAAAGCCTGAGCAGAAGACTGAAGACTTGAACTGTAATCTAATGGGACATAGACCCAGTGCTGGATTACTTTTTTTAGTGTAAGGAAGAGGCAAAGAAGCAATAGGAGTTGGGGATAATAAATTTTTAATACTTGCAGATATTTTCTTGGGCAGTTTTGATACTCTCAGTCCTTGAGGGGTACCACTATAACATGACTGGATTATTTTACTGCTGCACTGTTAACATAGATTTTTTTTTTTAATTAATGACCAAAAACTTTGTCATGTATCATTTTAGGTAGTCCAACAGAGAAGTAAAAACTTCTCAAATGGATTGAAAACACCAAGAGTGTTTGACTCTGCTGACACTAGTACAGCACAGCCTAACTTGAACAAGTAAGCTTCCATGTGAGGGACAGGCTTCTATCTGCGAATTTATTTTTAAAATTGGTGTGTGCAAGCTGAAGCTGTTCTGGAAGACAAAATAAATAAAAAATGTACAGAAACACACCAATGTGTCTTAAAGGTACTGCTATAGAGGTGACATGCTATTTTGTTTGAATGGTATATAATCACCCTAGAGCAGTGATTCACTTCTTATAGTAATTAATGCATTTTGGGATCACTGGCAAACTGAGAAAGCAGAAGAGGGCATGAAGGTTTATCCGTCCCAAGGCTTGCACTATGACTGTCCAAGCTATGGCTCCATGATTTTCGCCTTCACTAGACTGCACAAACTGAACAGGGTGGGACTGGATCAGTATCAGACACCAAGGGTAACCCATGACTGTGGAAATTACAGCATGGATTCACAGATCAGCACTTCTTCCCACCGAAAAAGGTCTAAGTTATTGCCCTAAAAGATATATGGACATGATGGTGCTTGGGGAGTGCGAGGCATGCAGGGGGAAAAGATAAAAAAATCGAGGCTCTCATTCCCTCATTCACTGTGATCATCAAACTTACGGAGAGCAATGCACGTAAAATTGCTTTGATCATTGCCAAAAAACCCTTATTTTCCCTTCTTTTTCTTTTCTCTCACTTCACATCTACTGTAAGACTGATCAAGTGTCTGTTTAAGTGCAGGCATCTTCCTCCCTAGAGATGCCTGTATTTTAATGATTTGTCAAGTGATCCACATTGAAATACACATTATTTATTACATACTTTGCACTTCAACAGCCACTTCCATCTGGAGATGGAAGGCAGTGAGTTAGAGATGCTAATGAATAAAGAAGTCATTATTGATTCACAATTTCTTCTATTTAAGCAGTTAAGAGTATTTCTAATTTTTGTCAGCTGTCCCTCAAAATCCCCGAGAGTCAAATGTAATTTTAACATTTCTCTCCTTTAATAGAGGGGGGTGTATTTTCCTTGCAACAAAAGAAAGTTAGGTTATATATATGGGAATACTGATTATACAGAGCTCTGTTAAACCTATAAATGGAACTCTTAATGTTCTTAAAAAATTGAGCTATCTTGGGAATTACTTGAAACAAAACCAGGTAAAAGAAAACGGAATTTTAGTCCCATTTTAAAAAGATATTAGCCCCTTAGTTCTTACAACATTTCTGAGGAACAAGTTACTATCATCCCCATATTTTGCTCAGGGAAACAATGCCTTGCAGCAAGGTTAACGAAATCACAGGTGAAGTGCAGTTGTAAAGCTGAGGAAGGTGTTTTAAGTTTATTTTTGAGCCACACCCCTTTTATTAAGTCACCTTAAAAAGCCATTCTTCCTATGCAGATTTCCTGCTCCAGCAGGGTAACTTCTAGTAAGATGTTACTTAAAAAGAAAGAAAGGAAAATGTGACACTGACATGAACAGTAGGCTCATGAAAACTTGATCCTATAAACACACATGAAGATGAGTTAACTGAGTGCCACCGATTGTTAATATGAGGAAAGTTTCTCAAATGCATTTAATGGCTGCCAACTTCAGGCACAAAATCTTGGTACTATTGGCAAATTTCCCATTGACTTCAAAAGAGTCAGCAAAAGGGTCTTTGAAGTCTTATGCTTTAGCCAGCTGGTAGCACATCTTTCACCTCAAATCAAGTGTTACACTACTGAAGCGATTCAAAGACTCACAGTGTCTGTGTAATTTAATATTTTCTACATATTTATTCCCAAATGGAAGTAATGGCAGGAGTGAGCTATGTGGCATAAGTCTCCCTTATTACTGCATAGGTGCCCAGGGTGTTAAGCTGTGACAATACCCATTGTGTAGAATCAAAGCCAGGCTTTAAAAGTTTCCCAACACATCTCCAAAAGGTGACAAATGGAAATGTTTACTATTTGTTGGCTGCTAAGTAGGGATTCCTCTTTGCTGACAACTGTTCAGGATTACTGACTGAACTACTTTTCATTGACAAACATTAGCTGCAAGTCTTTTTTTCCATGCTCATAAAGCCAACATGCAGCAAACCAGTCTCTGCCTGGTTCTTCTTGAAAGCCCCTATCTTTTCCAGTGCATTGTGGGCTTCAGAAAGGCAGGCCTGCCTCCTTCTGTGTCCATTGTGTGGAGCCTAATTTATAGTCTGAACAAGCGTTTCACTATAAAAGATTTGCTTCTCCCTGCTCACTTCCTATTTCCCACAGTTAAAGCAAATCTCAAATAAAGGAATCACGGGCCTCCAAGATTACAAATTAGGCAAAGTAACACTCAGAGCATCAGCAAAGACTTTGTACTCAAAATGGTAAGTGAAAGGCCTAGAGAAATACAATCAAATCAAAGCAGGACTAAACCTAATGCAGGAAGTCTCTCCAAAGCTGTTTTTAATGTTGCCCATAACAAATACCTTTGGTTTAGGCACAGACATATTTGAGTGAAACTGGGTAAATGCCAGCAGCTGCTTTACACACATTTGAAGCTGGAAGAATCTGCTTGGCTAATTGCTTGGTCTGGGGACCACGTTGTAGTACAACCTATTAAGTGCCTGACTTATTTAAACTCAGGCTACACTTCTGTACAGGGTTTTTTTTTCAAAATAGGAAATCTATTTTGATTTAATACTGTTTTCAATAGTGTTACCACATAGCTTTATTTTCTACTTCCTGACAAGTTTTTCTTTCCTCCAAACCCCAACTTTAACATAAAAATTCAGTTTCCCTACCAACTTCACTGGCCAGTTATTTATACTTTACTGTGTTCTGTGTGTTATGTTAAAATTGAAAGAAAAATCTTTGCTCCACAGGCAAGGCAGTGCTGAGATTATTGGATGTGACAGAAAAGAAAATCAAGGATTGGATTGGTTACAGTTTGGAGGAAATATTCAACAGCACGAATGTGAAAAATTGAATTGAATCCCCATGTCTCTTTTTCTGCCCTAGAAGAATCCACAGCCCAGAACTGCTTCTGGCAGGCTCTAATGTCTTATCTACATTTTGGCCATGGTCCTCTAAGAAGAGCTTTTCACCATTCATTTAAGAGAACCACCCTCACTCAGGGTGACTGATCAGCTCCTCTTACGAAAATGTTGTGAAGAAAAGGTGATCTCTGAAAGGTGAGACAGACACTCAGAGTTAAAAGTAAGTCCTCGGCACAAGAATAAATTAAATTCCAAAACCTTCTGCAGGGAGAGACAGAAAGGGGCAATGAGCAGTAACTTCTGTCTGCTCTACCAGTCTGGTTGGCTCCAGCAGAAGGTATTTTAAGTGAACATGTATTGATCTGCAAAAAGTTCTCAGAGGGAAGTGCATGCTACCCTCTGAGTGCTCACTCTACTGGGAAATAGTCAGGTGGTTTTGCAATAAGTGAAACTGAGGTGCTTTTTGCCTCCCAGCTTGGAAGCAAGCAACAGCCTTCATGCTCTAACACATCTTTTCTATAGCAGTTAAAATTATCAGAAAAAAGGAGAAGGTAGGAAAATAAGGAGTAAAACCATCTTTTTCACATAGTAACATCACTCCAGAGGCTGTTCTTAGAAAAATATAATTACCTGCTAGGACAACATTCTCAATAAAAGTGAAACATTTTAATAACTTAAATGATAGTTCAATGATTCCCCTTTGTACTCTGCTTCTGTGGGCATTTTAGCAAAACTCAAGAGTATGCACTACAAATAAGTAAATAAATGTTATTCCATTCCTCTGTTGTGCCTGTATGTAAAAGACCTGAGGTGTTCAGTAAAAAAATGGGTTTGGGATCAACCTGATTCATGACCAGGAGAATTTCCAATGTTTCAGAGTCAAAACTGTGGCAGGAGTAGGCATTTAGATGCCATTAAAATGATTCCTTGTGGGGAGAGACCTCTCTCTGCTCAAGCAAGAGCACAAGACCCTTTTGCAGCCCAAAGGAAGGTGATGGCCAAGGCAGAGAGCAGTCACTGCACAGAGCTGCTGTCCCAGCTCTCTCTGCAGCACACGGGATACAGGAGCTCCAATCCCTCTGCAAGGCCAACAGCTCGCCTGGCAGCTGCAGGAGTTGGGTTTCGTGGGAATTCCGAGTAAACGTATGCCTTCAGCCTTTAATAAATGACTGCGTGGCCTCAAGCAATGATGGATAAAAGGAAGGGAAAAAGCAAAAGCTCTCCCTGGCTAAGTCAGGAGACTTAGCCATTCTATAAGTTAATCTCTGCGACTGAAGCTTTATACCCACACTTCAAATATATAAATCAAACAAGTCAAACTTTCATTGTATTTTTCCTTCTCCATCCCTTCCCATCCCAACTGCTGTCTAGACGGTTTGGGCTTAGATGGATGGGCAGCATGGTGAGTGGCAGTGGCTCAACAACTCCTGGCACTTTGGTTCTCACTTTGGAGACTATTTCATTTGGAAACCTTGACCACGCCCAAAACAAGCAGGCTTTTAGTTACGCTGAAAGTTTGTAACTTTTTTTTTTTTTGTTAATACTCCTTATGTTCTTTTTGCCTCTTTTCACAACACTGAACCATTATTACAACAGATGTAACTTTTAAATCAAGATTATTTCCTTCCTCTCATGGCACAGAAATGAAGCATGTGCACAGTAAGGCATGAAGGAAGTGAACAGCTCATCGGAGTCTAAGGCATGCAGGAACATTGCTGAAGAAACTTCACCAAGTCCATGCCAGGGATCATGTTACCCAAACAAAAATCTTTGGCATTTTTATGCTGTATTTTACCACCTCCAACTGTATAATAGACAGAAGGCAAGGAAGAGATAAAGGAAAACAGCTGGCGTGGAATAAAAAGTGATTATTTCATAATAAACCATTATACTTTGAGGGGGCCTTTAAATTATTTTATCGTTATTCAAGGGGATATTTTGACAAAATTGCTTTCTACCTGCTTCATCTTCTACCATAGGTTCCTTCAGCTACAGTTAAAAATGCAGGTGGTACTGTGTATATAGAACAAAATACTTAAAATGTTGTTTTATCAAAACTCAGAATAAGGCCACTGAGAGCTATCAGTAAATGACCTATTCTACGACATTTTTTAATGAAACCTACCAGTTCTACATTTTAAAATTATTTTCCTAAAAGGAAAATAAGATGAGGAAGGTAACCAAAGGCTCCAAAGTCAAAATACAGCCAAAAATACAGTAAGGAAGTTTTGCAAAATGGAGCAATAAATAGGAAGACCATAATTCTGACAGTTTTCAGATAACAATCATGTTTGAAATCACTGTTGTGAAGACCAATGAAACACATGCCCAGATGCCTTGCCCACAATTAAATAATTAAACAGCATCCACACAGAGAGAAGAAGGTGGGGGAGGGAAGGGTTTGTACCCACCAGTGATTATTAATGCAATACCATTGCAATCTGAAACTATCTTACATTCCTAAATGGGTCACATCACTGTTAAAAAGAATGCTCAGGCTTCTTTTAGAAAGCAACAGCTTTACTGAAATATGTTTTACCATATGTTTTAATTAAAAGTGTAGGGGTTTCATCCAACTAGGTTTTGAGGACTGTTATATGGGTCAATTTATTAAATCAAAAGCAGCAGAAACAATAAACGCAATATCCATGAAAAGAGAAATTACTTTAATCCAGCATGTTTGAAATTCCCTAAGCTTTTCAAGATTTTTTTTGTCTGAAATGTTTGCAAGAAAGAAAAAAGGTCACATTAGGCATTCAACACCATCTGAAATGTGGACTAAGAGTGTAGCCAGGATTAAAAAACACAGTATAACAAAAAAAAAACCCCAACTACTCAAGAGTTGAAGAAAATGCCTCATGGAAAGGGAACATAAAGAGGTCAGTCATTCTCCTCTGCCTGTCTACCGGAAGACTGGGAGGTGATTTGAGTATTGTGAGTAAGTGCCTTCCTGGGGAAGAAACAGTGGTTTTTAAAGAGTTCCTTAATTGAGCAGGGAAAGGCATAACGGGAAACATGGGCCAGATATAATAAAGCTTAAAGTAAGGGATGTCTTTAGCAGAGATGCAATTAATTCTGAAACTAACAGGGAGAACAGTTGATTGCCTACAAACCAATGTTTTCTTATCAAAAGTAGATCATTGGGAGAAAACATCAGACATTTTAGGGCTGGGTTATAAACAGGATATATAAAAAGGAATTCAGATTGAGAAAGCACTCAATGATTTAACAATTTCTTAGGAAAACTGGTATTGTGGCTCAGTGAATACAGATTTACAGCCAAAGCATTTGAGCAAAAAGGCAAGGTGCAACAGAAGCATCTGCATGTGCATGCATATATGTAAACATAAAAAATGTTCAGGCTTTCCTTCTGTATTAGAAAGAAGGAAATAACATCACAAACCAATTTTTTTCATTTAACACTTGTGCAGTAACTCAGATGTAGAATTTCACGCCCTTAGTAATCCACGGCCCACAACTCCACCTTGTATCAAAGGATTTTGCTGTTTGAAGTCTTCCTGGCGCCACCAGGACCTCAGAGTCCCTGTCCTCGTGCCATGACCCAAATTCAGACTGGTTCCCAGTGAACAGATACCTAGGCTCTGGGTCAGGGTGTCTCCAACAAAGATGTGTCAGAGCCAGAATTGCCCCAGCCCATCACGATTATCTTACTCAACTTTTAAGGCAACGAGCCTGATAAGCAAGCCTGATTTTAAAAGGTTCAGCGGGGCTGCTTTGCAGAAGACAGTGTAATCACAGGCAGTGACACTAAAGGAAGGATTCTTTGAATTTTAAGTCTTGCCTCTGAACAATTTCTTTTCTGAACAATTGATCTTGTGTCCCACATTCGGGTCTTTGCAGGATGAGAGGTATAAACTCCATTTAACACAATCAATAGCAATATTCCCCAACACCATGGAAGCACTATTGTATTTTGGACCATTATGGGGCGACACAATTGTCAAAATCTAGGCTTTGCTGCCTGTGATAGGGACTCCCTCAGCTGGAGGAAGGCAAATTACTTTCATGTGAGCAGGAAGAGAACAAAAGGAGAAATAACGCTTTGAAACATTCAACAGCCAATTCTTCACAGCCAGATGGAAAGGCTCTGAAAAATATCCCTTCCATTAGTTATTGGTGGTCTCAAAGGATGAGGTTTCACTTGAATGGAAAAACTAATAATTTTTATAGCATATACATTCCAGTAACAAATGAATAACTTGCCAAGAAAGGAATGTGATATTCTACCTGAGTTGTGGCAATGTTTGTTCCATCGGTGACCTCCACGGTCATATTATACATTGACCTCTGCTCTGCATCCAAGGGCTTTGCAACGACAATAGTGCCCACTCCCTTATCCACGTCGAAAGAACTATCGTAATTCCCTCCTAATTGTTGCACAAAAATACAATCAAATTAGCCATCTCTTGAAAACTTCCACTGAAAGTATTCCTAAAAAGTGTGCATATCTGTTCAATGTCATCCATCTTAATGGCCTCTCTTAGCATACACAGTACATCTAGTGATACTTCTTTGTTCATAACTCATTTATATGTCAAAGCACAGTTTGTATATTGAAAAGCAGACATCATTAAAATGCATTGCCAAAATAGAAAGAATAAAAATCTAGCAGTACATTTAAGTAAACTATAGCTGAATCTATAATAAGAATCTAACGGCTATAAGCCCCTAAGATGTGTGCCCTTGTAGTCTGAATAACGAACAAGAATAATTATATTTTTGTATAAAAGTAATTTCAAGAGGGTTTTCATCTACAAATTTTATTTTCAGGAAATCCTCACTGGTACTTCTGGTTGCAAATACCATCATCTGAGTTTTTTTTTAAATTACAATTATTATCAATTTTAAAAATGCAAATAGAGATTTGTTATGTTAATACCAAGGACAATGATAATTACTAGCAGCAAAGGTCAAATTCTGCCAGTCTTTTAGGAATTATTTGAATAGATTTGACAGGATACGCAACCTAAATTCTTTACAATACAAAAATACCCTCACAAAGCACTGTTCTAGTACTAACATCCCCTTTTCCTGTCACACACTGATTGATGCAGCAGTGGGAAAACCCTCCTGAGCACTGAGTGAAAGAAAAGAAAAAAAATCTATTAAAAAGTAAAATAAGGCTATAAACAATATAATCTCAAATATAATTTCAGATTGAAGGGTTACAAGATTTGTCAGCCACAGCTATAGTTTATAAATTTGAACCACTCATTATTTTCAAAAGCAAAACATACACTCCCTGCTGATAAGCTGTTTTCTTACTCACCCATCCATAAAGCGTAATTTATTATTAGTTGAGTCTGAAATTTTTGGAGGCTAGGGATCGGGAGAGGTGGGACACAACACTGCTGACAGACAAACTCTTAAGGTATATTCATAACACAGCAATTCAATGCCAACCCAATTCTACAGAGAAAAGCCTTTCAAACCCCACTGGTTATGAGACTTGTGTAACAGCTGCTGAAACCTCTTGAGATGAGTCCAGAGGTAAAAATTATCCATCCAATTGACTTAACTCTGGTGAAATATATATAAAGAGAGATATAAGTGAATGGCTGGAAGTGTCACAAAATGGCTCTCGAATTTTTAGGGGTGGGGATTGAGTAGAGAAGAGGAGAGTCTTCCATGCTCTCCTATCTGCACGGTTTGCTGACCACGAACTGGCATTATTCCTAGAAGCAGTCATGCATTTAGTGAGAGAAGAAGGTTTTGGCATTTGAAGAAGTTGAAGATGACGAGGTAACACAGCAAAATCACAGCCCCTGAATTCCTGAATGTGAAGAAACCCTCACTTCTACCTCTCACACAGGCTATTGAAAAGAAAGGGCAAGGTGGAAGAAGCACTGCCCTGCCCATTTTTGCCTTGAAAGACATTCAAGGATGAGTAGAAGAAAATGAGAGGAAAAATAAGAATGCAGATGACTGCTGCAGAGAAAAGGCAGAACTGGTGAACTTCTGCACACCGAAATGATCCAAATGTAGCAATTTCAGATGTGCCCTCAGATTTGCACATGCTGAATAGATGTATGCATATATATACAGGTCTAAGACTAATAGATGAAGTTGTGGTTTTCCACGAAAACACTGTCACTGGATTTGTTGTCATTTATGGTGGATAGAAACATTGCTTATTCTTTACCTGCTTTCTGCAAGCTGTCCTTGATATTTAAGGAATAGCAAGGTATTTGGACGTTGATTGTATCACTGGTGCTCTTTTTGTTTTTTTTTGTTTTTTTTTTTTTTTTTAAGTTAGCCTGGAAGAAAAAGTTTCTCTCCCCCAATTAATGTTTTAAATTGATTTACTTGAGAAAAATTGCACCATGAAAACCTCCTTTGAAGAAAAGAGCTTGAGATTCATGCAAGGAAATCTCAGCTGAAATGAAACTAGCCTTGGGACAGTAGGCACTTCACAAAGAGAATGTTTCATACTGATAACCATGAAAACAAAGTGCAAGTCTATACTTTGAGATGCTTAATAACCATCTTAATGAGCAATCAAAAATTATATTCTATCAACTGGCCCACACTTCCAAAAAAACCTGCCTTTAAAACTTCCAAGAAGTAGCATGGGAGGATTAGCAAAAAATGTTTTAAATGACCTTCTGCTTGCTCGGAGCTGGGTTTTCAGGGCACCACATAGTCTATTGCAAATAGCCCAACTTCTTCAAGCCATTTCCATTAAGTGAAGTATACTGTTCCCCTAAAAGAAGAACTGAATCCATCATGTGAATTTTTTATACATTATTCACATCTTCCAAAACGGTCTAGTGACAAACAAATTAATCTTGGTTGCCAGCCACCCCAGCCTACACCTGTAACTAACCAGGCAATGCAGTTCATTTTACATTGAATCGTTTTCTATTAAACAAGGCAGAAATTGCATCAAACATTGAGGCAGAGATGGATCAGAGAACATCCTGCTGTGAGATTTGTGATTATAATCTATTTTGAAGTGAAATCCTGAATTATTCATGAGTCAGTCTTCTACATTTTAACAGACCATGGGCAGAAGAACCATGCAGATGGATGAACTTCTGGGAATACTGCCTGAGATATTGGGTCTTGCCTCTCATCTGCAGTATTAGAGGCAGTCTGCAAATGGTTTGTGCTGCTCCTTGGCCTTTGTATACACTCTATACAGGTCCTCATACGATAAATGCTGCTGAAGCTGCACTAAACACTGAAGAATTAATGAGTTACATAAAAATGCCATAAAAGTTAAACATTAAGAGCCTTACAGATGTGTTAAGTCTATGTAAGGCCTACTAGAAGCATACACCACAATCATTGAAAAATGGGTGCTGGAGCTGCACAAAGAGGAGTTCATTAAAGAGAGAGGTATCATTCTTGTGTAAAAACAAACAGGAATCTTCTCTTTACAACCTTGCAGCTGGGAACTCCACATGAAACCACTTCCTTCCAAAGGTGCCCATGTAGAGGATGGAGGGCTGAAGCCCTAGGAGGTGACAGCTGAGAAGGTGTTGGCTTCTGGAGTACTGGAGGCTGGTTTTAAAAGCCTAACACTGTGTCTGTACCAACCCTTTGGAAGTGAGCTTGTCTGCAGTGCCATGAGCTCCCACAGTTTAAACAATTTTACTATTGTCCATTTAACAGTTTCTTTGATCACAATCTTCAGATGAAAGAGGGCTAAGGATGATGGCATTTTGTTCAGCTGCTCAGTTTTATTAATGTGAATTTTCATTACTTATTCCACTTTCCAGCATTTGGCACATGCTTTCCTCTTTACTGTCTACTTACTAAACCCTGCTTTCAGATACAAGATACATAGAAGCTGTCTTTGCTAATGTGCTTGCAATTGCATTAGGAAAGAAATATTTCAAATTAAGATAATACATTGTGAGTTCCTCAGGCACTTGGGGAAAATCAGTGACAAAGAAAGCAAGATGATTGAACTGACAATTTGGCTACACAGGTTGTCCTAAGAAAGCATTTTAATACTGAATAACCCCAGAGAGATGTGGATTAGCTGTTGTCTACGGTATCATTTCAGGCTAAAATGTAATGCTGATACATCTTCACTACAGTTTAAAGACCTCCCTTAAAATAATTTGATTACACTGAAGCACTTTGAGTAAGATTTTATGAAAAGGCCAGATCTACTTTAAATGCTGTCTTTGGATCAGAAGACTTATCATGGAATGATAAAAATTCATCCAGAAAGTACTTTTTCTCTCTTAATTTATTGTTAAGATTCCCAAAGTCACCTAGCAGATAGTTATGTCTACACTCTGTACACCTGAAGTTAAGTGAGATGATTTCCACCCTTACTTTGTTGAGGTTGATCTCGATGCTTTTGCATAAGCCCTGGAAGCATTGAATTTTTAGAACTAGTGATTTTTCATGTCATCTAAAAGCTTGTCATAGTTTATATATGATTTTCCAATTCCAGCTGTTATCAGTACAGCTGTAGAAACAACCCCTGGTACAAAAGATCTTATTAGCTGGCCTCACTACAACTTTCTAGAACAGCCTTTATTTTCAGTTTAACAGATGGTACAGTACAGTTAAGAAAGAGATCTCAGGAAATTGAACAGAGACACCTCTGAGCCAACAGAATCTGAGCTGTGTACTTGGTACAGAACTGGTTACATTTTCTTTCTAAATCCGGACTGTTACCTTCATTCTTAGCTTATTTCTTGGCTTCACAGTCACTATGAACAATTTTTCTCCTTACAAAAGTCCTGTATACCTTGGAAAGAATTAATTTTCCTTCTTATAAAGAAGATCTTAAAAACCCCAAACCACTGAACCTTGCAAGGCTAACAAGAGAGGTGCAATGGACATGCCAAGGAAAACTCGAACTATCAAAAGGGATTTCTGGGGGTCAGCTGAAGAATTTGCCTAAGGCAAGACACAATCCAGATCTTGCATTCCCCCAGGATGTGGGCTCTGTATCTCTGTCCCTTTATAATTTCAGTGTTGGGGTTTTTAATTTTCAAGCATATTCTTCTTGCCTTCCACTTTGCTGTAAGCAGTTAATTTTTTTTGGTATGGCTTTTCCTAGATGTGGTTCCTTTTGGTAAGATGCTGAGCCTCCCCAAGTTCCTATCAGTTGCTGATACACACTTTAAGATGGATCATGCTGCTGGGAAAAATAATTTTCTCCTCTGAAAAGAAAACATGTCAGCAAATCTGGAGGATTTGTAGGCAAATGAGTCCCATATGAGGACCTTTTACCGTATTTTCCAGTGGGATGATCGAAAAGGCTGGGATTGA
Source organism: Rhabdornis inornatus (assembly GCA_013397075.1). Classification (NCBI taxonomy): domain Eukaryota; kingdom Metazoa; phylum Chordata; class Aves; order Passeriformes; family Rhabdornithidae; genus Rhabdornis; species Rhabdornis inornatus. Next base: position 2,706,956 of record VWZS01000654.1, read on the forward strand.
ATGCCACCTCAGAAATATCTGAAGACTGTAGGGAATCTGACTTGTTCAGTCTTGGATGCAAAGATGGACACACTGAGCTCTGGAGGACATCCCCAATTCAAACACTGCTAGAACCTAGCAGGAGTCTCCCTTCACTGGTAGACAGCAAACACCACACAATGTTTCATGTTCAAACATAATAGAGCCAAGATATTTGGATATCCTCCCACATGTCTCATTTGGCTCACCATGCCATGATGGACAAATGGCGAAAAGAAATATGGGAGATTATCTGATTTAGAGAACAGTCCTCTAAACCACATTTTCTCAGTGCAGAAAAGATTCTGACTTGTCTTGTCCCAAAAAAAAACCTGACAGCAGTGAACAGTGATGATCAACTGGGCCAATTGCTACAATTCTCACATTACTCAGGGAAGAGAATCAGAGCAAAACGCAGGAAACTAATTCACCCTGAAACTCAGAGGTGAGGCTAAAGTACCTCTAGGATGTTCAGAAAAAGAAGCAAAGCCAAAATTTTCATTTCTTTTGTTTTCAAAGAAGATGAAATAAACTTAATGACTGTCTCAATAAATAAAAATTCAACTACAGATTTTTTTAATCATAACATAATAAATACTAGTAAAATGACAGACAAATATTTATTCTTTTATATACTATATCTTAAGAAGAAAGTAACACAGACTGAATTTTAGATAAAACTACTGTAAAGAAAGTCAAAGCCTTGAGTTTGCTGCTAAGAAGCTGAAAGCAAGGGCATATAAAGCAAAAAATAAATCAGGAAGGTATTTTAGATAGTTCTCAGAGAAGATTATTCAAAGAAGGCTAGGGAGCTGCATGTTTTTGACATTAATGCAAACTTGCAGCACAATGAATTAAATGGACAATTAACTAAAATGAGTAGATATTAAAATTATTGGCATTTAAGCACGCTTGGTATAAAGTTCTGATGTGCTTTCAAAGCTTGGCTGCTGTTACAAAGGCACAGGCTGGGGGAAGAAGCAAAGATAGAGGGAGGACTGTGTGGGGGACCAGAGAGATGTTGTGCAACATGCTACTTAAGCAAAAACTAGCACCATGCAGCTTAGCTCCAGTGTTAAAGTAGTCATCCCACCATTCCCATCAGTAACAAAGGAAAAAACAGAAAGGGCTCAATTTACCTGGTACAAGTAAAGGTCTCTGACTTATCTTGGAGTTCCCACTGAAAATTAGTTTTTTTATTAATTATTGAATAAATTTAATACAACTGATACAACTTCTGCTTATGTCTTTCACATTGTGGGATCTGCATGAATTGAGAATGGCATTGAATGCAGTCTGAAAACAGAAAACAGGTATGACATCTCAACTATTCCCAATTAAAGAAACAAACAATCATCCAAGTATCCTGCTCCTCTCTAGTCCATCAACGGAAGAGGACCTTCCTGCTTGTGCAGCATCTTCCTCTCTTGGAGCTGATTAACTCGAGAACTTAAACAGCTACCTAAAGTATAGATAATTAAGGTGCTTAAGTTAGGCAGACAGAATACTTTATAGCCAAACTTTATCTGCTCTCCCTCTCTTTTTTTTTTTAGCTGGGAGAAAGTGCATGTTATGCATTAAAAAAGAGATCGTCTGGAATTCCAATGCCCATTTAGTTTGAAAAGGTCATAAAGATAAAGGTCAAGCTGCAAAACTCTATATTAAACCATGTCTCTACATAAGCCTTCAGGGGTTTTGTTGACATTACTGTGAACTATGCACAGAGGTACAGAATCACGAAATACCAGATGGATCAGGGTCAGGTCTGGTTTTACAGCAGCACAGAAACCATCTCTTGCATCAGCTTTCTATACATATGACAATTAATTTCTACAAATACCCCACGTCTTTCATTGGGCTTTCCAGCACCAGACCTCAATGTTGATGATATCAAGGAACAATGAAAAAAAGTGGGGCTTGACACGGGCTAAAGGCAGCAGTGGTAATCTAAATACACAGTGTTCTGTCTGTAAAACTCTCAGGATGGGTTTTGTCTTTGCTCCTTACATGCTGAGTGTCTGGAACAGCAAGGTCTTCTGCCTGCCTAGGATTGTTGGCTATTCCTGTTGCAGAAACCAGTGCTGCTGGGAGTGCTGTTATTTGTAACAGCACCGATATTTAATGAAAACATTCATATGGTAACAGAACCAAACTGGAGGGTCAGGGTCACTGATTTCTCATTAAGTCTAAGGAAGCTCTGTCTCAGTGAGATCTGCAGTGAAGCAGCGTCTTGCAACTTCAGAAGCTACAGCCTATAGGGAAACCATTAGAATTGTTTAAATAGGGAAAAATGTTCTAAACCATTTGAACTAGTTTAGGCATAAAGGCCACATTAAATGACAGAGGCTAAAATTTCCTAATGTTCTCCCTATCATCTCTGTTTGGTAGGCAAAAAATCAAATATCATTATAAGGAGTTGCTTGATTGAAAGTGACTCTAATAATGAAAAAGAAGGTAGCGGAAGAGCAGCGGCTTCCCTCAGGGCAGCACTTTAATGAGAGTTGGTCAAGTTGCCATGGAAGGGACCAAGAGAGGTCCAGCAAAAGGTTCATATAGGGAAAAAACGGTCAATAACATCAAAAAAGATGGATTTGTCCTGGGAGGAAAGGGTCAGTGAGGAAGGGAACAGAAATGTAAACATTAGCTGATAAACTGCATGTAACATATTGAAGCAACCAAGGAAATGGAAGGAAAACTGTAGGAAACATATGCTGTCCTCCCCAGGGACTAGCAGGAACCCCAGAATATGGTAGTAGCTTTGGGTTTAATTTGAATATGATTGGCACATCAGAAACTGTGCTACAAATTCAGAGAGGAAATTGTGCTGCTTCTGTCTTTCATCTGCACAAATTTGCAATAAAAGGTAGATGAAAACAACTCTGACAGACCCTTTCTCCTGTGGTCCCTGTCCTTCCTGTTGGCTAAACCCATTTGCAAATAACTATGCTGAAATGGGAGCCAGGCTCAATCCCTGTAAATAAAGACTGCTGATGCTCACTTTCTGCTAAGTCCATGGCAAAAGCTTTTTGTTTCTCTAATCTTTCATATAGCATTTGCTTTATAACCCTTCATTTAAATAACTACACTCCATGCAGATGCCCTGTTTCACATCCAAAGGTATTACATACAAGCATCTGCAAATATTAAGAAGCACAATAATTTTCCAGGGGAAATTCTCACTTTTGAGATGTTAAATGAGATATTTTAAATGACATTAACTGAATCAGCAGCTGAAGTGGGGAAGAAATGCTTAGGAACATTGACTCCCATTTCTCTACTTCAACCAAGCAAGACCCTTTGCTCCCTGTCATATTGGCAACTAATGGCACTTCCCTGTGATTTTAAGACTTCCATGGCTTCTCCTCCTTTTTACTAAGGATGCATCTCCCTCCCTATTTTTATAAGCAATTTTATGTAAGGCAATTTTGTGGTTGAAATCTCACATCAAAACACATTTCTCTGTTTCAGCTTGCATTCAAGACAAACTTTTGGTGGCTCCATTTGTAACCCATATGTTGAGGCATCCCATTCTGTTTCACAGTTAAATGGATGGCACTGGACTGTGAAAAGTTTGAATTAATTATTTGTGATAAACTGTGGAAAATCCGTGAATAAAATGATAATAATTGGACACAAATACGGTAAAAGCTGTCATAGAAAGAAATGCAGCACATCCATGTGTCGCATTGCATCCTGTCACAGGCACTTATGAAAGATGTAATATAAATTGTCTCAAAAAACTTGCAAAAATAAAAGGCAGCCTGGATAGTTGTATTTTAGCAAATGTGTTTGCACTAAGGGTACCTTCTGTTGAACAGTTCTGCCCACAAGCTGTCTGTAGAATATAGAACATCTCTCGAGCATGCTTGCCACCTTGAAGCAGGGCAGTCGGAAGCAGAAAAAAAAGAACAGAATGCAGAAAAAAAGGTGAAGAAAGAGAGAAATGAGGGACAGCAAGTCTAAGTACCATAAATACATTTAGAAATGAGATTAGCAAAGTATGACAATAGAATTTAAATGACAGACAACATTAAGATTGCAGTAAATAACATAGTATGAAAAAAAACCAATTCAGCCATACAGCGCTTTTTTAAGCTTAGCTAAGGAGTCAGAACAAAAGCAGGAATATTATTATTACTGTTATCACTATATTAAAATAGCATTTTCATTTCACCATTAGGAAAATAGGTTTAATTGGGGGGTGGGAGGAGGTGGGGACACAGTTCACGGTTAGTTTCCTTGCTCTCAAAACCACACAGCCATATGCTTTGCTTCTGGGGCATCCTCCTCGCAGCGCTGGCTCCCAACTTACCGACAATATCGAACCAGAGAGGGATGTTGGAGGGCTGCACCGAGACCACCCCGACCATCTCGGTCACTTTGTCACTCTCCATGATGGTGAAGTTGTAAAAGGGCTCGTCGAAGGTCAGGGGCACGGGCGAGGGCGCTGGCTTTTTTATCCACTCTATATGGAGACGCACAGTTGAGGATTTTTGGGGCCGGCCATTGTCCACTGCTTTTATCTGGCAGGCACAAAGGAAAGAGGGCTCAGGCTGAGCATCCCTGCTTGGCAGATCAGGGCTAATTCTACTGCAGTGCACAATGACTGCTTGGAAAATGGCCTTTGTAATCCTGTACGCGAAATCCCACAATAAAGAGGAAGATAAACACTTATTCTTCTCTTCTTTTTTTTTTTTCATAATGCTTTGACTTTTCACTGAAAAAGCTGATTTTAAGCTGAAATGTTTTGTTTAAGAAATGTGTCCTGCAGATACAATTCAAACACTCCCCATACAGATCCTCCTCTCCAGAACCAGTTCCTCTCTCCGATTTCATCTTGTGCCCAGCTTCCTCTTGCAGCAAAGCTGGAAGCTGTGTAATGACCCTGTGTAAGACCATGCATTCGCAAAACATGCTCACCCAGAGCATGTTTGACTGCTTTCAAGTAGCATCTCTGTTGCTACTAAAGATAAATATTCCTTATATTGCCTTCCTCAGGATCTTTAATTGAATTAAATAAGTTTCAAGTAATTTCCCTCATTCTCCATAATGAATATAATTTAAATTTTTGCCATATTTTCTTTTCTTTCTCCTGTCTGTCATGTTTGTTAAAAGCTGCTTTGATTGGTGCTAATTCTTATTATTATAAAGTCCTCTAGAAAGATGGATAGACTAGGTTTTGTGTGGTATGCTTAATGGATTTAGCACAGCAAAGACAAGATGAGCAGCAACAAACACTGGGCTTAAGAACAGGCTGAATGCAGGTTATGAAATGGGTGCCTTAGTGGATAACATCAATGTTAACCAAAGGGCTTTTTTTTTTAATAAAAGGTAATGTTTCTGGCTATAGAGGACCACTGGTCTAAATATGATGTTATAATATCCTTTAAAAACGGGAAATACATTTTTTTTCCTGAAATCTCATGCCTCATTTCTTCCTCTGGAAATGCTGAAAGTGGGTTTGATGCTAACACTCATCACTCTGCTCCATTCCAGGCAGGCAGGTCCTTTGTGAAAAGATGCTGAAGGTGTGATGAGCAGTTTCTAGGTAGAAAATCTTCAGCTGTTGCATTTTAAGAAGGCTCAGATCTCAAATATGACTTTGAGGTCATCAGAGGGAGAAGTACTCACTCACTTGAAGGCTGCTCTACTCTCATTCCTAGGTATTTCTCATCATTTTGTTATTTATTCCTTTTCTAACATCATGAAGTCAACCCACTTCTGTATGTACCCACTTCCAGATGTTAGACCATGGACCTCTGGCATTTTTATTTCAACTCCTTAGCTACAACTTGTTGGCTTATTTCTGTGGATGAAGAGTACACATTCCAGTCTTATATGGCTTTATATCAACTCAATCATATTTTATTCCCCCTTTTTTTCACTTTCACTAGATGGCTAGAGTTCTGAAAGAAGAATTTTGACTGAGATTTCTTTTAACTGAAACTGCTTCCACAACACAGAGTACACAGGACTAGTGCTCTCTTAGGTGCAGCCACCTAACTGGGACAGTAGATGCCCTCTGTAAGGGCAAATAATCTGTCCACACAAAAACTAAGTACCCATTTGCAGCTGTATCTGCCAGGTCAACATGATACAACTTTGGGAGCAGACAAGTGCTTGATCTTCATTTCTGCATATTTAAGGGAATGGCTTATGCTAATAATTTGCAGGCTGACTTAACACTCAGAGAATACTTCATGACCTGCAATAGTATGAATGACCTCTCAGGCTCAATTTTTCGGTAGTAGTTGTGCAAGAACACTAGATTTCTTAATTTAGGTCTTACATACAGGGCAAAATCACAGTTATATATTCCTCTTTATACAGGAGGGCTTATTTCTTAAAAAAAAAAAGTCAGTCAAATAATGGGTTTGTATGTCAGTGAAAGAGTGCTTACTGTTAAGATGTCGTAACTCCCTGCTGTGAACTGCTTTCTGGAAGAAACCATCCCTGTTTTGGGATCAATGAAAAATTTCCCATCGTCGTTGCCATCCACAATGCTGTACGAGATTTCTGCATTAGGGCCTTCGTCTTTGTCAACAGCAAAAGCTCTGTAGATTGGCTCCCCTCTTTTCTTGCGGTCCCTCTCGGGCAGCTTGATCTTGTAGGCTTTCTCTGAGAACTGCGGCTTGTTGTCATTCTCATCCAGAACCCGGACCACCACCCACACAGAGGACTGCTTGGGAGATGTGCCCCCATCTGAGACAGTCACCTGAAAAATAGCAGTACGAGTTATTCTCAACAGCTACAGTGGCACTTCATAAATTGGAGAAAAACATGAAACGTAAGGAAACACCTTGCCTTCCCCAAAGCTAAGCTGCAGTCTACAACATCTTCTGTGTACACAATAAATTATTACTATAAACATGCTCAGTGCTTAACTCAATTTGTCTACAATGGCAAATCCAGGAATACAGAAGGCTTCTTACTTCTGAGATGGATGTGGAATAAGGAGCCTGCAGACTAGGAAGCTATTTCTCAAAACATAAAATCCTTTTATATCAAATTCTGCAAGTTTATCTCAGAAGAGAGAACTGGAATTAACCCATTAATCAGGGATCCCTGCATTTTCTGAATACATATTTTAAAGTTTCTTCTGTCACAGAAAGAATTTGAAAGATGCATTTCTTCTTAAACCCTAAAAGAACCTCTGTCATTTTTTCCCCATTAATTATTTGGAATTTCTTAAACAACAAAAGGATTTCTGTCAGTTCTTTTCATTCATTACCCAAGATGTGACAGCTCATTAATTCCAAACCTGCTTTATAAGATTATAAGGAGCACAGAGAGGCAGGTAACAAAAAAATTTCTGCTGCATTGTGTAGAGAGTGCACTGTGCTGCCAGAAACATGTAAGAAATAAAATCTTTGAGATGAAAGTTAATTAGTAATTTAGCTGGAACTTAAACAGAATTACTAATAATTTGCAATCTGAAACACTACGAAAATGAAATGATTCAAGATCAACAAGCCCTCAAGAGATTTAATAATATGCCTTCAAAATGAAATCAATATGTTTCAAACTTCTCCCTCAATATTTCGATCGCATTTTTAATGAGAATGAAATTAGGCAGAAAGTTATTTTTGTTTGCATGAGAGAGGTTCAAATTTAATTTTCAGCTACATATGGTAACATGCCAAATCCCACAGTAGCAATTTCTGATGATAGTGAGCCAAGATATTACACACCCTTCTCTGCTCATACTGATCACTGCACATCGATTGGTTTGCTGGCAACTTCTTGATGTTTTATTTTTCCTTAAAAGTTTTTGTGTTCCCTTGCAAATCCTATAGTCCTGATGTCCAGTCATTAGGCAAAGCAAGATTTTCTGGTAATAATACCCCTTGGCATTGTCCCATCCTTGTGTAAAGTCTTAACTTAAGGTAACCCTGGTTTAACACTGCGATCAGCAGAAAAATTGTATTTTCTATAAGAAAGATAAAAGACATCGTCCCTTTCCTGTATTTATCTACATGTTTAAAAACTGATGCAGTGGAAGGGAGCAGACTGACAGCCTCAGGGACTGAAACAGCTCATTTACAGAAAAGTGAGGAGCATGGCAACATACAGTGGCAATGTAAATTCCCCAAAACAGCCCAGAACCCACTTGGAGAGTGCAACCCATCCCCCCAACAACACGTACCAGTCTCAGGCCTCTTTCTCCCAAGACTGAAGTAGAGTTTCCTAAGTGCTGAGCAGGTTTGGCAATTAGCAGTTGTTAGGATCCCCACATGGCAACTGGCCAAACTCTAGGCCAGACCCCAAGTTAACAAAGGAAAACCTTTCTGGGGTTTCTCCACAGATAAAATGATCATTGATGACAAGCAGTACAAGCTGCATTGCATAGAAACAATCAGAGACACACTAATCCAAACTGATAAAAAAACCCAACAAAATGCTTTTTTAGAGAGTAATGTTCTTGCACTAAAAAACATCAGCAAGATTCTGGAAACTCTTGTTCTCTGGACAAATACAACTTTTTTTTTTTAAAAAAAGACATTTTCTTCAACCTGCTAGCAGTAATCAACAAAAAAGGTGCGTGAGTGAGATAAAGGGTTTACAACCAACTATGACAATAAAATCTATGAAAACCACAGCGGTATAAACAGTCAAACAACTAAAATGAAAAAACTCTACCTAAGTCAAAAAACTGCTCAAGAAGCGAAACATTATTCTGTCTTACCAGTACACTCTCAGTTTGTCAGGTTACTGCTGAAATCCTGACTAGCGTGGTGTTGTGGCAGTAAGTATTTGCAGGCATACATTTATTTTTAAGCCCAAATTTGGGGGAAATCTGTTTGATAACAGAAAAATTGCACTGAAAATATCTGCTGACAGCTAACAGGAAAGAGTAATGGCAGTAACACAAAATGACAGATAATTAATAAAAATTAACAAAAAATACCTCAAGTTAGTCAGTTCTACATGGACTAAAACTTCACATCCCTGGAGAGGAAAATGTTAGGTACCAGCTAAGCCTTTTTCTCTGTGTGACACTCAAAAATTTTCAAAATTACAGGATGCAGCTCCACTCAAAAAGCTCTGAGTGCCAGACACAGGAGCTGAAGGTCTCTCTTTGCAGGCATGCAAATTAATTAAGTCTCCCTCACACCAGTGATGCAATTATTTCCCTAACTGTAAATCTGCACCCTGGCTGACCCCTTTTCTGTGCTCCATCATCCTGACCCCAGCCTGGCTATTCAGGTTCCAGCCATAAACAAGGTAAAAGAACTACAAAAATTTCCTCTGCCCCTACAGAAAAAACCCACCATGACAACACATTAAAACAAACCAAGAAATTACTGCCAGTTCAGAATTGTTCCCAGACAAAACCGGGGAGAACCAGAGAGGTCATTTAGCACATCGCTCTGCAAATACCATTTCCATCAGGACACAGTATCACACCAGCACTTTGGGGCCCCTCTAACCAAAGCAATTTCAATTCAAACATTACCATTGTTCTTAGCTAAACCCTTGAACAGCTGGAAATTACAGCAAAAAGTAACCAGGGAGGGAAGGGAGGTTAGGATATACATAGGACAAAGTTAATTCACAGCTGGTATCTCTGGAAATGCAAAAGGCAGATGTGCAAGGCACAGGAGAGCTTGCAGGAGAGAAGCTGTAATTTAGGACCAGTGAAGTTTAGTTTTTCTTTTGTTTAGAAAACTGCAGGTAGCAAGGTAGGAAAAAAGAAAACAGAGAAGAAAGGTAATGCAGATGAATGACATCTGAATGACATCTGAATGACATCTGCCATTCATCTGTCAGTCTGAGACAGACTGTCTCAATACATGCTTGTCAAGATGTGCCATCAAAAACCCAGCAAGAGTGTTTCTCACAATAATCAGTATGGGAAAAGGGTAAGGACAAAATCACGGCTTTCCCAGTGAGATGAGGAACAGCTGCTTGGGCAGCATGTGCTTTCCTAAATGGTGAACACTTTCTCCTGTCTGTGTGGTGAGTCTGATATCCAGACCCAACTACTGCAGACAAGGTGCTGCTTGACCACGTGCATCTGAGATGGACCAGCCCAGCTGGTCTGCACTAGTTAGATATTGCTGCTCATGCTGTGTCAGGACAGCCTAAACAGAGGATACAGCCTCCCAAGGCTGGGATACAGCCATGAAAGCAGCTGAATTTGGACTCCCTGACTAATCAGACAAAGGGCTGGTCCATTCAACAAGGGTGGAGTGTCTTAAAAGGAATGTGATTACATATTTAATAAGGCCTGAATGCAACAGACAACACAAATAATATGAACTATTATATATTTTCATGGTGAAATCCTAAGCATCACAACCTACAGATACCTCCACTACAGTTCTCTCCACAAAGTGAGCATTTTCCTCTAGGAATCTGTATTTACCCATTGGCTTTAATGCTTAGGACTTCACCAAAATATGTCTGTCAATACACATACAGTTACTGGTATCTGATAATTTATTTGCTAAAATAACAACAGTCACAATTCCCTTACAATGTTTCCTTTAGCTGGATTGACCAGGGCAAGGCCTTATCAAATCCCCTCTACTTCTATCAGATATGTATTTTTTTTGAGAAAAATGCACTAAACTATCTCCTTCTGCAGTGCATAAAAAATTCAGTGTAATAACAGCATTTTCTCTCCAAGTAAAACAATTTCCACTTCTTCTGCAGGATCTACTTCAGTAGGTTTGGTCTACAGACATTAAAACTCCCTTCCCTACAGGACTGAGAGATATTCATGTTTTTGTTCATGTCCACAGAACAACTACAAAGGGATTTCCATAGAAGTGGACCTTCTCAGTGAATATGAAGACTGACTCTGACTGTTAACATACCACAGCTGGAACGCTAGATGTGAGAATTTCTTCTTTTTATGACTTTGGAGAAGGCATGGAGGAGACATCTACTGTGGAAGTATTACCTAATAATCCAGCCTAATCCAGCCTAGCAGACCTCAGCAATGGTGACAAAAAGAATTTTGCCTTGAGACAGTCACTCCTCCTATGAGTGACACTTAATTGGAGAAGGTGTAGCTCTTGAATCTTTCAGAATACAAATACAACTGTAAGGACTACCCTCCTGAATTAAGAGTACTATATTGAGTCTCATTAACAAAAGCCCATGACTTCCAAGGTAATTATTAACTCAGCTGGAGGGAATAGCTAGCAGGGATGTTAGTTCAACAAGTGCAAGACAATTAGCAGGTGTTTAATGTGAGTCATCAAGCCATGAGAAGAACAAGTATTGTCTTCCATATCACTCTTTGACAGGAGGAAGTACTCAGCCTACCCCATTTTTAAGTTATGAGGAACTGTCACATCACTGTCATTAGCATTGCAAAAAGCTGAAGATATCGCATTTGCTTGTTTATTTTTTTTAGTGTGATAACTACTTAATGCAAAATAAAGTGAGCTGAAATGCTTGTGCCTCATCAAAGGAGTGTACACAACGATGTCTTCAGGTAAAAGTCTCTCCCTTCCTCCAACAAGAAATGCTAATTTTGCTTCAGAAAACCTTAGAAAGGAGAATCTGGTTGAGTTACTGAAGGCAGAAAAATGATCAAAGGGAGCGGGAGAGTTGAGGCATACCCCTGCTGTTAGTGACTAATGGGTTTGTTTCTTCTGCCAACGCGTAAAGGAGCTGCAATACCTATTGTAAGTCTCTGGAATTCAGCCCGAGTAGAAGTGAAAGATTATAAAGGAGAGCTCATCGAAGGATGAATAGAACTTTAAAAGTCAGATGCACTGAATTACTATCTCTGCCTACTTCAGAGAGAGACTAAACTCGTGCCTAAATTCTTACAAGGAAATATGTTTTCTGAAGTGCATGCTGTTACTGAACTACATGTCGGATTATTGCTACAAAGTGAAGGCAGCGTAGCACAAAGATATACGAGAATATGAGAGAAAAACAAATGTACATAGTTTTCTCTGTTTTTTTGTTTTTGTTTACTTCAAAACGAATACTGAGTTAGCTGTAGCAAACTAGATACCTTCTCTTTCTACTCCTTTATCTAGCAACCGTGGGAAAGAAATGGGTAGTGTTTATTTCACTTATTCTACTAGAATGTGTTGCTGTCCCAAAAGACAGATTACACTTCTCGTCCAAAAGAGTTCCAAACATATCAATACGATCCATCTTTCCTTATTTCCTTTACAACGTGCTGATCTCGGAAATCTTTGTTTTCAAACGTAAAACAAATTAATACATTCACTCTGGCCAGTTGTGAGAAATAAATAATTTAGAGTACATTTTAAATAGAGATTATTACTGACATAAACACTCTAGGTGTTTGATTAGGAATGTCAATGGCTTCCAGCCACACTCAAGCTAGAAAACGATGCATAATGGTCTGTTAAACCATTTGAGAATTAACGATGACATCAGGTAATTTCAGTGCTGTATTGCCAAAAGACAGGAAGAAAGGAAGGAAGGCAGGCTTTTCCATTCAGAGTTAAATGCTCCCTGTAGTATTTGCAAACCTAAATATTAGAAGAGTGTACTGAAGAAAGCCTTAGAGGCTTCAAATCTTAAACTTTGTCAGACTCAGAGTGCTGAGACTGGTAGATGGTAACCAAAGGACCTGGCAGAATGAAATACCAGAATCAGTGACTTAAAAGTCCAAAATTTATCCTGTGCCCCACTTTATTCTACAGGCTTTTTGGAAACAGAAACAGTAAACAAGTCTCTGTAAAGAAACTGAAAACTTATATTTCAGCTTTAGTAGCAATAAAAGGAAGAATCTGCATAGCTCTTGACAGTGACCCTCTAAAAGAAAAATAGCAATTTTCCACAGGCATTGCTTTTAAAGTTCATTACAGTTTGGAGATCCTGGCGACCTTTGTGCATCAGGCTTTATTTACAGTGTTCCCCAATCAATACACGCTAAGTGCAGAACCGACCATTAATCCATTAGCTTCCCAGGAAAACAGAGCAGCCTGTCATGTTCTAAAGGGAACTCCTTCAGGCAATCTCAGAAAGCACCTTCCTCTTCCTTTCCCTGAGTAAAAAGAAAACTATAATCCTTAAAAATGTCAAGCTCATGTAATTTGCTTTTGATGAAATGCAGATTAAACTTTGTCGAGAAGCGACTCTTAAGTCAGTCATTTTCCAGAAGATGAGAAGCACCTTTTACTTCCACTGGTGGAATTAAATACAGAAAAGCTTTACCTCTACTGCGTAACTGTAGTATACAGTCACATAAGATTCAGCAGAAATCCTCTGGTAAGGAAAAGCATTGCTCGACTACAACTTTTTCTGACCTTCTAGGTGATAATAGCAGCTTGAAACTGCATATAACTGTATCATACCCCATGTTGAGCAGTTTGCAAAGCTGGCAACAAGAAGATTGGAAAATTTGAGATAATCACAGTAAGAACATCAACCTCAGTCTCCAAACAACAATGGTAAAGGTCTTTTGAGTACATTATGAGCTTCCTCTCTTTGCTCGTGAGGCTACAGTAATGAGTCTTGCTAAATATATAATGAAAAAAGAATTGAAAAGCAGAATACACTCTGAACTGTCCCCTGATAATACCTGTCGAAGGACATTTACCCACCTTCAGACTGACACCTTACAAACAAGATAAAGTATGATATGAAATTGCTTAAAAATACTTTTTTCAGGCATATGAAACCTCTTGAGGAACAACCCATCAGTAAACAGAAGTATAACTACCATCACAGCCCCTAAACGAGAAAGAAGATGAAAGTTGCCTATTGATCTTCACAGTAAACTTTGAAGAAGGTGTTTAGCTCCTGCTGAAAGTGAAGATTACAATCTGAGAGTTTTGTGAACAGAAAATGAATAGTCAAATGTGAGAATATTTCACTTCAAGCAGATTTAAATAACATAAAGCTTGTAAATCAAGATATGCATGCAGTTTAATGTTAGTAGTACTGTCTATGTCGATTTTTAATCTGATTCATACCTCAATATCTACTTCAGCCATTTGTGGATTTTGCTTTTCTTGTGATAAGAAACACCTGTGATTAAATATTGATAAGCTCCCCTTTATCAGATCTACCTTTACAGATAATGCCCTTCTCCAAAAATCTTATCTTAGCACTCAGGAAATAGAGTAGCTCTCAGTTTTTGTGCTTCAAAAGAGGTATGCATCAGCTTGTAAGCTCACCACACTGCTGTTTCCTCAAAGATTCAATTACCCTTCATTTTCTATCCACTAAAGTTACTTGATTCTCATCTTCACTATAGGAAGGAACCAAACACCTTCTTCAGTTTCCCCAAAAGGATATACATTGTCACGTATCTCCAAATTTCCATTTTTTCATACTAGACCAGTCAATATGCATAATCATATAAGAAAAACATTCTGCCTATTAATAAAGACACAATATGTTATCCATGCTTCCAACATATTTTCCTAGTATTAATAATTTATGTTCTGTTTTAACTATCAACAGACATGTCCTGCTCAAATAATAGATGCTGATTTATTGCCAAAATCTAATCAAGCCATAGTACAGTCACCATGGAGTTAACTCATCAACAGTATTTACTTTACATCCTTGTTCGGATGTGCAGCCATGATAGTTTGTAGCACGGGTCCCCAGATATCAAAGCTGACAAGGAATTAACTCCCAAACCTTTTAGCAGGAACTCTTGGATTCAGAGCAGGTGTGTGGCAATAGCCCCCCATCTATCTGGCAGTAAGTCAGCAAGAAGCACTGCCTCAGGTTAATGTGATATATGAGCTGCTGAAGGTCCTCTAAGAAAAGGCATAGTGTGAAAGAGCTTGCTCTGTACACCCTTAAACATATTGTGGCAGAAGTTTCAGTTACATCAAAGCAATAACTTCAAATAAAACTTTCAGTCTTCAAAGGGAATAATCATCTTGTGTCCTAAACTATAATATAAAAACCTACTTCTAAACAATTTCAATTTCAGCAATGTCATGCTGACATCCACTGCCTCCTGATGTTGGGTGAACCAGCCTCAGGTGAGGCTCTGTGATGGTCAGTTTTAAAACAATATTGCTGTTATTGAGGAGGTAAAATGTTTATTTGGCCAGCAATGAGATGACAGATATACTTTGTAGTTCCTTATGTTTACTTACTTTACAGGTACACTACATCCAAACTCTATACTGCTATATAAAGCAGAACCAGGGATTTTTAAAAGAAAGGCAACAGTTTATTTTTTTTTTTTCCCCAAAGCAGCACTTGGTTGTGCTAACAGGGGGTGACACCACCTTGTCTCTGGCTGAAAAGCAGATTAAGACACATCCAGTCCCATCTCCAGCTCCTCCTCCAGACGTTCTTCCCCTGTCATCCATTTACACCCACCAATAAACTGTGCATCTGTTCTACAAGCAGGGCTACTGAAATCATCAGGGTTTAAAATGAACCACAGAAGGAGGAAAACAAATCCACCCAAAAGGCAGAGAGCAGTGAGTGAGGGCAATGAAAGAGCAAAAGGAGGAGAGGTGTGCCCGCTCCACAGGCTGGGCAACTTTACCAAGGTGTTTGCTCACTGAAGAAATTAACACTGTGCAACTACAATTTTGGTGATTAAATTCTCCAATTTTACTACAGATAGAAAATTAGAGTCTGCCCCCCAAATCCTGCCCCCCAAAAAATCTCTGTCTTTGAACTCATCACTTACCAACAAGCCTTTGATCAATACCAAAGCCGTCAAAGCCAGAACCATTAATATTTATGTAAAAGCCTTTGTGTCCCATCAGAAATGCTGAAAATACCCAATTTTCACCTTACACTGTTTTTCCACAATATTCAAGAAGTGAGTGCTCTCCATCCACACACACAGATAAAACGTTTTAAAGACAGTTTTACAGCTGACAGACTGACAAGTAGCCTCTGACATTTAAATGCAATTTAGTTTCTTCGCAGTAAAAAATGAAGCTTCCATGGTTTTATGTTCAAAATAAAGCTTACCAGTTAGAAAACGGATTAATAAAAAATTGATTTTGTAGCTGGGTAGAAAGTATATAAATCAGACTTTTAAGTGATACAGGCTTTTCCCAATTTTTGAATATCCTTTAGAGAGATTTTCAATATGCAGAAAGCAAACCTGTATGGTTTAGACCTCAGAAATTTATCTGTGCTTACTGAATAGTCACCCAGGAAGATTGCAGTGACTGTTTTCAATAATCAAAAATGAAAAAAAAATGAAGATATGATTTTTCTTCTGATATTCAAGTTATTTGATAGTCATTTATTTGGTTATCAAGGAGATGGAAAGTAAAATTTTAATCAACTTAGAGAACAATATCATAGCAATTATTCATGCATATTTGAATAAAGTATTTTTTTGGAGTCAGATGAGGATTCCATCCTAAAATATCTTACAAAATAGTATAAAAATTCTCAAAAAATCAGTATGAAAAGTAATTAAAATAAGGTGAAGGAGATAAGCATGAATAAGGAGCCTGGTTGTTGGGGTTCTTCCCAAGGCAGATTTTTTAATGACAATATCATCATCTTTTTGTCAGACCAGGTTAAAGTAAATCACATCAAAAGTTGCTTTGATTTTAGTAATAAAAAGTTCTACTTCTTGATGCCTGCTTCACAACTTTCTGTTACAAATCAATTTTGGACAGATAACAGGCATTAATTGGGCCATATTTAATCACAATTTCATCTAACAGGCAATACAGACAAGCCTTATTATCTCAACCTCTGCTTGTCTTTGATTTTATATGCCCTGTAAATATCTACTAGCCAATTTATATTGGCGTGGGGTCAATTTTACAAGCTGGTAGATAATCAATCAGTATGGGAAAAATAAAAGAAGATTCCAGTTTTGAAGTAAAACTCACATTCTTGGACCTTTTTTACTTTTTCCACATTGATTTTCCAGCTTGGAAAACTCAAGCAGGAAAATGGGTTCAGGTGTTGCATCCAGTACAAAGACGTGAAGTAAGTTCAGGTAACTGTTCTGGTGATGAAGTATAAGAGCTGTCATCCCCTTCCCTGATGGGTGCAGCAGGACTCTGTTTCACCAGACACAGTACAAACCTTGCTCCTTCTCACTAGACAAGACTGACACAAGCTAAGCGTACCTTTAGGGACAGGTTCACTGCAACTCTCTTTTTCATTAAGTCAGGTTAGCTTTTTTCTCAGCTCTGCTGAATCTCTAAAAATCACCACAAACACCTGAGAACAGTCTCAGCCTCCCCAACCATGACATGGACAGCAGGTACACAGATTCTGCACAACTGGAGACACACAGAGCAAGTGTGAAGACAAATATTACCCTAATGAACCAATCTCATGTAGTCTGAGCAGCCAAACAATTACAGACACTTTCTTGGCAGGGAAGTACTGGCCAGCTGTGAAACCCTCACACTTGGAAATCAATGGGAATTTTCCCATTGACTTTGGTAAGAACAGGGTGGCATCCAGAGCTCAACAACCTAATTTCAGTAGTTTTAATTCTCACTGAGCTTTTGCCCAGCCCTGGGCTTCAGTTGCATGAGTACCTAAATGCTGTGAGCCTTCAGCTGAAGGGTAGGGAAGGTGTGCACCACTGCAGCATCACCACTGCATGTCTGATAACTGACTAGGAACAATCTCATTTAGCGCCCAGGCAAATGTGGGATTTTCTGTTTGCTTTGAAGAAACAGCAATTTCACATGCAATTATTTTCTTCAGCACAGTTTTTTTTCCTGATGGTTCAATCTGTTACACACATAACCAGTGATCCTGTGAACAGTGATGTATACGAATAATTTTTGGAATGTGTCAAGACCATACTGCCAACATAAATAAGTAGGTGTGTTTACGGGAACAAAGTCATTTTGGGGTAACGATACAACAGGAAAAGCTGTCCCCAAGTTTTAATATCCCAAATGTGTTGAAAAGAAAAAACCCTGTCCCAAAACCTTTATTTCCCAGAGTAACACTTGGAACGCATTAAAATGTTCAGGTTATTAATATTAATTAATCAACTAATACTATTATAATTAATTAATTGCATACTGCCTGCAGTCCTGGAAAGGGATCTTTATGTGTCGGAATAATAATTAGATGGTATTCTACTCCTGTGCGGGAGGAATTTTAGAAGATCACAACTTTTAAAATATTCTCAGCATTTTGATTCTTCTGCAGAATTAGTCTTTAACATGCATTTGGGTTTTGTAGCCACAGGATGGCATTCACTGCTGTGTAAAGGGTCAATAAAATGTAAAATGTGAGTAGAGCTTAGGAAGCATACTTTTTATCTGCAGAAAGGAAATATTTAATCAAGAATGATTAATACAAATTTACTGGTTTCTACTGATGACAACCATTGATTCAAGAATGTAATATAGAAATCTTAACATGCATAGCCCTTAAGGTTCATGTTCTTACTGTATGGGCACCATGGCCCTCAACAGATAGGTATCTTGCCTGACTCCAGTAAGCTGTGACACTCAAAAAATACAGAGCAGCAATTCCAGCCGGGGATATTAGCAACTGCATAAAACACCTCAGTTTCACTTCCACAGTTTACAGAGTCAAAGTCACTCTTTATTGGATTTATACAGGCTCATAATTTACTGTTTATTTTCCCATTAGGGCAGTGTATGGGGTAGGTGTTGACACATAGCACACCAACGGGAGGACAGCTGGACTGAACGAATGTCCAAGGTGACCGATAATTGGACTGCAAATGTCAAAGAGTGGGGTTGAAAAGACAGGTATATCAACCCACACATACTTTTCCTAGTTGTGAAATGAAAGATAAGAGCAGGGACAATCAGCTACTAGTGGTTACAATTTATAGAACTGGGTTTGAAGTCAGTGGGAAGCAGCACCCAATTAAAGGCAGTAGAGGTGTCTAAAGCGACTGGTGAAACGACTGGATTTAGAGGGATGAGCAGGAATGTCAGATGGAGAGACAACCAAGTAATTCTATTAACCTTTTTGAGATTGCCTCCCTGATAATGTGGTCTGGGGGACAATAAAACACTGCATAAGACAATATGCCCAATTTGGTAGTGCAGGACTGATATATGTGAGAAGGCAGTGAATTTCCCTGGATTCATTTTATGGGCCTCCAATTAGCCTTCACCAGGTGAAGGGAGTGAAAGGAGGAAGTAGAAATGGTCCCTCTAATGAGTTGCTTTGTTGTTTTGCAGCAGAAAAGACTGAAAAAGTTTTAGGAGCTGCTTTGCTTTTGAGACTGTCTCAGGAGCTGTTAAAGGGGCAGGGTACTCTGTCAGAAACAGCCGTGAGAAAGCTCCTGATTTATGGGAAGTCTTGAACAGCACAAGTACATCCTGTCAGGACCAGTGCAGGAGGCATGATCCCTTGACACAGCAAATCAGATATGCCAGCCCCATGCACTAATCCCCATGGCCAGAGCTGGGTCACTACTGCAGACATTCACTCATGATGTGGAGCCTTGGTTGACACTACCCTAGAGATGCTGCCACTGCTCCCTTTGAGAAATTCCATATAGAATATAACCAAACCTGCTCTCCAAAAGTGCATCCAGTATTAGAAATAGAGTATTAGCAGCAGATCTAATCCACAGATTACTAATATGGCAAAACACGTGAAATTGATTTGCAGGCTTAGTGAGGCAGTTTATCAATCAAGTGAAGCTCAAGTGCAGCTCCTGTTTTGGGACATAAGTGGTGAATGTTTTCTCAATAATCTTTAGAAAATAGAGCACAAATGTGTAATTTATTCAGTTACTACCTTTTAGGGATTAAAGGGCTAGTTGAGTGTATCGCACTCCAGAGAAACCAGGGGTGTCTCTCAAGTTAGGAAGAAGTCATGAGGCAGCTCTCAGCTATAGCTTGGAGGAGAGGAAAGGGACACCAAATTAGCTCTGCAAGACCTGAATGAGCTGAAAACCAGCCCACAGCTCTGAGTTGGGTAATGTGCTTTGTCAGGAAGCAGGATAAATGACTGCCTCATGCTAAGCACTGTGCTGCAGCAGTAAGGATTTCTTTTGGGACCTGAGCAGCTTGCTGGAAGCTGGGCATCCCGTCACCACAGTGATCCATCATCAGGCACCCTCCCAGGGCTGCAGAAATAACACATCTTCTGTACACTTCAGACTTCTTTTTATTAAAAAAGCCACAGCTTTCAATTGATACTTTCACACTGAGAGTTGGATATTATGAGGACTGAATGCCTGAAGAGAAGGCATTCAAATAAAGTAGTATTTTACTTTTTAAATGTCATTCCCCGGCTGAGGTGCTGCAGAGAGAACTGCACTCAGGCAGTATTTTGTGCGTTGAAACAAAAATAGCGAAAGATCCTTAATGGTAAACCCCAGTGGAAAAGACAAAACAGGCTTTAGTATCCAATTCAATCCCACAAACATATGTCCAAAGCTACACAAAGAGAGTTTGTGCAGGTCCATTTGAACAACAGGGTTTTGGTGAGGAGGATAAGGAGTAAATGCAAATTAACCTCACATGTCAGTTAATATTTTGATTCCTTCTGCTACAAATTATGGTCTATTGAGACCAAGCTAACACACATTGCTCACTACCTTCTGTCCCTTTCAGTCAACAGATACCATGCCATTTTGGCATACTTTGATGTATCAGATAATAAAGCATTATGTCTTAGCTTAGCTAAAATGTGTGGTCTAAAATTTATGATTTTGCTGAAATTTTCTAAGTGATTTTAAACTGTGGTCAAATGTTGGGGTTTTAAAAAAGCGTGGCAATGTAAAAAACCATGTATTTACATTCTTCCTGTTTTTTTTTCCCAATAAAGCCTTTAAAATAACAATCTAAGAGTTAAGAACATTTGTTTTAGCTTATATGACACCTTAGTAACTATGTGGAAGGATAGTGGAAGAAAACAAGATACAATGGGAAAACCAGATATATTTGAGTTTGTGGAAGAAAACATTAAGTTATTTACTAGTATCTGGATCAAAGATAACATGCTGGGTCTCAGAAAAGTCAAAGCCATGAATCGACAGACTTATTAGCAATATTTGTATTTTTTACTTTCCCAGGGAATGTGAGAAAAAATAACTCATTATTTTGATTCTGATATTTTTTGCTTTCAAGTGCTCATGTTAATCCTTGCTTTTGAATATTTAGAATATTCCTTGCCAAAGAAAGTATTATTTTTTGCCAAACCATAAAATGTACTTTAGGACTGCTACAATAACATTTTCAATGTCTCTGTATCATGAGAGATTAGCAAACAGCATTATTACATTTGAGAATGATGAGATTAATCTGTTCCCTGACAACTGAAATTTGTTAGGCTGTGAAAAGAAAATTACTGGTTTTGAGGGCCAATTTCCTTGCATTTGATGCTTCAGGGCCTTTGTACTTTTGTGTTTAAATCATATCTTCATAAAAAGCACAATAACTGTTTGGTCTTTGATTATTATCAAGCTGAAGTCAGATAAGAAAAACATTAGAATTCTTATGTTCTGTGATAATATATTTAGGGAGAAAAAGAAGTCAATTATGCTTAGTAAACTGATTCTCAACCTGATTAGAGGTTTTATTATCTCTAGGTATCTAGTAAATACCTTAATTTATGTCATGTTACAAATTATGCTGAGAACTCCCATCTTATTTCAGCACATTTCACACGGTTACGCACTTTTGCCATAACAAATAATTTTTAAAAGAAAAAAACCCCAACAACCGGCAAATGTTTTTCAAACTACCATGATTTTGCATGACATTTTCCTATCCTGTCCAGTACATCTTTCTTGATCAATATGAATGTTTAAGGATTACATGGTGGAGGGACAGTGTGGTGATGTGGTAAAGATCTGAAAGATCAGAAAAAGAGGGAAAATACATTACATTGAAGGACATTACAGGCTTCAGTGAAAAGACGGTGAGATGTGACGAGGCTCAAAGAAAATGTTGTGTATTCACTGTGTACTGGGAAAAGGCTCCCATCAAGTGCACAGACTCCTTGGGGCAGTTTTGTGGATTGCTGAGTTTTTTATGTATCACCAGTACTGGAAATGATGAACCCCTGAATAAGAAAATCACTAGGAAGGGAAAGACAAAAAACAAAACAAAATAACCCCATCCCAAAAAGCAAAAAAATAAATAATAAAAAAACCAAAAAACCAAAAAAAAACCAACCAACCAAACAAACAAAACAAAAAGAAAAAAAAAACCAAAACAAAGCCAAAAAAAGAGAGGCCAGGGCACTGACAAAACACACGTGTCAAACCAACCTAAAGGACCCTCAAGACAACAGAATTGGAGCGTTATTGCTGGGATCTCTATTGCAGGGTGGTTGGATTTGGAGCATATAAATGGTGGTGTCAAGTGAAGTAGCTGTGAAAAAATCCCAGAATCAACTTTTTTTAGCAGTAACGAGCCTGAATTTGGAACAGCTGAGAACAGATCACCCTGGGAGAAAGAACAAATGGATGCAAATCTTGTGTAAGGGCATTTTTCTAAATGATGGATTAATTAAAAGGCATACTAGGACTTCCTATGCCCAGAAAGGATTTTAGTACAGATGCAATGCATTCCTAAGTGTAGAAGAAGATGCTGCCCTGCCCTAAATTTAACTCTCAGCTTGGTCTTAAGCTGTGAAGGCAGGAAAATAAGACCTCTGCAAAATGTGTGTGTGTGCATGAATGTTTGCATGCTCAAACGTTACAGACATAAATTAACAGTCTGGCAGCTGATGGGTATTGCACATGCTACAAAAAACATGATATAGCACTAAAGCAGACATGTTTCACATAACACAAAGGCTCTGTATATCTAAAATAGATTAAAATCATGTGAAAGATTTCCTGTGGCTTCTGTGGAAGATTAAAACATTGGTACATTCATATAAAAATGTGAAGATTTAGCAAAGCAGTGCACTCTGCACAATGACTCTTTGTTTCACCATGCCTGGAGCCTGGAAAAAGAGACACCCTGAATGAGTATATCTGACCAATTTGGGCCTGGTAGGTGGGCTCCAGCCCATAAAAAAAGGAGCTACAGATCTTAAGAAACATATAATGAAGAAAAAACCTGTTAGCCCTGAGCTAATCTATGAGTTAATCCCTTAGTGAGAAAGCAACATTAGACCAAACTTCTAAATCCTGACTGAAAAGAAAAGCTTGATATAGATTAACCACAGAATTCGCCTGCACAAGCTTAGCATGAGGAATGATTTATAAAACAAGAAGGAAGACCACTAATATATCCCTCTCTGTTTCAACAGCATTTAACACATGGGTGCAGACCTAATTTTCGAAGCATGCAATAAAACTTGATGTTTTAATAATACTTTTCCACTCATTTGCATTGATCTAATGCTCTGCTATCTCATAGCTCTGCAAAGAGAAGAGCGAGGTATTGAGTATATTTTAAATTGCTTTTCTCTCATGTATTCACTCACCCATTTCCAACACACCTGGGGAAATGCAGCCATGGGCACCAATGTCTAAATCTTTCATCCTTGGATTAGTAGGGATAAGTTTAGGAAAATCATTGCTACTGAAGCCAGACTAAGCATACCACTCAGGATAGGCAAAGGAATTGAATTACCCCCCCAGCATAATATTTTCCTCCCTCAACAGTGACATCACACATATCTTAATATAATGCTAGTTAATCATAAGGTAATTTTTTTGCTTGCTCTAGTCCATGATGCTGAGTTCAGTGAGATTTTAATTAGATCCAGAGGGTCAAGGAAGTGCTGATACCCCTAGGCTCCCAGGAGATGCTCAGAACCTTGCAGGGTGGCTGACTGCAGGCTGGATTTCCTTCCTGGCACGATTGCATCTTTTCTGTTATGCCTTTAGAAGATTTGGAAAATGGCTGATAAGATAGCAAACAAAGTCTATATGCTGAATATCTCCTTCCATGCTTCCATGCTGAGGGGCTTAGAGCCACGACCTGCTGCTAGAATGCTGTGGGTCTACAAGGAAAATCCTAAAAGAGGCATTTGATGCCCAGCATGAAAAAGCCAATAGAGCTGCGCTTTGCAGATATTAATTTCTTCATTTCGTGACCCAATGGTTCAGGTCAGTGATTCATGAAATCTGTAAAACAACCTCCCTCCCCCTGCAAATGTCAGATATATGCAAATCATTCCTCGACTGCAGCAAAACTCCAGGCAATCAGAAACGTGATTTTTCTAACAAGACACAGCCACCATAGCAGACAGCAGTGTGTGAACCAAAGCCTCAGCCCTGGATGACTCTGATCTTGCTATGCTCTTCAAAACATGAACATGAATGAGTACCTGCAAAATCATCTGTATCTTGATACTGGACCAGGTTTTCATCTAAATAGGTAATCAGTTTTTTTATCCTGGATTATAATACCAATTGTTCCCTGCCCATTTCTAGCAGACTCACTGTCCAATGAAACATGATTTAGTAAAAAATATACTTGGGGCAGTATTCCACTGCAGATGATGCATCTCTCATCATATGTCAATGAACTGGGAAAATCAAATCTTTTCCATAAGCTGAGGAGGGAATAAGTAATATATGAGCTGTGCTTTCTTACTTTAATACCAAATAAATTAACACAAGCTTACATTACACTTGTAGAAGGTCTGTAAGCTATCTGGCTCATTGCTGTAATTTTCTTATGAATGCTGTAATCAAGCATTCATAACAAAACCCCAGTTTTGCATATTGAGTGATGAAAATTTTTTACTTAGGAAGCTCATTAAAGACAGAAAAGAGGACTGCTTTTCTTCATTACTACTGGTATCCCGAATCAATAAAATAGATTAACCAAACAAGTGTGAGATTTTTAATGCTGGACTAAAATCCTGCCATGTAAGAACTTCCATACAGTATCAGATTATCTGATGGTTTAAACACTCCCCAAGAGAGGCCAGAATCAGGTACTCTGATATAAATAATGCACTGATAGAACTGTCAGTAGCATATCTGTCCTTGACATCATCCTGGTGTTAGCACGTGCAAAACAATTTAAGAGAATCAAACTAATGAGAAAATTAAAAGAATGAGATTATTATCTAAAAAAATAAGGTCTGAAATCAGCCATTAAAGGCTAAAAAGTAAACAAAGCAACCTCAGGGTTGACTTAAAAGTCTACAGATTCTATGGAAATGTCACAGACATTCTTTGCACACCCAGTCTCTCAAGGCTATTGGTATTTCATTGAATAACTGAAATGAGCTGAGGGTCACGGCTACTATTTGATATACACAGACCCATTCTTGCCCTTCCCCTTAGGTATATATATTGTGTCATCAGAATTGTGGGCATATTTTCCAATGGCTACCTGAATTTAACATGGAATTCTAAGGACTTTAAGCAATTCTTTTTTTTTCTTTCTTTCAATCCATGCTTAATTTGCCCCATTATTATTAATTGATAAGGAGATTTTTTTTTTTAATAAGAAAACAGAATTAAGATTCCACGTGCATGAAGAAAAGCATTATTAAATTCAGTTTTCCCAATGCTTAGGCTCTGTTACTTGTGTTACTTCTCAAGACGTTATCTAAAATAACGGGACGTTTGGGAGCTATTGAAATTTGTAATAACAAAAGAGAGTAATCTGTAAAAACACAATGCCTTAATTATTTTTCTGTTTAAAATTTCTGTTCATATCTCTTGCACAGAGACCACTCACTTAACAATGGAATTAGTAATATTTTCAGTGATGCACTTGATAATTCTTCATTTTACCAGGTCATGTAAGTTAGAGACAACAGTCTAGCTGAGGAGACCACTTGTCACTGCAGACAGATGAATCACACCAGGACTTTTCCCATATTTTGCTGTGTAAGACTTTCTGCCCAAATACACGTGAGAAGCAGTGTGCAATGTCATATGTAAATCTGTCTCTGAAGGATAGTTTTAACCTCCAGTCACTTCCTGCCCTTGGAAAGTTGTTGGCTCTTTCTGAAAATTGCAGCAGAAGAACACAGAATGGAGGAAGGAAACCTGCATCACGGGGTGAGCGAGCTCAGTTTGTGCCTCCTAAGCCCAGACTTCATGTCTCTGCTGGATCTACCACCACACTTGCTAGGTGGATTTCCCCTCTGCTGACAACCCCATGGAGAGGTAACATGAGATGAACATGTTTTTGGTTTTCTTTAGAACTGTTTGTTTTCTTCCCTTTCTTTCCTTCCCACCCTCTTTCTCTTCTTTTTCTCTTTCTTTCCTTTTTCCTTTTAATTTTTCCCCTTAACTTTGAAGTTGACATTAAAGTTCAGTGGGCCACCATTTGAAGATGACTGATACATCTTCCATTGTCTTTCTAGAAAGCTGCCTCTAAACCAACTATAAACCAACTATTCAACTAGAAATACTTTCACGTGTCTTAGAAATATTTAAAATAGTTCTCTTATTTGCAGCAAGCACAACCAGTAATAGTTTTCAAACTCAAGTTGGTAAAAAGAGGCTGTTTACCTATTTTTTAAACTTCCCTTGCATTTTCTGGTAGGCTTCAGTGTTAAAAAGGGAAAGGCATGTGCCTTTGGAGCCATTTAAACCTCAGACAAAATGTTCCATCAGACACACTGCCTCATTTTTACACCATCACCAGCATGTCACTGAGAAAAAATGCAGCTTTCTCTGCCAAATGTGGGCAATGCTAAAGAACCATGAAACAAATGCTTACACAGACTTGTAATCCAGGATTTAAGCAATCAGTGTGCTGTAGAGCACTATACAGCTACATAAACCCAATGAACTTCAGCTTTTGTACTTCTCCTGTAAAAATATACATGAGCATATTGCCACACAGCTGCCTGTATTCTTCAGAAAATGTTGCAGTTTCTCACAAAGGACCACTGGCTTCAGGCATCACCACTAGCAAGGGTTACAGCCCAAGTGAGCAGGCTCAACAGCAGAACAAACTTAAATTTGTTAAGTTCTTGTGTGGGAGATGCTGGAGGAAAAGAGGAGGATGGTGGAGAACACAGGCTGGTCCAATGCTGAGCCACCAGTGTGGTGTTTGTGGGAAGAACTGAGAGGTAGTGCTATATTTAAATGTCATTTAGCAAGTTTTTAAACTCCTCCTCCCCTGCAAACTGTGACCATAAACTTTCCGGCAGCAACTGCCCCAGTGATATTGTGGACCAAATTCCAAGTGAAATAAAATTATAATCCCTCTATCAACATTCCCCTCACGTTTACAACTCCCCATTAAACGAATGGAAATTTGAACTCTCTTTAGAAGGCTCCAATTACAGCAGATTATCATGTTTCCCTCTAATTACTGCATATAAATACATGCCATGTAACACAGTTTATTGTACCCTTAGTGTACCTACAGTAAATAGAAACCAATGTGTTTCATTCAGCCCATGTATTTTGACACTCACATCAGATTTAGCAATTTGTCTTCATTACAACCCCTTGCACTGTTACTGCCATCCTTCTCAGTGCTGTGCTCGAGCTTTGCAGCAGGAAGATTGATGAAGCTTGTGTATACTGATTTGTGACAAAAGCAGAGCACTCGAGAGGCACTGTTACCATTCTGATAGCACTAAGTGGGCTAAAAATTAGCTGCACTAAGCCAATACTCTGTTCCCACTTCTCCTCCTCTTCAATTAGGGTACATGACTTGGACCTTGAAAGGCAAAGGCTGCTGTTAACACTATTTTTAAACCTATTGCCTTCAGTTACTTTGTCACTTCTGAAGAGATTTAAAGTTCTGACCATGCTTATTAACAATTACTTTTATTCTTTAGAGACACTTTGAATAGACAGGTTTTCCACTGTGACAAATGTTAAAAATATATTTTCTGAATGAATCTACAGTGGCAAATTTAAATAGCAATTTTAGTGTTTTGGACGAACAGATACTATGGATACAATTTTCAAAACTGGCTAAATGTCTGAAGAGCTCACACCATATGCGCTCATCAGAGAGAGACTAAAAAGCCTCAGCATTTTAAAAGCACCAACTTATTATATACCATTATCAAGAAGATGGAGAGGTCATCTCTGGCTGCAGACAATTCATCCCTTCAACTGGGAAGTTTCAAAGACTGTTGCTAGAATTGCACACCGAAGCCTGTAACTCTTCTGGCTCATTCTTTTGCTAAACACAGGTCTTGACACAGCAATTCCCAACAAGCTGAACTGCTTAGTGGTGGGTGCATCTTGCAGAGGCTTTCTGTGTTGGAAGCATGAGTAACAAAGCCTCTGCAGAGTGTTTCTAAACAGTGTTTTGAAACTGCTCAAGGCGAGAAAACGCGCTCAGATCCACTTTCTGGGCTGAATGTGCAAGTCAAGGAACTGTGGCCTGGATTCAACAATCCTCCCCCACCAAGTTGCCCATGTACAGTGGAAAGCAAAATCTACTAATGTTCTGGACATCTCAGAATCAGCTGACACCACACAAGGGTGCAGATCCTGCATGAAATGGTTTAAATTTTATGCTTATTATGGGACCTCCACCGCTCCTGCAGCTGTTTGAATAAAATCACATAGAGAGTTTTTAAAACTGTCAACCAGCATTAGGAGGCATCTGCAAAAATTGTGGGCAGAAGAAAACACCCAGACTGTTTTTGTGAGGGGTTTTTTTCCATAGCTTAAACTCCACTAACATTCTCCATTTCTAGCCTCTTCTTTTTATTTAAATTAACATGAGATGAGAATGTTAAGTGTTAATACAGAAATTATTACAAGACAACACATGTCCTGAAGAAGGAGGAAGTAAAAGAAGGAAAGGAGAGGATGATGTATTCAATTATTGAAGGAGAGTAAAGCCAAATCATCTGAAACTTGCACCTCACTTGAAAATACATCACTATTCTCATTCACTTGCAAAGCAAGCAGGTAGCCCTCAGCATTGCCTTTCCTCTTTCAGACTGTTATCTAAATACTTCATCATAACTACAAAATATTTGAAAAAGTCTGTGAAATAGAACAAATGTTTTTGTCTTGTTTCATATGAGAAAGTAATGCAATCAAGTGGTCATTTCCCTCCCATTTCATGCAGAACCATTCCATTAATAAGAATGCACTAAAGCGAGAGACCATCCTGCATAAAATCCAGTGACACCCAATTTAAACCTTAGCAGCAAAATTCTACCTGATAACAAGCACTGAATACAAGCTGCAGCTTTGGAAGGCATTATAAATGTGTCAGAGAAAAATTAAGCCGTCAACTTGGGAGCTTAAAAAAAAGGCATTGACGATGCCACAATCAATGAAAAACCTGGGAGAAGCAATTCCTTTTTTACTCCCTCCTTCCGAAATGCCAAAACAAACAAACAATACCCAAAAAATATCACCAAAGCAAACAGAAAGCCTCAATGATTATAAAGAGGAGTAAATTTCTGACTTCTTCATGCATCTTTTGGCTCAGGGTCTAGACATGTTTCTGCAGTCACTTTGGAACATACTCTTTGGTAAGCGTCAGCAGCCTGAGGTACCATTAAAAAAATTCATGTTGACACAGGTCCATACACCTAAAGAAGACAATTAAGGGAGGAAGGAAGAAAAAATGCACATCCGGGCCTCAGTACTTACTTTGCAACAGAATTCTTGTGCACTTATAAAGATTCACTTTTCACCTTTCCTAAGCATGGCAGCCTGAAAAATAAACATCCAAGTCCTTGCTGGCAGTTTGTGTTTCCTCTGGAATAGACAGGGACAGGCAGCTCCAGAAGAACAACCCTAAGCCATCACAAGTGGTGGTCTGGAGACGAGCACTGGCACTACACACAGCTAGTGACTAACATCTGCTATCTCATATCACTTCATTTTCCTAACAGATTCGGTGAAAGAGGTGGAAATATGGTTAATGAAATTTGCTAAGTAAATACTGGTGGGTGCTTACAGGATATAGCATCTCTGTCAAAGACAAGCTTATTAAAAATAATTAAAAAGTTCTATCTAGGAAAGGTCTGTCGGTGGCTCACACAGACACTGGGTGAAGGGGAGCAAGGGTTGCCAGGTCAAGTACTAATCAGAGCTTTTCAAAGGGAGCCAAGTTTGCGCTCCTTTACACCAGACAGACTCCTGGAAGAAGGGTATGAAATGAAGCCGGAAGGGAAACACTGTACTACTGCGAAACCACGGCTGTCTCAGCAATTAAGGCCTCCCCAGGGGGTTAATTACACAGAGACAGACAGGCATTTCAGAAAACCTTCCTCAGCTTGCCACAAGAACAAGCACAGCTTGACCAGCCTGGCCCTGGATCCCAGCCGATGCGCGGATGTGCAGCAGGAACGCGCCTCCCAGGAGGCAGCGATGGGCAGTGCTTCAGCAGCAGCTCAAAGGGCCAATTCAGCAGCACCACCAGGGCTATGTCTCCACCAGAGTCCAATTCCCTTCCCACTCACTGTTCCCAGGTGGGCTTTACAATGTGGTCATATCTGCACCTCTGCAGGACACCCGGCTGCTGTGTTTCTCTTACCCGTAAGCCTGCCCTCCACTCCCCATTCATCCCCAGTGTAAGAAACAAATTTCCCTCTACTGCATCTTCAGCCCCCACAATCTTGCAGATTGTTATTTTTTCAAGCAAGATACAATTCAGGGGAAAGAACAGATAAACTTGTATTGATGACTAAAGCTGAATTCCTATAAGTAACTATTTTGTTTTCTTTCTGCTATTAATAGCAGCATTCCCCCGTCTGTATAGGAATCCTTCGGAAAATGTGTATTTGGCACGTTACACTGAGATCCCTGAGGCAAACACATAAATCACAGAATTATGGAATCACAGAATGGTTGATGTTGGAAGGGATGTGGGGAGCTTATTTAGCCCAACCCCTGTTAAAGCAGGTTCATCTACAGCTGGCTGTGCAGGATCACATCCAGGCAGGTTTTCAGTATCTCCAGAGAGAGACAGACTCCACAACCTCTCTTGTGCAACCTGTTCTAGAGCTCTGTCACCCTCACAGAAAAGAAATTTTTTCCTCACATTCAGATGGAACTTCCTGTGTTTCATTTTATGCTAACTTGTCCACCAGGATTACCTGGTCCTTCTCCACAGAGCAAAGCAGACTTACAGACCCAAGATTCTCATCAGCAGGCACAATTCAAAATCAACGCCCCTTTCATTCAATTTGTGATCTTCTCTGACAGTATAAACCGGAAAGCCTGAACTTATTGTAATACGTTACTTTACTAACTTTACAACTTAAATCCTAAAAATGGAAAAAAAATCCTTGTATTTCCCTCCATTTATTTATCACATGGAATGTGTAAGAATCTACAGTGAATTATCAAGGGAAAAAAGCCCAACCCAAACTTGTACAGTAATAATCAACCCTTCTTTCTTGTGTTCTGCACTAACCAAAATAATTTGGGATTTCTAGCAAACAAAAAACCTAATGAATATGCTAATATATATTTTACTACATTTTTCTGTCAGATAGTGATTGCATTGGGAACTGTTGTGTCCAGATGTTTTTTAGCTTGTATGGATTTGAAG
This sequence comes from Rhabdornis inornatus, assembly GCA_013397075.1. Classification (NCBI taxonomy): domain Eukaryota; kingdom Metazoa; phylum Chordata; class Aves; order Passeriformes; family Rhabdornithidae; genus Rhabdornis; species Rhabdornis inornatus. The sequence goes on from VWZS01000654.1 coordinate 2,738,266, forward strand.
AACATTTCCTAAAATACATAGTAGGGATGATTGATTATGTGGGACAATATGGTTCTTTTTACTTGTACCAATAAGAATCAAGAATTCCTTACCCCACAAATAGACAAAAGAAGAGAGTCAAGGAACTTTTACCCAAAGGGAAAAAAAACAACCAAAAAAACACAGCATGGTGTACAGCAATGTGAAAGAAAACACATGTGGCAAAATCAGTAGTTTGCAAGTATATCACTCCATATCCAACACATGTGAGCTCCTTATAAAGGGAAACATTCATCACATGGGCGAAGAGAATGGTTTAGATACTCTTTTTTAGCAGATAATTTTTAACTTGAAAATTGTTGTTAACAGTCCCAATAAGTGAAAGCTAAAAAAAAAAAAAATCATTTATTCTGCTCTGATAGTGCAGTGAAAAAGTTCTAAGTTTGCTTTCATCCAAATTAGCAGCTTGAATATCAAATCCAAGATGCAAAATTTAGACCAGTTTAACCTGAGAGACTAAAAATCTTGGCAGGGTTGGGGTCATTCCACATATTTTTTAAAAAATATTTTTATCTGGATATTCCAAATTTCTGTCACAAACAAAATTTAAGAGCTACAATAAAAGACTTAACTGAAGTAGATTAGTGGTGGAAAACAAGTGCTCAATTTTTGTTCAGTTTTTTTCCTGCGCCTGCAAACTGCAAAATGTTTTATTTCTTTTGTATAATCAGGCAATTCCCAGCTTTGTGTGAGTCTGTCATAAACGAAAAGAAAGGAGAATACCACTCTCCTGTAACAGGAAGAAGGGATTTTAAACAACAAAAATCAGCTAGCCTCTTAACATATATTTCCACTTAAACTTACCTCTAAAAAATGTTCTGCTTGCTGTTCCCGATCCAATTTTCTTGATGTTGTAGTAATCAGACCTGTGAAGAAAAGATGATATTTGATTGTCAACAGCCATTGAAAAACATATATCTTTATCAACCTGAATACAAATTAATTTTTAAAACACTCCAAGGGAAAAAAAATCTATCTGAAGATATATCAGACACAGATCTCTTGACAGCTGTCAAGCATTTTATTTCTCAGTCCAACCATTATCACTTTCTGACCAGCAATGAATCTTTAAAGAAAAATGCTGTGAAAAAAGCAACTGAGAAACAGTTAACTGCGTGTCTACAGTTAGCATGCTACATTTATTACAGTGAATGAAAAAAACTCACTAAAGAATCACTATTTGTCTTATGATTAAGAGTTTCAATGAGTCATTTGCATTTGACTGAAAGTCTTCTGTAGAAAACCTCATTAAAGATTTTAGAATTCTCAAACAATTAATGGGATAGGATGCTGATTACTTCCACGCCAAGAATACTTGACAAAGAAGGCTATTTCTGTAATAACTACTTGTATACATAATGATTTCCAAATGTAATAATTCTAATGCAGTAAAGATTTTGTACTATAATTTCATCAATTTGTTCCATGCTCACATTGAGTCTTTAAAATAAAGTTTCTTTTTACATGTGGATGATGAAGATATCTTTTTTTTAAGCATTGTACTCCCACGAACGATTAAAGTCTTGTGAAATTTATACCACAGAAAGAAAAAGAAACAGTTCTGAAGTTCCCTCAAGGAAAGTGACGCATACCTTCTAGGAACATAGCTTAGTTTTTTATTTTGCTCTTACTAGAGGCTTAAAAGGCAGATTTGGGTTTTCCCCCATACAAAACATTTCTTTGGATAGGAAAATGCAATATGTGCTTGGTTTTTGATAGACCAACTTTTCCTAGAGATAAAGGTGATTTTGGAGACAATGCCAGTGGGCCAAGTTGTTCTCAAGAATTTGCCATTTAAGATTACCAAGGGAAACAAGAAAATAAATTCTTCCTGGATTAACTATTCTACTTATTGAATTAATCAGACCAGCCAAGCATCTAAACACAAATCCATTATGACCCTGAATTCTTAAAAAACCCCATCAGCAACATCTACGTAAGACCTGTAGTCCCAGAAGGCTTCAACAGCTACAGCTGCTCATATGCTATCACCCTCTCCTTGGAGGAATCTGTTTACCTGTGTTGGTGAGAAAGGGAGAACTATTACATGAAGTAATGGGATGAAATGAACTAAGGGAAGTGCACTCTGCTCCCAGGATTTCAGACTTGTTACAAGATACATCAGACCACAGAAGTGACACCCAAGGGGAGGTCAAAGAAATTAAGAGTGGATCATTACAATTACATGGAAGAAGCTGGTGCTGGCAAAAAGCTGAAAAAACAAAACTGGTATTGCCTGCATCAAGAAGTTGTAAGTATTCAAAACTGTTACACCATATGGGAGATATCTATCTACTCACTGCATGAGTTTAAACAGAAATGACAGCACAGATGATAAATTGGTGTCATTCACACAAGATCCCCCCATGTCTAAAAAGAACTCAAAGATACAGGCAAGAAATTCCTAATTATGAAAGAAGTTCAGCCCCAGTAAATTGATAAAGTAAAGAATTCAAATTTGAAATACCCCTATTCATCATTCACATGGCCACTATGGATATTTGTCAAGCACAACCTAATCACAGTATGGAATATAATAATTTTTGTATTATATTCTACTTCCTTCACTCCTAATGTACCAGTGTGAACTCTACCTACTTTCTTCTTAAACAAGAGATCTCTAGCTGTAAATTATAGAAGGTCTCTGTCCTCATCACCATCTTCAGGCAGAGAAATTCACATTCCTTTTGAAGACCAAGAGCTAACATTTGAAATTGAATATTTTTAGAATGAATAGTAGTTGTCTTTAATTGGTAAAACTAAAATTACTACTACTACTGCTTCTCCTCACAAAACTACTGTTCTATCACAAAGGAGGTTTTTTGTTTCTCTTTGTTTAATGTAGAGCCTTTTTGACTGCAATAATTGTCAGAGTGCCTTCAGACCTGAATTTTCTTCTAAAAGAGGGATATGAACACTTGTAGATAGCAAGTCTCTACAACAGAACTGCCTGTATTTTAAATGTAGCAGACTCCAGAAGATTTATCACTCAGACTTAGCAGCTGATCCTAAAGGGGCCAGGTAGCAGACCATCACCATCAGTTCTGCGGACCTGATTGTGAACTGTGTTGATTGTGAACCATCACAACTGCCTGGCTTTGCTTTAAAGGCAGCTCTATATATAACATCCATTCTGGGCAGTTTCAACAGGTTGTCAAATTAATGTGTAGAAAGAACTGTTCCTATGAGTGTGCAGATCTGAGGCTTTTAGTTTCCTCTCCTGTTCTCGGTCCCACCCAGCACCCATGATGGCCTCATTGCAGTACCCTGGCTGCTCACTGTTCACATTAATTCCTGATGTCAGGGAGAGACCACGCTGCCCAACTCTACTGCTCAAAATAAAACTACACATAAAATCAGGTCTCAGTTAATTGATATTAATACTTATTGAATTATTGTCATGTATTGATATGGATATGAATCTGGTTCCTTCAGGCTACAAAACTGTACTTCAAGAAACGATGAAGAATAATCATCAAAACGGAAAAAATAAATATGCCAGTTATGTCTAAGACTACTACAACTTTACCAGTCCAGTCTCAAAGAAATTAATTTCCTGAGTTTTATGAAAACCTCACTGTGTTGCTCCCTCCTGTGTTTACTACTCCATGCCACAGATACATAATAATAGCAATATTTAGCAGGATGTAGAACTTTATTTTCCAGACACTGGGGCAACTGAGAAAAACTTGACTTCACACAAGAGACCATATCACAGTTTCAGTTCTTATCTAACTGTATTAAATTGTCATACTCGGTTATGGTTTAAAGCATTATCTAAAGAAAAAACTCACAAAGAAATATAAACCCAAGGAAATTATGTTAGGCTGCACTCTTGGCTATGAGAAAGTCACAAGGGGACAATGATAAAAAAATGACCCTTCCTTTTCTTTTATCTTCAATATGTGCTGTAGCCCTTATGGACACAGCCATGTGGACACCCCTCCAAAGCCAACTGGGAAATACAGCATACACTTATCAAAAAATAGTCAAAACTACCAACAAGCTTTAGAAGTTGTTGCACACCTCTCAAATAGTTTCTCTCAAAATTTGCAGGGAAACATCATGGTTCTGCTAAGGGCAGGAGATATTTATAACTGTCATCTTTAAGAACATTACAAAAGTGAAGAGGAAAATCGTATTCAATAGAGAAGTTATTTAGAGTAAAATCATCTGCTTATAAACAAAGTTATGTCATTCTGCTCACAGAATTTCATACTTTTCTCTGATTTTGTGAGTTAAAACATCTCTCTCTTCATCCCGGCACATCGCTCCTCAGACCACGTGAATGAGTTGTTTTGTGAAACCCCAAAACATTGTTTGACCAAATATTTCAGCTTGGAGATAACCTGCTATGTAAGACCTAGGAGGTCTTTTACAACTTGCTTTTCTGTGATACCTGTCACTTTTGTTGTCGGAATATTTTTCCCATCTTAACAAATGAGTAATTATTGTTCTACTCCTATTACAGTTTGGAAATGCTGGAAGGTGAACACGCCCACTCTACACAACATGTCCCATAATACTGCAGGACAGAGTCACAAGTCCCAGCAGACACTGACAGGGGAACATCCTATCAAAACCTCACTCTACACTGGGTAAGATCATCACTGTCTCCAAATCATTCCCCTGTAATGGCAATGTTCTTCATCCCATCCCTTTATAACATGGATAGGGCAGCCAGAGATGTAGGGTGGGTAACAAGGCAGATTTGCCTTAGTGACACAGAAGAAAGAACAGGACCAACACAAAGAAATCCTGACAATTTAGCCAATACATCAGCCTATACAATCTTCAGTCAATGCACCATCTAACAAACAAACCATCAGTTACAAGGGCTCAGATGTGTGATTGAGACATTTGAGCAACACTTAGCACTGATGCTTGGGGTAATGCTTTTAGCACACTGAGACATGCTAATGAAAGGAAAAGTTCGTCAGAAACAGATGAGTTTCTGACCCACCTGAGTTACTTCACAGCTGCAATTAGTGAAGCCTGCAAATGTTATTGTTCTTGTTGTTGTTGCTATTGTTATTATTATTATTGTTACTATTATTATCATCTAACAGTAGCTTGGTGATAGGCCTGATGTCATAGGAATAATGCCAGGCATGTGTGTGGATGAATGCACATGTGTGTCTGTATGGTTGAACATGACATAAAATCAGGAATAGTCACAATTTCAACAGTACGGCTAATGCTTTATAATTTTAAAAAATTTCTAAGGAATTTGATCATGATCAAAGTGAAGGAGAGCAAAGTTGTGACTGAAGGAGACAGACAGTGCTATACAAATACATACATATATACTGTATGTACAGTCACATATTAGACTATGTATATGCCTGTGTGTGACATTTTGCATCTACTCTGTAAGTTGAATATTAAAAGTTATCCTAAAACACACATATCTACAGAGGTATATTTAGCTCTAAGGTTTAATGAAGTTCATTCTTTCCATATATATGCATTATTTGAAGTATTTTTGTTGTAAACAAAAGAATTAATTAATTCAAATTTCTTCTGTGGACTTAGCCACAGAGGAAAAATTCATAAAAGGCTGTTAAGTGCAAAGGCTATGGCAGAGGAAATCTTGAAGTGCTGGAGAGTTTCAACATTATTACAGAGAGGGAAACACTGCTCTGGGTTTGCTTCTTCTGATGCTCACTCTCTATACATCCAGAACAGCCCATGGCTGTAGGTGTGATAGTAACTAAACCGACCCTTGACTTAGAAGAAATTCACATATTTTTCAGTACTATGGCACTTAGGGACCAAAAATTACTTTGCCACAGGCTATTTTCTGACACAGATTGAATTTCCCTAATATGGCTGTGAAGCCAAGGAGAGTTCAATAGCCTTCTCCTTATGAAATTAAATTACTTTCATTCAACCTGTGGATGGATAACCTTACCTGAGCTGTTTCCTGAAGTACTGCTTAAAAGATAACAGAATCTGCTATGGAGAGACAGCATATTTTACTGCTATCTCTGGAAGTGCTGTGAATTTCATAGTAGAAGGAATTTTTTTTCTTTTAAATTAAATTCTGAAGAACTCCTTTATTGATTTTTCATTCTCAAACTTTGTTTAGGTGAAATATGAAAAAAGTGTAAGACAGGTAACAAGCAGGCTAAAGTAAAAGAAGCCAAATAAAGTCCTCTGTTTTAAGAGGAAGGCCGAGTGTCTTCATAAGAGATAGGAAGCTGAAAAAGAAAGCAACATCATCCCCTTCCCTGGCAAAAGATTAACAGGATACAATTTACTGCATGTTTTAGTGTCCATTAATTTCTTTTCTTGCTCTGCATATTCATAAAAACCATTTATTAAGAAAATACAAGTAGGGGATGGATGGGTTTAAACACAAGCTCGGAACACACTGCCTGGCTTCAAGCCACAGCAGTACATGCTTTACACCCTTCCCACTCACAGTGGAGTCAGGATCTTTGCCTGGGACTTCCAGACAGCACAGGCCATATATGTCCCATGACACACAGAGAAATGGTCTGGATGGATTAGCTGAGGTCTAATCTCAAAGATTTCTAGTCCCTAGGTGTGAGGGAAACTTTCTCCTCATTCAGATATTGATTCTCATTTTCAAAGAGACCAATTTTGAAATGGAAACAAGAATATAAAATTAGACACCCTCCTCCATGTAGTTCTTGTGCCCTGTGAGATGCTCTGAGCATCCTGCAACACTGCTCCTATCCTGTCACAGTCCAAAGAGAATGCACCTCCCAGTCTGCCTCTCTCAAATACTGTAAGGAACAAGTATACAGAAAGAAAACCACAAGAAGATGTCAAAGGAAACATTCTGTAGAGCTATCCTTGAAAGCTTAGCTTGGAAAAATAATGCCTTGGGACTGTTTGCTGGAAATACAGGCCTTCCAACCCAACCAGTTAAACAGACAAAGGAATAAGTAAAACAAACATTGTTTTTACAAAAATGTTCCATAAATTCAGTGACTGGTTATACACATTGCTCATTCATCAAAGCCCCAGGGTTGAATTGGCAGAAATTCATATGGGAGTTCACGGGTTTACTAGAAATCTACAATGTTTATTAACATTACACACAAAGGTATAAAACAGCCTCTCCACATATTTATGAACACAGAAGAGAGCACGCAGCTGTGGAGAAATACAGCTATCAGCTGTCAACTGTCCCACTACTCTTTGAAAGTAAATTTAAGTCTTTAGATGGATAAAAAAAAAAGGGCAGCCACAATAAATAGCATCAGGATTTGCACCATATATTCAGGAACGTAAAACTATCGCGTATTCTTAACCATAGAAATGTCGAAATGAATAGCAATAACCAGGGTAATTCTATTACCCACAGGCAGCGAGAGGCATTGTAAACACTCTAACAGCACATTCATCTCCTGCAATAAATTAGGGATCGACAAAGCAAAATTGAATTTCAAAGATAAATGACAGAAAACGACTTACATTTTACTTGGAGATGTAAACAAACATATCATTTTATATAATTACACATGTAAACCTCTAATTTAGAAAGACTGTATTCTGATCTAAATGAATGATACTTCATTGAACAAGAAAGAGAACCCACCAGGCGAGCCTGTGCAATTACGTGGAGGACTGCTGCTTTATTGTTTTTCCTGAGGTGACAATGAGAGTGGAACGACCTTTTTGAAACAAGCTAGGTATAAAAAATGATTGCTTTTTAAAAACAGTTACATTTTCTAATGGATGGTTATGTCTGGGAAAAAAAAAAAGGAGAAGCGGAAGCAAAACCTTTTTGTTCTTCTTTTGTTGTCCCTCCTGTCTCTCGTTAAGAGTTCCGTCAGCTTATTACTGAAAATATCAAAACTCTGAACAAAATGCACAGCAAACATTCACTTCAATGAAGATTTTGGATTATGCTTTCCTTTAAAGTCAGATTCTGGTTTTTTTTTGTTCCTAGAATATGTTTAAAGTGACAATATGGTATGCCAGTCTGTTCCGCCTGTAAAACAGCGGACTTAAAGGGACTCCCTTTCATATTCTTTAAAACTCAGCCAGTGCAGTCCCAAGGAACTGCAGGCAAAGCCACAACTTTGCTAAATATTCTTCTCCACTTGTGGAGTGGCCAGGTTTTCTGTTCTGTGTATTCCTTTTGGAAGGTTAGTTGCACACATGACGTTGAATACCCTGGTTTCCAGACAGCATTTATGAACAATTTGCAACTTCATTTCGGTCAAGTAAACAAGACAAGCTGTATTGGCTCCCTCTCACCTAATAAATTTGCTGCTACCTTTCCCGCATTACAGTTCCAACCTTCACCCCTCCTAAGCCTGATGGATGGAGAATACTCTGTGCTCCAGATAACGTCTGTGCAGCCACACCAGAGCAGCCTAACTACTGATTCCTGTGGATGCGTCTAGCATAGAGCAATCCCAAATTAGTCCTCAAATACACTGTTTAGCTTACTCCCTTAATGAATTTCTAATCTTCAAACTTGCAGAGACCCTGTCTTTCTTTCTTTGCTTCTCTTCCCCAAACACTCCAGTTTGGATGATGGCTTCCAACCACTGATGAGAACAAACTGCCTCTGTTGAAGTCAGCATCACTGAAGAAACCACCAAATAAGATAATCTGTCTACCCAATACCTGAGATAATCTATTAATGTATGCCCTTCAGCATGCAAATTCCTTATTCAAGACTCATCATTTTTACTTCCTCTCTAGCCAGACCACGCAATATCAATTCAACAATTAATCTCTGTGTCCTCGTGCCTCATAAATTCTGCAGTGCAACCGTATCAAATGCATTACTGAAGTCCACGTAGATGACATACGAAGTATTTCTTAGAACATCATTTATCTTATCCATGACATCGAGAGAGGCTGATACGATTTACTTCTGGTAAACCCAGAAGCACTTTTATCCCATTTTCTATTTATTTTCATGTTTTTAATTATACTGTCCTTCAAAATACTTTCGAAAGCTTTGTGGTTGACAGAGGTCAGATGAATAGTTCTGTGACTGCAAGGCTTATTTCTTCACCCTGTCTTCCTACTCTTTGCTGCTGACATTTTATTTGTTATCTCCCAGCTGCATGGCTTAAATCTCAGATTTTATAATACCCCTCAGTAGTCACCTGCTACAGGAGTTGTATTTAAGGTACCAATGCTTTCACATCTCTGGAGCAGAAATTATCACCGCTATTCTTACTTGACATAAAAGTGATGGCAGAGAGTTGTGCTTGGCCAGGAAGAAGCCAAATCCAAACCTGCTGTGGACAGCAGGATAAGGTCTGCAAAGGTTGCTATATCAAACCACAATCACCACCTGACTATGATCACTTTAGACAGCAGATGGCTTCAGGCATCTCACAGTGATGTGCTTCTTGAACTCAGGTGGGATGAAACTCAAAGTGCAACCCAAAATGCCTGCCCTCTAAAATGATCCCTCAGGACCTACTCTTAAGATTGCAAACACAGTGTGCAGTCCATAGTTGCAGTATTTATATGATAATATTCAACATGCCCAATCTGCACTGCCCCTGTAGCACGACTGATGAGCAATTTCTCCGCACTGTCATTGTCACCTGAGTCATCTCTTGGGGCTGTGGTGCTCTGGAACAACCGAGCAAATACCCTTGAGGGACTGCCCCACAGGGGCTTAGCTCTTATAAAACACTTCACAGATAAGTTCATGCCTTGTAGGATAAGGTTTTCAAGTCCAAATCCCTTAGTTAGGCTCAAACAAATATGTAAGAATAGAAATAGCACTCATATCTTCCTTTGCTTTCTTCCCTTCAAAAGCGCAGTGCCACCTAAAAACCTAATTGCTAATAAGATGCCTCAGCACAGATTTTAATATCTCCCTGCATAGCTTCCATTTTCAGGGAGAAATTACAGATTTCTATTTGGGTTATAATTAGCATATCATTATTAGAGGCAAAAATAGCTGTAAATATATCTTACTGGTGGCTAGCTTAGTAACCAGCACACACCATCATTAAACAATTTTCTTTAATTTTTTTGTGCACAAAGGCCTCATAATTCTGCAAAAGCAACGACTAAGCCTAACGAGACTCTGGATATAATTTATGATAATTTTAGTGTTTGCATGAATGAAGACATATAATATCTGCAGCAAGGGTGGTGGTGGTGCCACTTCCAGTGGAAAGGGGCTATGCAAATATTCTGCACCTTGGACGTGGATACATCATAAATTCTTGTTTGATCTCTTTTTCTGGCATATTACGACAAAAGAAGGAAAAAAGAATAGTAAAAAATCTCCAATGTACGCTTTTGTGTACGAAATGCACAGGTCACAGCATGATGAAGTCCTGGTATTTTCCCTTCTCAATTGTGGAGGAGGTGAGAAGGGTGTGCAGGGCGCAGCTGTCAGTTACCCCCCCCCCCCCCCCCCCC
>VWZS01000654.1:2748718-2980717 GCA_013397075.1 Rhabdornis inornatus
ATCTACACACCCTCATTACCTTTTAAAGAGAAGTGATTTTGCATTTTTCCTTCAACCAAGCTCAGCTCCCAACAACAGAAAAACAACACCAGCTTTTTCCCTGAATGTGTTTAAAAAAGAAAAAAAACGGTGCTGATCCCTCATGATCATCAATGGTCTTCAGCTCAGTAAAGCACAATGGTGAGAGTGGTTCTCTCTGCTACCTGCAGATTCCCCAGGTCAAGTCGATCTCATCTTCATCTCTAATAAGAAAACGATTCATTGGCGAGGTGATCTTGCTGGTTTGGAGGCAGAACACAGAGCTGTGGAAAGAAGAAGCCTCACAGAAAAGATATATGGCCCTCTTTCATGACATGCAGCTCACACTCCGCACTGCCAAGATCTGATCTGCCACCTTTCCCAAGGTGGTCTGCCCAAGAAAGCACACTGAGATGCCTGTTAGATTTCCAGCTCATCCTCTGTCTTGGTCTGTAACCTTACACGGGACATTTTATGTCTCTGTGCTTCAGCTTCCCCTCCCATAAAACTGGGATAATGGGTATGTTTCTTTGTAAAGTGCCCTATGACCTAGAAGGAAAAAAATTACTTCTGTAAGCTATTATTAACTAACAGTATCATAAAGCTCAGCCATAAGAGCACTAAGCATTTCCTAAAATCTGTCCTTTTTCTTGCTTCTCTGAGCACAAATTTATAAACTGTTATCAAAGGGTAAAATACAGTATTAGGTGTGACCCCCACTTCAGTGGCTCAGCACATAACAAATAGCAAAAATGCACACCAAAACTGGAACAGGAGCAGTAGCTGCTTTTCTCTGTGAAGCCAGCCCAGTGCCCCAGCCTTGTGAAACAGCTCAGTCCTTTGCATAAATCCAAGTCTCCTTAGATGCCTCCCTCTTGCACAGGTCCCTTTTAGAAATATGATGGATATGGATGAAACAAGCATGGAAACGTGTATGCATGAAAGCACTCCAAGAAGCGGCAGTCACATTCAAAGGAATGGTCTATACTGCTAAAGCAAGGAGATGTCTGGGGAACATGCTGTTTACACCCGGGCACACAGCTCTGCTAAGGTCCCAGCACTGACCTGTCAGTAGATCTGTGGTTTAGTAACAGGAGGAGGGCAGCAAGACTCCAGCACATCACCTATGCTATCATGCCAAGAAAATGACAGATGACAGCCTTACAGAGATCCAGGATGAGACTAAGAGAATCAGCAATGAGTAACAGAAGCAGAAAAAAGCCAAACTGCAATGCAAAGTACTGTTAAGCCCTAAATGTTTTAGAAGACCTGTTTAAAACAAGACCTGTTCAGTTCCTTGTAAGTCAAGAAAAACCCAAGAGACACAGTGAGGACTTCAGTTTCCCACAAGTGTCATCTTTTCCAAAGCACTTGGATACCCATGCCATTGTGTGCAGAGTACGGGAGTGTAAGAAAAAACAAGTTCCAGATCAAATTAAATTAAATGAAATAAAATGAAATAAAATGAAATAAAATAAAATGCCCTTCTCCCTTCACAAGGTCTCACAGTTTGTCACAATTAATTGTGACACTCTTATTTCAGCTAGTTTTAATCTAGGCAACTTCTCACTGAAATGGATGCCATGTTTAACTATCCTGCTGACCACAAGAGGAGAACCATGAGGATAATACATACACCCATTGTGAAACCTATTCTGAGCTAACCTATCATGACTCAAAAGCTGGTTGTTATTGCACTACTGGATACAAAGGCTCAAGGCAGAGCGGGATGCTTGGTGTGCTCATTTGCATCTCATTACCCAGCATGCTCTTCCTCCTCAGTGCTATTTTCATAGTGGCATTGTTGTCCGAGCCCTGGGAACAAGGAAAAAGATTTGGTGACTTTGGATGCATGCAGTTCTTTTCTACTTGCTTTGCTCTCCCTTTATAATGAAAGGCTTTGCAAAGTGGTGAAAATGAATCAATTTTCCATTTTTAAGGCTGTATGGGTGTGGGTTTGTTTTTTTGTTTTTCTTTTTTTTTTTCTTTCCCAGTAATTTAAGTTATCAGGAGCAAATCTTGAATAACAAGTAAGATTACAGAAATGTGAGCCTAATGTTCCTCTCTCTACAAGGCGCTCAAGCATGAAGGTTTTGATCGAAGAGTCAGAAATGAGATTTAACTTCCTTCTGATTTAAGTTTCATTTGTACAAAGAACCTGTTTCAGCAAAATGTGATTGCAAGCTCATTATTCAGTGAAGGGCAAATATCTTCAATTGCAATCTAGTACGATCAGCAGCTTTTTCTGTGTTACAAGCCTCAGTGAAGAGAACTGAACATACTGGCTTCTGTCATTGTCTACATCTGAGACTGTGACGATTTCACCCTGTCCAATTCATTTCAAAAGCTGTAGCTTCCAATTAAATGTATAAGTTGTCAGCCAGAGTAAGTGTCTATCATTTGAGCCAGATCAGTTTTGGTTTCTGGCAGTTTTACTGTATCACAGGGTTGATTTACAGATCAGTTACACTTTTTTTAATTCAGTACTGAAGGGAATAAAACTGCCTTAAACACGGGACTCAAAACAACACCAAGTTACCTGTTTTCCATAGTTTTCAGTATGTTTTCACAAGTTGGAAATAAAACTTCATCCCTCAGTGACTTGATAGTTTTCAACATGCACTTAAAAATAATTCTAAAAAAATAAACTCCAGGCAAATCTAAGAACCTTAAAATCATGCTCTTTAACAACATCTAGCACACAAAGATTACATTGTACCCTATAAATGTCAATGAATTCGGCACCAAAAGCTTGTGTGAGGCGTGAGGTTAGCCCCTTCTTGGGTTAAAAAGATTTCTCCCATTTTACAGATAAGGAACCTTAGCTACAAAAGTAAAACTACGTGTTAAAGACTGGTGCTGTGTATAGCAGAAGCATGTTTAAAACACTTCAGTCTCTCAGGTTCATGTTTTAAGAATCTGAGTGATTTTGAGAGTCCTTCTTGAGATAAAAAAATGGGTAAATGTAGGTAAAAATAATGCAAAAATACTTGACATGGAATCTCTACGCAAGGAAAAACTATGAGTTTTGGGGGTTTTAAGGCTAAGACCCAGTACCTCCTTAAAATATGCAGAGCATTTGCTCCTTGGGCTCCTTGTGGCAGGAGGCTGAGTGGCATTTCACAGCAGGATCCTATGATGATGCTTTGAAGTGTTTGTGCTGTATAAACCTTGATGAATCAATTAGGCCTTCTCAATCACCCAAATTATTCTTTTTACTTGTTTTCACAGCAATAGCACAGCCCTAAATCTAGAAACTGGACCTGCAGGATTCAAAAGGATCAGGTTCTAACTACTGTAGGTAGTGGTTGGTGAAATTGAAACACCTGAAAGTAAAAGACAAATGGATTAGGTTTTTAAAATAATTAAGATGCTTTAAAATCTTAAATCACTATGGGGTAGCTTCTTAACAGCCTATATCTAGTGAGGCACACTGAGCTAAGAGCCACTGTGTGGGGAATCATGGAGACATGCAGGAGCTGGGAGCAGAGACTGGAGACTGCTTGGCAGCTGGAATGGGGCTACATCAGAGTCAGGACAGCTATAGATCTAATCCCAGGAACTAAACCCCACTGCTTTCAAAAGGGCTGTGATATCTGGTAACAGTGACAGAGCAGAGTGAACTGCTGAGGACCTGGGCAACCCTGGTGGCTAATTCCAAGAGTGGTGGTCCAAAACCAGGAGTGCACAGGGAGCTTCAACGGCCTTTTCCAGTAGAAATGCTTGTATGAGTAGGCAGAAATGAATCAAGGTAGCCACAGTGTAAAGTAGCAAAATAATCATCAAGAGTCCATTAAAAAGTGAAATGAGCAAACAGTTAATTCAAAGTTCACTAAAGACACTCAATGCCCCTGAATAGTTTTGCTTTGAAGGACAACAAAGAAGTGAGAGCAAACACATTTTTAGTACATGGATTTTTCCAAGAGTCAGTCATATTTCTGCAGCCACACCACCAAAACCTCTCCCAAAGCCATGGGACAGCAGAGGTGCCATGGAACAGAACAGGGCCCTGCTTAACCAGGACAGGTAAGAGTCACTGTACTTGCATCCTGACCCACCGACAAACATCCTTGTACAGTCAAAGCAGAGAAGCAGGCACCTCTTAAGCATGATTTATGTGGTTTTTTCAAGATATCCAAGGTAAGAGGTGATAAAATGTAGTTTAGAGCCATCTCTCTCTCTCCAGTCACTATACAGGCAGTTTACAGATGGTGCAGATCACTACAGTTTGGCAGAGAGAGTCACAGCCTCTATGTCCTAAGAAAAAATCCCCATGAGGCAGATCAGGGAGGCAAAATGGGATTACCTCTTACCCCTGCAGGTCCTACTGGATTTGGGGCTATTGGGATGGCTTTATGGCATGTGTTAGAGCAGCCCCAGAAAGCTGTGAAGCAGCTCTCCACCTCTTATTTTAGGCTACATCACTCTCTTTCCCATCACTGGTATTTTTCTGGGAGGGTCTGCTGGCTGGGCCCTTGCCTGTCTCTGTGCTGGAAGGGATCTCTCCCATCCCGTGGCTCAGATGGTTCCTTCATCCCCCAGCCACTGGAGTTCAAGGAGGGAAGATAGCACCTGCGACCCCTATTTCTGCTGCTGCCATAAATTCAACTTCCCATTAAATTTTTATTTCTAGGTCAAGACAAGAATGATAGATTAAAAACAAAAATAGCTGAGCATTCGGTATGGAAACTGCTGCAGCACAGCCCGTTCAGCCTGCCAGATCCCAGACAGCCTCCAAGTACACCAGTTATTGATTTTTGTACCAAAACATTTACACTGGCACAACCCCCAGTGAGTGCAATTATATGGGTATAAAGGTGCTTTATACTAGCATAGATTATGAGATAAACAAGCTCATTTATACCGCTCTAACTGCATTCACTTCGGGGTATTTGTACCGCTTTAATGATACCAGTGTAGCTAAAGCAATACAACTTGGTCTACAGGCAAGACCTCAGCCTGATGGTAATTAACACGGGCATTTCCAGCCACCCTGAGCAGCTGAGGTTAGTGTTAGAAATAGCAACTGACCCATAACAATTTGCAACAGCATCAGAAACCTCTATAAAACAGCTCCACCTTCAACTGCTTTTTCCATATTTGCGGGAAGGATGTTTATTGTGCCCCTTTTACCAGGTGGTCCTAAGAGCTAAAAGTTGCTTGTGGCCACTTTTCTCCTGTGTCTGGACAGCAAAACAAAACAAAAAAATAATCAATTCACCCAGTGACATTTTGCTGTGAAAGAGCGAAGGCAGCACAAAAACTCTGATAGAAGTGGCGGTTAACCCTGTGCTACCCTTATTGTTCCTCATTCACCAGCTCCGAGCGCTGGAGCAGCCCATGGAGCACGGGAAAAGGGGCTCTGCCATCTGTTGCTAGGGCTGACATCACCTCTGTTTGCTCAGGCATTGCTCCTTGGGCTGTGCTTCCATCATTAATCAGCACCAGCCCTGTGCTGGCCCATTCAGCAGTGCCTCGGCTGTCGGCTCTGGAGAACCTCACTGCAAAAAGGAGCTGCCAAAGTGCCTGGCCTCACTCGGAGAGAGGCTTGGATATACATCAAGATTGCTTTGGACACAGTATTTGTCAACTCATCCTGGGAGAAAGTGCGCCCTGCACAGTACACAACTTGACAAAGGGAAGAAAAACAATCCCAGAAAAACACCCCCATCTCCTATAAGCACTCTCCATAGGTCAGACTTCAAGCCACAGGAAACCAAATTGTTCTTTCCCTGAAACCAGGTTTGCCAAGAGGCTGCTGAACCCATCAAAGTGATAATGGATACATATTGACTAATTTTTTTTCCTGAATAATACCAGCACAATCTCACAGGAAACAAGAAATTCCTTAACCAGAAATAAAATATAAAGAGATTAAATTAAAAAATGGGCTGCCAATGCAGGCAGGGAACAATGTTTCCATAGGACAATCTGGGAACAGAGGCACAGAGGGGCTTACTGATTTCCTCAAGGTCAAACACATAAAAATGCACAAGCAAGAAAAGCCTGAAGCACTGGCTACAAATGCTGCAGCAGCACAGACACCAACTAGACGCACGGACTCCCCATTTCCAAGCATCTTCTGTTTTCCCAAATGTCTGAGTGGGTCATGCAATACTAGCATAAACAAAGGGCATGTCATGTTGGAAATACCTAAGGCATAAAAATGGAAAATGCTGAACAGTACTGACATACATTGAACAGGTTTCTGGAAACACCCAAATGTCTGTAAGGACTTGTTTCGAGGTTGTTTTTTTTTTTTTCTTGGGGAAGAAGAAGGGAACACAAAATATAAGTTTCTTTTACAGGCAGTGGATCTGTTTGAAAAATTAGTAATTCCTTAAATGTGAAACATCAGACGAGAGTCATCCTGAGACTAAGACACTTGAATTTAGGTGTCTGCATGTGATCTAGAGAGCTCATCAGTGTGTGTTCAACTCAATTTCCTACACATAAGCATCTATGGGTTTGGATACATCTGGCTCCTAGCCGTAGCACCCGCAGGACTTCTCATTTATCACTCCATGCCCACATCCAGAGTGCTTTTCTCCCAGTTTGAAGGATAAAAAGAAAATGTTATTTTCATACACTACAACACAGTGACGGGGACAAATTATTTAAAGAACAATTTAGGTTCCTCCTTCCAGTGATTTTAATTTAATTTTTGTCTTACATGGCTGTTTTACAGATCCTACCTGGCATCAAACTAATTCATACCTTCCTACACTGCTCA
The DNA here is from genome assembly GCA_013397075.1 of Rhabdornis inornatus. NCBI lineage: Eukaryota > Metazoa > Chordata > Aves > Passeriformes > Rhabdornithidae > Rhabdornis > Rhabdornis inornatus. The sequence goes on from VWZS01000654.1 coordinate 2,755,470, forward strand.
GCACTAGTGATAGACTTGCTCCCAAGTGGTTTTGACAAAACTGGGCATCAAAGGAAGTACTTTTCTCACTTTCCAGCAGTTCTGAAAGGTTTCTTTTCTGGTTTAAAAAAAACAACCAAAACACACTCACACCTTTTCATTACAGTGTTTTTAATTTCAATGTTTTTTCTCTAAAACCAGGAGTTTGGATTTGAGGATCCCACTGTGCTGTCTCACAGTCTCTCTTCATGCCTTGATGTAATCCAAGTTCTCACAGAATCTCAAAGAGACAAAATCTACTGCTCAGAGGAAGCTGTCTCAGTGGGTTGTCCATCCCAGGGCAGTGGAAGCTGTAGTAAAGGCATTTAGACTGCTTCTCAAAAAGAACAAAGAAGTATTTTAAATGTTGATTTTTGACCCCCTGAAAATCAAACTTGTATTTTTTAATGGGAAAAAAAACCCCACAACAAAACCACTCAGTCTCTCCTTGCTTTATACAGTGATACATTGGACAATGATCTCAGGCATATGGTGTGATTCTTGGGGGTGTCCTGTGCAGGGCCAGGAGCTGGATTTTGGTGACCCTTGTGGGTCCATTCCAACTCAGGGTATTCTATGATTCTGTGATTCTGTGTAACTTTGAGGCATGTTACCAACTGAAAATCCTACTTGCAAAAGTAGTTTCTTGGCTGATAATGTCTGGTTTCTGTAGTACTGTTATCCCCTGCAAATAGGCTCAACCTAGAAGGACTAAGAAGCCAAGTTAGACCCCAACAAGTACTTGAATGAGTTTGTGCTCAGGGCTGCACGTGGATATATCTATTTTCTTGCTTTTCTCCATACTCATGAATGCAGATTCTGAGCACCAACGGCTGGCTCCCGTCTTCTCTGTCCTCTTATCCTTAAGGAGGAAGCAAAAGGCTGGCATTGGAACAAGGGTCTGAAAGAGGGTACTGTGTCTCCATTCTTGCTGCACACCACCCTTTCCACATGAATGGTATCACCAGAATATACAACCTTAAGCAGAGTTGTTTGATAGCTCTGCATTCTAAGCGTGAAAAAACCCCCACACCCAGTAATTTCCTGAGACCTACATCATGGCAGCACCATTCTGTCACAGGAACAGCATTAATATTTCAGTTGATATGATTCCAAACACCCCAGAGAATAAAAGTAATCTTATCTGGTCTTGGCTAAGTAAATCTGGGTGTCCTGCCTAAGCCTGTGATCCAGATTTCTGCTGTAAAACACACAGAAGGGCCTGCTGGGCAGTCTAGACTGCCTCTTTCTCTAGTACCTACAGATCAGTCTGCATGCCTGGCTTAGCAGAACAGAAACCTAATTCTGAAATAGTGACACAAATTAAGTAAGAGGAGACTGAGGGGAGACCTTGTCGAAGCCTTCAACTTCCTCACCAGGGGAAGCAAAAGACAGGCACTGAACTCTTCTCTCTGGTGACCAATGACAGGACCCCAGGGAACGGGGTGAAGTTGTGTCAGGGGAGGTTTAGGGTGGATATCAGGAAAAGTTTATTCACCTAGCAGGTATTTGGGCACTGGAACAGGCTCCTCAGGGAAGTGATAACAGCCCCAAGCCTGACAGAGTTCAAGGAGCATTTGGACAATGCTCTCATGCACAGGGTGTGACTCTTGGGGTGTCCTCTGCAGGGTCAGGAGCTGGACTTCAGTGATCCTTTGTGAGTCCTTTGCAATTCAGGCTGTTCTGAGATTAATCCCATCCTTCAGCGCCAGCATCACCACCACAAAAGCTGTCCTAATCACTCTTTGCTCTCCTCTCTCCCCTTGCCCATTCCATATATTTAGTAGACACACTAGGCAGCAGCATGCTGGTATTCAGAAGTCTTGGTTTCTTTTTGGCAATTTAGTCCTGAGTTTTAGCTGTTTATAAAGGAAGACTTAATGAGTACAGTTACTTGTGTGAAAACACAAGCATCTGTGGTTGTGATTATGGCTAAATTCAGCCTGCAACCTCAGCTGTCAATAGTTTATTATCTCTTAAAAAATATAATAAAACTAAATCACTTCCTCTAATTATAAAGGGACCATTCTGAGCAGCCTGAAAGAGCTGACCTGCACCTTCTGGGCGGGAGTGCGCTTGCTGTGCGACCTTCCCGTCACCCGAAGCCTAACGAAGCAGAAATAATAGGGAAATTCCCTCCGATGTCACCTCTCAGATGGCGCTTGCGGCTCCTCGAGGCTGTCATCGCGCTGCCGCCTGCTCGCAGTAATCGCTGCTGGCACAGGACGCGCTCACAGCGCTCGTACCACGCTGCATTATTAGCAAGCTGTCAGACACCGGCACCGCGCAGCCCCCGTGCCAGCACGCAGGCACTTAGAGGGGCAATCATGTTGTTTGCTAGGTAAAAATAACTGAACTCTTACGGTAAAAATAAAACCACAACATAAAGCTCTGGTCTTTGGTTGAATGCTGTTTTCTTTCTTTCCCGGTGCCAAGCTCAGGAATGGGTTTATGAGGTGAGTACAAGCTGATGTTGAAGAGCAGTGATTTATTTGCTGAGCTCTCTCCTCAAGCCTGCAAGGGTTGCTAGGGGCAAATACTTGCTATGTTATAATTGCTTTTCATAGCCAGATAGTGCCTGTAAACCAAGCCCTGAGTAAGGACTGGAACACAACCTCCACGCCAGGGAGAGCAGCTCCAGGAGGCACCATGGCTCATAGTCCCAGGTCCCACTTACCTGCATGCTTCCCTGCCACGCCCCCAGGGCAGTCACCCACCATGCACCCACAACAGTAACACATCGTGGCACAGCTCCCTAGGCCCTGGCTCCCTGGGAAGCCCAGAGGCAGGAGGAGAAGAGCCCCACATAGTCCTCATCCCCCTGCTCCCAGCACAGGAATGGAACAATGAGCAGAGACCCTCTGTGCACTGCACCCTGTGTTTAGAGCAGCTGAAAAAGGAGCAGGGGGATTCACACTCTCCTGTAAAATATATCCATCAAAAGTCCAAGTCCAGCTGTCAAACAGTTAATTCCTTTATACCATCTTCCCCTACATAAGGAACAGCCTCTCAGTTCAGTTTTCAACCTAACACCTCATTCAAATCTCTCCTGGAGCCCATAAAAAATCTGTGAAAGGCAGTAAATATTTCAGGAAGAACAAGTCCAAGTTCCTTCCCTCTAACCAGCTCCTCAACATACACTCTCTTCTGCTTCTTCTATTTCAGTTGTAAACCCAGGATACAGGAATATTACCAATTTGCAGCAATGACGACTGTTGAAGTATCACAAAGACAACAGAAAAATAAAACAATTTGCAACTAAGCTGAAACACTTAGCAGCTGACCTCCTCTCCGCGTCCAAGATACCAATAACCAAAATTTCCCCTTCTAGAACAGCCTAGCTTAGGAACTTGGATAGTGTACCTCACTGCACTGTGCTTGTATCTGTGCATGTTGCACATGATGGCATTATTCCAGAGGATATCCACTATATTAAATGGAAATAAAACATGACGGTATACTTTCTATCATCTCCAAATGACTGAATTTAAGATTCATTTACAGAAACAAGTCAGAAAACCAGACAAAATCTGTGTAATTTCCAGCAAAAACTGAGAAACAGGCATTTGGTGTGTTTCAGGGTGTCCTCCACAGGGCCAGGAGCTGGACTCCATGACCCTGATGGGTCCCTTCCAACTCAGGACATTCTATGATGTTTTTCCAAAACATTTATTTGTTGCTTATACATATCTGATCCAAAAGCAGCATTTAAATCACCATCATTTTTTAAACTGGCACTGAGGAGAACACTTTCACACATGGCCATCCTGATACTGAAGACCTATTTTACTAATTTGAGCAGAAGTTGGGTAGATTCTGGATCTGTGATAATGGTATTTCCTGTCCCCAAAACATCTCTGAGAAATATGGTGAAGTTATACTGGACGTAGGAGTTTTGGCTCTGTCATATCAACTCACTATCTACTTGGCAAAGGGATAAATGATCTGTCACCTGCATCCATTCTGTCAAATCTCATCATGTTTCTTAACACAGGAGTAAGAACTGATGTGCTGCTGATGTTTCTACCTTTGCAAATCAGAGCCAAAGGCTAAAAGGAGTGATCATCAATAAACCAGGACTTGCACCTGATGAGCTGCTCCATTCTCTTCCACACCCATGCAAGATCCACAGAAACATCTAGGTCAAACTGTTACTAGAAACCAGAAAAGGCTGCAGCCCTGAATAGCAGCAGTGCATTAGAATGCTGGTAATGTCTCCCTCTGAGCCAGCTTACCAAGCAAGCAAGTCTGCACCTGAAAGAATTCTAAGTAACTGACATTAAGGCTCAGCAAGACAACTGGAGTTATTGTGCTTTTAAGCATAAGGGTAAAAGCTGTATTTCAACAACGACTTTTAATTTTCAGACATAATGATCTGGGGTGCCACGATTGAAGGTACCTTAAAGATGTTTTTAGAAGACTGAAAACCTACATCTTCTGAAATCATATAATTGCTTCATTTCGGGTGCCCCTAAACTGAAGTAACCAAAGTTCCTAATGAGCTGTTTTCATAATTTGGTCTGAATTAAACTAATGAATTTAAAATAAGGAAAGAAAATACTTCTGTGTTATTACCTGGCACATGGGCACAACTCCTAGGAGTCAGTCCTGTCTGCTAAACTTCTCTTTTCATGGTGAGGTCAGGCACAAATTTTATCATATCCAGTGTCCCTCATTTCAATCCCTGAATGTAAATTTGTGCTTTCTGTCTGATGCCTTGATGGTCTTAGAGGTCTTCTCCAGCCTTAACGGTTCTGTGATTCCATGCTTAGCCACACATCTCTGGCTACAGATCTCTGGCTCACAGGGAAGGACAATCTGCAGCTGAAAGTCACCTACTGCAGCGGAGCAGACTTAGTGCTTGAGCAACTTCTTCACACCCAGTGCTTGGGAATGCTGCTGGGAGAGGTCTGGGCAAGAGTGTCCACCTCTGCCAGCAATGGAAAAGAGAAATCCACAGGGAGATAAAAAGCTGAAGGTTCCTGAGTGATCTTCACGCACATTGAGGCAATATAAGAATCTTGGCTGCTGCTGCTGCTCTTTAGACAACCTGGGGAGCATGTAAAGTGGGGCAGAGTGGAGAAGAACAGCTAAAACTATTGCTCCTCTTTGGGTAGAAAAGCAGGGGAATCCAGACAAGAAAGATATGATCACAGCTGCATACATATTCAAATAATGAATGCAAGAACAGAGCTCTAAGGCTACAACCTTTATAGGGCTTGTGGAGAATGTATCAGGCTTCTCTCTTGAATAAGGATGGGAGGAAAGCAGGAAGCAATGACGACGGTGCCCTCTCTCCATGTGAGGTAGCTGATGGGTAAGACAGACCTGTCTGACTCTCCTATTAAGAAAATTTTACAAACATCTGTACCTGATACACTTGTCAGAACATGATGAGTCTCCAGATAGTCAATGATGAGGCTGACAAATGCATCAGTTTCTCTTTCGCTTGGGTAGCTCCAAGGAGTAATCAAAGCTGCTGTCAACCAGAAGCCATTATTTAAATTTGGGGATCAAGCATATCTCTTCTCAGTAGTTCCACACCAACCCAGTTCAGTGCCTGTCTGCAAATAAGATGCTATTTTCTCAGTATAAGTTTATCTGAGATTTACACTTGTGCTTATCCATGTGGTCTTACAGGGTAATTCTTGGACTTATTTTTTTCTCCTTATTCCTAATGCATCCTTTGCTTATTTAGTTAACTTGAGGAGTATATAAATTTATTTTGCCCTTACAATTAAGCATTGCAGAAATCTACTTCTTCCTTTGAAGATGCTAAGCTGTCCCTTTTATAGACAAGGATTACGAAGATCATGAAAAATCCCTATGCCATTAATATATCTTCACATGTATACTGTTAACAGCAAAATTAGAAGGTTAATGTGTCATTTTGACAGTACTGGTTTTCAGTGGACAGTATCATTGTGTCCCATCATCTCTTTTTCTACTAAATCACTGGGCTATCAAGAAAAGCTTCTAAAAGTCTATCCTTACCCCAGGGAAAACAACTCTGGATAAGATGCAGTTTACATTAAGGATAGGAATGGCATATACGAAGTACAATTAACTCCCAACATTTTTAAGACAACAAAGCAACAATTCAGTGAAATATGACATCCATGATGGGTCAGGAGGAAGGATGTACACAAATTTGACTTTGAGCTTCCATATCTACACATCTTGTTTTTCAGTTTTCTCACAGAGTATTTTTGTTCTCACTCACACACATATAAGGACATAAAAAAGTGAGTAACCTGTAGCTACATGGACCAATTTTTTTTTGTTTGTTTGTTTTTCAGGAGGATCTGAAGTAATTTATGCTTGCACCTATGAAAGTAAAAGATCTGTCATGGCCAGACAACATAGCTAGCAATCAGTAACTCACTAGATCTCTATTCAAAGCTGTAACTATATTTGATTCCGCCTGGACAGTAGGGAAAAGGTGGAGAGAAGCAAAAAGACTGGTAACAGTGGAGTTATAGCAGGTCTTCCCTTCTGCATCCCTGTAAATGTGGCTCTGTGCTGGGGCCACTGGAATCTGAAAATAACCATAGAATCATAGAATTGTTTGGCTTGGAAAGGACCTTAAAAAACATTTAATTCCAAGTCCCCTGCCATGGACAGGGACACCTTCCACTAAACCAGGTTGCACAAAGCCCCATCCAACCTGGCCTTGAGCAGTTTCAAGGATGGGGACTGTGAGCCTGTCTTTACAAAGCAGACAAAACCAGGGGTTAGATGGCACTACTCTCTTCCTCACCCTGAAGATCTCTTCTTAATGCTTGCAAAACCCAGAATATACTGCAAGCAATCTTTATTGAGTCAAAAACAAAACATGAGATGCAAGTCTGAGAAAACTGTAGGGGGGTCAGCACATCTCAAGATTGGACTATGGGGCATTAAATATAAACACAGTAAGTTTAGTAATAAAAACACTGGAAAAGTGAATGGACAAAAACATTAGTTTCAATTTGTTAGGTTTTGTAGGGAAAAGTCTTCAGCAAGATTTACTATTTGGGAATGCAACTGAAGACAACAGCCCTCATTCTCCAATTTTACATCACCCTAACTCTGCTGAGTCCTCTGTCGCCACTTCTCATTCATGCTATTGTAATTTGGATGAGAATTAGACCAAGCACCCTCATGAAATTTTAATTAAACACTCAGCACAGCGCTCAAGAACATTTTTAAAACTGCAGCAAGTGGAGACAAGTACAGAGTAACCAGCTGGGAATGCTGCTCTAACGGCACGACAGAGATGCTCCGTCAAGCCTGTTTTTGAAAGTCTGAAGCAGCCCCAAAGAATTCATCACGGACACAGAAAATTACCAAACATTTATAAATAATACAGTATGCTCAAACTATCTATCACACTGCAAACAAAACAGATCAGCAAGCTATTGATCAGCTGATGAGAGAGGAAGACACAAAGTCAGCCAGCCTGAAGTCAGCCAACTGATGACAACTGGTGTCAGCGACGGGGCAGGCGAACTTAGGTTTTAACAAGGGCTGTAGCAAGGGGGGCTGCAATGGTGCCAGGTGCCTTCATGGTCCTGACTCTTCCTATAACTGCTTCAGGCTCCTGAAGCTACAGCCACGGCTGACACCCCTCAGCCGCCGGCAAATTCTGTGAGAAAAATCGAGGTAGAGGGAGTGCGGTACGAGGAGTGAAAGGAAAAGTGATGCCAGAGATTATCTCCAGCAGCAGAGTGGAAGTGACATTGAAAGCAAGCTTCACAGACAAAAGACAAATGCAGTCAAGAAATCTTAAGTACTACTAAAAGGCTCTGCAAGAGGATATGCCTATTGTGAGAAGCAGTGTAATTGGCTCCCTTTAAGTCTGAATGTCACTCAAAGAGTTTAGCAACATGTAATAAATTATATCTGCAAGGAGATTCTTTTCCTGAACCATCGCATGAACAGTAATGTCAGATAATAGGTCATAATGCTACAACTGAGTGCTCCTGTCAGGCAGAAATTTAGGTAAACTCACATTGCTTTATTTACAGGATTTGACCTCCAGGGTCAAATCATCACATCAAATCAAAATTGGTAATGAAACTTAATGGATTCTAGCTATAGTAGCTAAACCATGAAGTAAAATCCACCTCCCTTCTCTTGTTGACATCCAAGTGCCACAGGCAGACTGATGTTCACTCATAATACACCCTTAGTTCAGCCTTTTTTTCTGAGGTAACAAGATGACAGGATTGAGCTGCCTCATAAAAGCCCCTGAACACTTTTGCACTGCCTTGCAAAAGCCCTTAACTATATTTGTTAGGTGATTTCAACAAAATTATCAGAGGAGTACAGGTCTCAATTATACTAATTTGATGTAACTTGTTACAGATTTCAGGAAAAAACCCACTTGTAGACAGGTGAAGAACAGCAAGCTGAGGCCAGTGGTGGTAGATCTACCCATGACAGCAGGTCCAAGCCTCACTACTGGAGGACACTGGCAGGGACGGCCAGTCCTGAGCTCCTGACTCTGTCTGGGATGTGAAGCCAAAACCTTACATCCCCCCTCCTCAGAGAACACCCAACTCAAACCTCAAGGCATGTGTGTGGAACCAAAATGAAACAAACTATCTGGTTCCTCCTATAGGTACTGCACCAAAGCAAAACAAAATACCTAAAATTTACTGGCTCTGAGAGAAAGCTTAAGACTGGATAATCAGTCTTTGGTGGAGCTCTCTAGCACAGAATCTCACCTTGGAAATTTTCCAGTTTTATGTTGGCTATTTAATTCAGTTGTGGTTCACCAAGAAACACCAGGGGTGCCTCAGCAGTAGAGAAGAACATTTTAACATTCCCTCCCCCATGTAAATGATCACAGCCCTGTAGCAGAAAGTCATATTTTCTCTTGCTCCCTCTGCAAAGCTTGCTGAGCTTACTTCTCTCCTTCCATTACAGAAAATCATTAATTCTTTTTTTGTACTGAGAGTCAGCATAAAAGAAAAGGTAGCAAAGGTATCATTACAGTGCATCTAACTTAGCACACTTGCCTTCTGGAAGAGGAAAAATGCCATCTTGAATATTTGGGATGAGAGAACATTAGGCTTCCTGGATAAGTGCTATAGCTCCTGCATTATTTCATCAAAGACAAAGCCCCTCCACCTTACACCCTTCAAAAAGAGCCTGGCAATGGCAAGGTGCAGGCTGCCCAGCCCATCCAGTAGGCTTTCCTTTCCTAAACCTTCATGGATCGAGCTCATCCAGTTTACATGTGAATTACAGTCCAGGCTTATCAGTCCTGTGTGGACCATAGCAGACTCCATGACCCAGGGGCAGGATGAGTGTTCACTATTAACACAAATGAGCTGAAAAACTGAAGAGACATCAGGGTTGTGTGCAAGTAATTATGGCTTTGGGACTGCAATATTAGATTTATGTCTTTAAATTCTAAGTCTTATTTTAGGCAACCAATGTTTTCTGGATCTAGCCCCCGGTGACCAGTTAGCTGAAGTAGATTTCCTGGTGCCTAAGCATATAAAAATGATGTTTCACCAGAGTAACCATCCAAGTGTCCCTTCACAGCCTTTGGAACCTGGCTTCAGAAATGCTAACTTTTTAGAGGTCCATATTCAGTTAAGCAAATCCCATCCCAGGTGTTAATTTCACACGAAAAAAACCAAAATGAAACCACATTTTCTGTGGCCTGGAGGAAGCACACAAAGATCTGGGGGATTGTATTAAGAGGGAAGCAGATGCTGGATGCTTGGATGCTCGCTGGGAGAGCTGGAATGACCACAGGAAGAGGAAGGGGACAGCAAGAGGGAAGTTTTGCCACACAGTCTGAATGCCCCAGCCCAGCCTCAGGCACACTGCACATTCTGTGCTTGCCCATGCACACCACAGGTCCATCAGTCTCACAGGCACAGCTCTACTCCCAAGGCTAATCCCAAGCAATTTCCTACAGACAGCTGTAACACTCAAACAAGATGATTCCACAAAAATCTCCAAAGCAATTTTAGTAGTAAAACAGTGTTATTTTTTTTCCTGACAACCTATATTAGAAAGGAAACTCACCCTCTGTGGCCCCTGCTGTGCATCTTAACCTTTTGGATGCCATGGGAGGTGACAGGGCTACATGAAGTCTAGGTTTGAGAATTGACATGCTTCTGTGCCATAAAATTGTTATTCTCTCCAGCTGCACCCTCTGCCTACAGACTCTGGGAGACCTCCAGGAGCTATCTGTTTTGTACTTGTGCTTGACAAAAACATGGCGACACAAAAGTGATATGAGCAGGGTTCAAAGGCTAGAAGATCTGGGTCCTGGTTTTGCAGTAGATGGAAAGTAGATGGTTCTCACATGAAAACATGAGATTAGACATGATATTTTAGGACATTCAGTGGCATTTACTTAAGGAACACTGCCTACTTTAAATCTGGTCCCTGTAAAAAAAGAAAACAAAAGAGAGAGCTTGTAGCTACTATACAAAGCCTGCCAGCCTGTGTTTCAAAGCAGTTAAAGAAAAGAAATAAACAATACACCCACCTAAGACTTCCTCCAAAACATACTCATCTTCTAGTCATGTTTTGCTACTTAAATACAAATGAACTCTTATGCAGATACAGATCTTCATCTTCTTTACCCAAGCCCAAGTTTCATGCTATTTACATAAAGGTTCCTTCAACCCAGGCTAAAACAGGCTAATCTCCTGCCTGTGATGGTGATGGGATGAGGGTTGTGAGGACAGGCAGAACCTGATGCCACAGCCAGGGAAGGCTCATCCTCCTCAGTGTGGATCTGAGAGGCTGATGGTACTGAGGCTGAGGCACGGTGCATGAGCCTGGACACCAGGATTGCACTGGGGTATGATGGGGCTGATGGGTGAAGCCTTGCACAAGCAGAGTCACACCCACACTGTATCCCCACAGGCCAGGCTTTCCGAGACAAAAGACCATGTAAGCATGGAAAAACCATGGAAAGTAACAGTATAACAGTCCTGCTCACACTGCCTGTACGGCTGTGCTATACTATTCTGTCCTTTCAAAACAAAAAGCCCACACACGCCCGAGTCTGGTTAGAGATTCTGTGCACTGTTAAATGAGATTATGCAATTATAAGGAATCACACCCTAAAATACTAGAGATGTTAGATTCCAAACTCCATGAATAACAGAAAAATATTTGGAAAGAAAATCCTGTCCCTTGAACAAGAGAAGCAAAGGCACCTGGCATCAAATAATTTTTTACACAAGATTCAGTTTCAGGACAATTTGTTACTTTAAACATGTAATTCTTGTCAGATTTAGGATTTGGACTGATGCAGGGCACCAGACAACATTTAGGTGGCCAACTGATTAGGGGGTATCTGGAATGAAGAGAATCAAGACTGGATTAAAACACTTCTAATTTCAGTGAAATAGATCCTAAACTTCACAAGTGTCCGATTTACACTTGGATTTGCACAGGCAGATCCCTGAAGCCTGCGTGGGTCCCTGAGCAGCACCTGCAGGATTGACTACTTAGTCCTTGTTTGACTGAGGAGAGCTGTCAGAAGGCATCAAATCAGTGACAATTTTCATAAATAAGGAATTGATTAAAATTCTGCACAAGAATTTTCCTCTTAGAGAAAAGCTCAGAGAACCCATGAGATGCCGCAGAAAGCAGCAGGCAGCGTCTCTCTCTGTATCTCTGGTAAATCCCACAGACTGAATCACATTCCACACCTCCCTAATAAGGCTTGGAGCCAGTCCTGCCTCCCTGTGTTTTGTGGGGCCCGACTAATGCTTTCCACAGCATCTGCAGCCTGGGAGAGGTCCTGCTGGGACATCCTGCCTGCCTGGGCTCACGGTATGGAGCTATGGAGAGCCATCCCCAGAGCACAGAAGGGACTAAACACGTAACTTCACAGTGCTAACGAGGGACTCTCACAAGGCCACACATGGACTTCATGTGTGAGCAAAAGCAGCTCTGGACACGAGCTCTAAATCCAGAACAAGGGCATTGGAATTAGTTCCTATATTGCTGTGGAACTACTTCTTCACGGCCTGATAAAGCCTTGTCATCACACTCAAAAATTATTTTTAAACCCCCAGAATGCTGGAAAAAGCAGATGAAACAATTTAGATGAAAACCCCACAATCAAAGTCAGTTTAAAGCACTGACCCATTTGTACTGTAAACGACAGACTGCTTCACTGCACTCCTAGAGTCAGACCATGTCTTCAAATGCAGGAGGAAACCCCAAACCCATCAACCACCAAAAAAGCATTTACAGGTTATTCCCTAACCATGGCTAGATGTATTGCATCATAAAATGTCAACATCAAAACAATATAGAAAAAATAATTACAGACAGTGTCAGTATTGTAAGCTGATAAGGACCAGATGGTCTTTTGTATTTATGGTTTGCCTTGTGCATACAAATGCTTTTGGGATCTAATTAGCCTTCTACAAAACTCAAACTGGGTAATTACTATCATTATCCCCTTTTCAAATAAATCTGAAGTCTAAACTGCAATTAAGTTTTTTATCTTACAATTCATAACCACATATTTTAAGGATTGTTCTTTGCTATCTTTTCACAAATCTTCTTCCAGTGATTGACGTAAATAAAATAGAAGAGCTTAAAATAATTTTTAAAAGGATGATTTTGTAAAAAGAAGAGTTTTTGGTTAGTGGAGTTAATGCCTTCCTGAGAAACGTCACACTTGTAGTGAAAAGGTGGCTGATTTCCCAACAATTTAAACCTGGTACCTTCATGGTTGTTGCGTGTCCCATATTCCTACTGACAGCAATCATTAAAAACAAAGAACGGGGCACAACTGGCAGAGCTGCTGACAGACACGTATAAGGAGGTGCATAACTTCCCCTGCACACACAGTAATCATCTTTCACATGACATGAAGTGGCAGTCATTCTAATTAACTTTGAACTTAGGCAACGCATAGGCTGATGATGGGCTATGAAAGGGTAGTGGTGCAAGTAAGAAGCAAGAATGTCATTTTTATTGGTTTCTTGCCCTCAGGACAGCTCATCACATGACACAGGTAGATTGCTACAGAAAACCATGACACCATAATAATGCACACCACTGAATTTGCTTAATAGGGAATTAATCAAAATCTGTCCAAAAATAGATAGCAGATGAGATTACAGTGTTATGAACTAATCTTCTTCCACCCCCATCTCCGACAAATGATTATAGGTTACAGAACTGCACTACCATTTCCTTCTTGCAAGAAAAAAAGCACTGAGTTAAGAGCTGATACTAAAAAAAATAAAAAAACCCATCACAATTCTAGCAACTAAGGGAGGACATACTAGCTGTTTAAAGTTTTGATGCACATTTCTATCTTCCTGATGAAGTATTTTTATTTTATTTAACTGCTGCCGTGAAGATCATTAATAGAGTATCAAAATCTACTAAAACCAGAGTAAATGCTGTTTCAATCTGAATTGGCTTTCTGATAGTAATAACAGTGATTTCTTGAGATAAACTTCTGCAAACATTATCTTCTTTCTCATGTGAACTGAGTGGAAAAAAACCCACTTAAATTGGACTCTTATGTGAGCAAGGCTTTAAGCATTTTTAACCCCCCTGACACTATGCCAGGTATTTCAGATATAGGACAACAGCAGGTAATTCCAGCTGGAAGGGACCTCAGAAAGTCCATTTTGTCACATTCACCACGGGACTGCTTCTTCATGTTCAATGCATGCTTTTGTGCAAACCAGGGTCAATTTTTACTAAACTATTTCTTTTTGCAACACCAAATATTGAAGCATTGAACTCAGCAGATAAACACAGGCTCCTCTGCTGATACAAAGAGACTCCCAATATTCCTGCTCCATTTCCACTCAGACAAATTCCCATCAATGCCTGCATTCCAAAGCCCACATCTGTCGTGTGAGGAGAAAACAGTTTCACACCTGGCTGAGTTTTGATGCAACTAAAATTAGTCACCTGCTTGTCTATCAGCTCCTTTTGCTTCAGCAGAGATGGGTGAGCATGCTTACAGCTTGCCTAAGCACCCAGGCAAGGACAGGCAAGTGTGGCCATTGTACCTCTCCCACCTCCTCATTCTGAGATTAATTCCTTTTGCTAACATATGTAAAATCAAAATTCAACTCTTCCCTTTTCTTGCTCGGTAAGGGCAAGAGATCTGAATCCAGGCCAGAAGAAATACTGCAGTTACCTGGAAGGAGTTTTCTGGGATATCCCCTCCTAGTGAATCTGTTCCATTAGCAAAGAAATAATTGTGTGCATAGGAGCAGGGACAGAAAAATACATTTCTCTCTTCCCAGATGAGTGCCTGTATCACCTGGCTACTGAGTCACTGTCACTCTGTGGCCTAATTCTGTAATGATTTCCATGACAACACAGCTATTTGCAATTTGAATATTGAAGAGTCTGAAAAAAAATCTTTACAGATAAAAATGCAAAGAAATATCACAGATAATATTAATAGCAAAAGAAAAAATGGAAAAACCAGCCACTATACTCAGGAAGCAACACCCGTCTTGGACTTCAGCAGACAATTTCTCTGCATTTTAAGGTAGCAACAGAGACAGTTTATGGGCATCACAACGTTTTTTTCTGCCATAGTGAGATAAATACATGCTTAGTTGCTGATTTCTTAATCTTAAGACAAAAACACCAAACCATAAAAGCCATTTCTGGCAGACCTTCATCTTTCCCTAGATGATACATCTGTTAAACAGACAGGCCCTATATTGGAATGTTCTATTTCTTTGTAATGGTGATAGAGTCCTAGAAATTTAATATAATTCAGGTTGTGAATTATAGGAAGGGACATGTGAGTGCAATATAGAGCATTTCACTGCACCAATCAGGAGGAAAATATCAAGTGGCTCAAGGACTGGCTGAAATTTGAGTATCTCCAAAGATGAAAACTCTATGACCTCTCTAAGCACCTGTTCCAGCATTTGAGCATCCTCAGAGTAAAGAAAGTCTTTTCTGATTTGTATCTGAAATTTCCTATATTGCAACCTGTAAGCCTGGAGCGACAAGGATAGGTAGACTGCAGATGTCTAAGAGCAGGGGAGATGAATGCTACTCCAATTCTTCTTCTGCAGGTAGAGCAAACAATGTTCCTTCCAGACTGTCATGACTTCCCAACTACACACGTCCTGCCTCCACAGGAGCTATTATCTCAAAAAAACAACCAAGTTTCCTGATATCTTGGCATTGCAATTCAACACAAAATTAACACAATCCTGTGTTGTGGTTGTTTCGTGGTTTGTGAGGTTTTTTCAAAATTCTCCTGCCCTTCCCCCCCCCATTCTTCTAGCTTCATCCTTATCTTTACAATGCTACACTACAAATCTCACACTTCTTTTGGCCATGGGAACCACTGAAAGAAAAGTGGTGAGAAAGAGGACCACAGCCTTGTAAAGGGCTTGCCAGACTTCTGCTTGTGCGAGTCATGAGTGGCAGACTGCCTGTTCTTGTCCTTGCTCTCCAAAGAGAGGATGGGACTAACTGGATGAGGGTTGACTGGTGCAAATGTATGTATCCCTGAGTTCACATGTAAGCTTCTCTAATTCCTCCATGGGAATCTGTAAAGCTGGACTTCTTCTCCATGCTTTCCTGCATGCCTCCAGAGATAGCCACCTGTTAGACTGATGGAGTGATGACTATTCTTCCCAGGAGGAAGATGAGTCAGACAATGTGCTGAGCAAATCAGAAAACTCCTCTTGTGCTACACTAATGGAATATAAAAAACCAAGTGAGGGAGGGCTTACGATGTGAAACCAATACATCCTGGGTGGTGTGATATGCTTATGGAGTCAAATCTTAAGTGGAAGGAGGGCCCACAGCCAAAACAGCCATTTTAAGGCAAAGGATATCTCCAGAGCCAGAACACTAGGAAGCGTGAGCTGGTGGCAGACAGGCTCAAAGGCTCAGGAACCTTTCTTTCAGGGGACTCCCATGGCTTCTGTGGGAGATGCTCAAATCTGCAGGAGTTATCAGCATCATAGGGAGCATGCCAACGGAGTAGAAAGTAGAAAGAGTTTCCAACTAGATTTGGAAAGATGGGGTTAATGCAGTTAATGCTTCTGGACCATCATGAAACCTCAGTGGTGCAATTATAGCTACATCACTTGTGACCAGAGTTCTGTGAAATGAAGTGACACCTCCAAATCCATCAATACTGATGGAGAAATGTGTGGAGGAGCCTACTGGTATGGAACACCAATATTCACAGTGCAAGGCTACAAAGCCATGCTCATCTCAGACAACTGTCCCTCTGAAACCATGCTCTGGTCTTGAATTTCAGTACAAGTGTGCCCCCCCAAGTTACTGCATGCAGCTCAGTGCTCTGCTACAGAAGCAGAGGATGACTTCACTAGGAAAACTAGAATCAGCTCTCCATATGCTCTTTCCTGACCAAAGAGTTGACAATAAACAGACAGCACAATTCCCACAGACATGGCAGTACATGGACATGGACTCATAAACCTCTTATCACATTGAGTTCAGGAGAATCACGATAGTGACCAAAGGAGTGTTCGAGTAAGTCAGGAGAAGATGAAGGCATCCTTATTTACAGAAGCCCCTTGACACCTGGTGGAAACAAATGACATCTGAATTGATGCTGACCTAAACTGGCCCAGTTTCTTGAATGAGTTGGGCTAATGACTTTCAGGTTTCCTTTCAATATAAGCTTTTCTGTGATTCCGTGGATGAAAACAAATAAATTAAAAAGTGGAGATGAAAAGAACAGAAAGGAACTCATCCACAGGACACAGTGAATGTGGCTGTGAATGCTCTCTCTCAAAAAACAGCAGTTGAGGAGAGCAAGATTATGCAGTACCTTTCATGCCCCTTTGCATGGGGTCTTTGAAGCCTCTGGATAGACACAGACAGATACACTAAGGAAAACAGTCTTGGCACTTGTGTGCTGGCTGCGTGGAGGTCTGCAGTGCAGTGTGCACACAGACAGGCACTCTTCAAGATAACTATATTTTATTCCCCAGCATAAAACTCAATTGTCCCAATAATGGCATGGCTTGCAGCCAACAGTACTGTTGTGTTTTGCTCCAAACAATAATTGAGCTGACAGTCCATTTTTTCAGTGGAGGTTGAAATATCAAAATAGATCTGATATTAGTACTGATGCTGCTGCATTTTGCCAGCTTGACAGTTTTTCTGGATGACAGGGGGATTTGTGATCACAGCACCATGACCTGAGAGCCACAGCTGTGGCGGGAAATTGCCTTCGTCATGGTTTTGGAACATGTGCTGCAGAATATAACACAGTGCAAGAGTGGGAAAATGGGTCAGACAGAGCTCAGACCCATGAGTGACAGGTGACCCTGAATTCACTGAGTCACACTGAAAATGCGGTGGTCTAAAATCTCTTTCCTGCAATTTTCCAACCAAAATCCTACCTTTTCTGGACTTTGGATAAATTTCTAGCAAGAGGGAAACACAACACAGATAATGAAAATTACAATGTGTCTTTTCTGCAGCTCTGTTAAACTTGAAGTTGGTGATTATATTTAAACCTTTGCAGCCATTGGTTTTCAGGGCTTTTTTTTCAAGCTTTTATTCAGGGAAACACACTGTGCATATGGTTTTGTCTCCTTGTTTTCAAGAACATGCTTAGCTTTAGAAGTGTGCTTAAATGCTTTCTCAAACTGCTTTGTGATATGTGCCTTAATGTGGGCTGGCATAAGTGCTTAGCCACGCAGCAGCTCACCCAAAAAGTTCCTACTACCCATATGGCTCATTCCACCTCTCTCCTGCAATCTCTGCTGGATGCCAAATGGCTCCTGTGTGAACCTTAAGGAGTGGTACTTGACCTTCTAATGCCACGTGTAGTTGGCACTGCTTGGGAATCCACCCTTCTTCCCCTTGATAAAAGCCAGGCAATCAGACTTTCCTGATGGCATGGTGGTGAACTAAATTACTCAGCATAAAAGCTTCATGAGTTGCAAAGAATGTGGGCAGGTAGGGAGATCCTGAACATGTGCATCTTAAAGGTACTTTCTGAATTGTGAAATGCAGCTTTGCCCTTCAAAAGCTCCATGTGCTGGCATGCTGCCAACCTCCGACAGACCCTGCTCCCATGGAGCTGAGAGTTAAGTGAATAGGTTACATGTCATTCTTTCCAAGTAACATTTTTTTTTCTGTCTCAGCTGATTTTAACCTTCATTTGACAGGAAGAGAGAATTCTCTAACCATGTTCTTAGAGTCTGATAAAAAGCGGCCAACTGAATGACAGAGAGCCATTTTAATGCCTCCCTCTGCTCAAGCTGTAGCACGACTTCAGCTGACTTAGCAGTGGACAGAGAATCCACATGCCCAAAAATGAATTGTGAATGGAGGAGTCATAGGAAAAAAGTAACTCATGAAGCCCCAGCAACATGAGATTATTTTTTCCCTGATGACCACAGTATGCACAATCATGTTTCATGCACTTGTTGCATCCTTGATCCTCTTGTGTTTTTTAACCTTTTTGGATGGTATTAACTAACCATGGCAGAGGGGCAGCTAGAAAAAGGAGAAAAACACCCAAGCATTCCTTTCAGTTCACTTCCAAAATCCTATCAGTTAATCTCCACAGTTCCATGTAGGAGCCTATGTGTTGCTCTCAGAATACTTGCAGAATGGAAAGGTGAAAGAGAACTTTAGAGATGTAAAGACAGAGAAAATTCTGTTTTCCAAACTTCAATTTAAAAGAATCTTTAGACGTTTTTAAGTATGATTTAAATGATGAGAACCATCTCTCTTAGTTGTGGATCTCCCCAGTATCTAGGCTTTTTTGAGGAAATCTCCTCTAAGAAGCAAGTTCCCAGATGATGCTTATGGGCTTATGGCCCTTTCTGGACTGGAAATGTATTTAAGCCTGCAATCTGGGAAGAGGCCCCCGGCCAACCCCCAGCATGTGCTCTTGATGCTGGCACAGAGCCAAGCCAGCATCTTTTCCAGGTATTTGAAGACTCTCTATGGCTTGTTACAGTGCCCAAATCAAATATAGGAATGCAGCAAGGTGCAGTTTGCAATACACCCCCCAGCCTCAAAATATTTGCCTCCTAGCCTAACAAACTGATCAAATGTAAGCAGAATCTTAAACTGATCATAAAGAGGAAAAATGAACACTAAATCCTTTTCCTTCTGTCAACACTAAGGGATAAACTTAGTGCATGCCTTACTGGCTCCTGTAGCTCTTACGGAAAAAACTGGGTTTGCATTCCAAACAATGATACATTCACAAACATTTGCTCCAAGACATCACTTTGGAGGACAGATGATGACACAGTTATTACAAAGAATCTTGCTTTGTTTGCCAAGCTGATTTGCTTCAGAGACATGACAGTGATAAACTCAGTAGAGTTTCCACAGGACTTTGAGCTCGAGATGAGACAGGGAATTGTGCATCAAATAGAGCATGCTGCTAATCCAAAACTACCAGTGCTGGCTTTCCAGTGGTTCAGAGCGTGGGTGCTTCTTAACAAATTGGAAATGACAGATTTAGTGCAAATTTAAAGGGATTAGAGTATTGATACAGGAACCAGGGCACCACATAAGGTTTAGTACTAATACAAATGCTTTGGTTCAGTCTCTGCTCCCTATGCACAACGTATCCCACTTTTTTGTTTCTGCCTGACCAAGGGGTCCTTGAAACCTCAACACAAGACACTTGATGTGATGCGACTCTGCCAACTCTCCAGGATTCTCCTGTCAATCTACCACTTACCTACTTACTCCAAATTCCCCAAGAATTCAAAATTAGCGCTAAGGTCAGAGCTTTGGAAGGCAGAAATCAGCTCTGCTTCAGTAAAATCTTGTATCAAACCAAGCTGTAATACAGCATATTGACTACATGGCTCTGGTCAAAAGGGGAGCATCCCTAATCTTCCTCTTCACTCAGCCCATACTCCCTTCCAACTGTTACAAGCCTGATGGCATCTGCTATCACCGGTCTGAGAGCAGCTTTATTTCTACCCTCCAGTTAGACGCTGGTTTTAGGGTATTTTATGACCATCCACACCCTGTCAACAACCACCCCCGTTTCAGCATTGGACCTGGAACATTAACTGGAAGGACGAGGCTGCCTGTGCTCGTTCCCTACCCACAGACTGTCTCTCTTGAAGACCAGCTCCCCCAAAGGAAGCAGGAGGTGTCCCTTGAGTTGAAGCCAAAAGACAAAAAGAGGACTAGTGCTACACAAGCCTCTCCAAGCATTTTCCACTAAAAATGCCTGGCAGTATGCAGTGAAGCCCAGAACAGTGAAGTAACACTGCGTGTTCCAAGCATGAAAGTATAATGTGAAAAGACTTTCAAACGAGAATTGTCTAAGACAGTTCTTCTGCCAAAAAATTTAGGTTCCTAGTGGTCCTACTCTTTAATGACAGTGCCATCTCAAATGAACATCTGTATTTTATTAGATTATATAGTAATCTGCGTGCAACAACTTTAAGGCAATAGACCTTTGTATCTGAAAGTGCTCCAAACCAGAAAGCATACAACCACGGGTAGCCTGCTACTCAGAGCATGTTGTCTGCACTCCAGCTCCAGGAGCTTTCAATCTGTTAAAATACCACAGAATGTATGTCAATATATCCATGGAAAAGGGCCATAATCCTTTCTATTACCCTTCCTGCTTCATTGCCTGTCACTTTTGGAGCCAGGGAAGGACACTTCTTTGAACATTTGTATTTCATCGTGCCTTCATTTCCATCAAGACCCCCATAACACATATTGCAGTCTGTTGCAGGCTTCTTTATACCCTGAGGGAAGAGTGGGGTGCGAGCTGTTCAAATCCAAATCCTCGAATAAACATGATGCAGCGTCAGCAACCGAGGCCCTGCTGCCAGTGGGAAAGCTGTAACACACCCAGCACCATTGGCTGAGGGAGGTTTGGTCAGTAATGAAATCCTGTGTGTAATGCTGCTGGAGGAGCCTCTGCCTGGATTTAGCACAGTGAGAGCCACGGACTAACCTGGGACACAGCTTGGTGCCCAGGATGCTTCCCGGGAGGGAAGAAGACCTTGCGGCACAGGAGAAAGCTGAACATGGTTCTCCCTTAGGGAGGATTTCTTTAGGCATCAATAAATCATGCTGCATAGGGGTAATACTGCCATCTCCTTCTTGCAAATGTTTTTGTTGCAAATAGGTTCTTCCCAAGCTCACCTTCCTGCAATCCTGGGAATGGTAGGGTTCAGACTACCACACAGAGACAGGAGTCCCATGGCCCAGCCAGAGCCCTGATGGTAAAAACTTCTCAAGTTTTACAACAATAATTAACTGTATGAGCTACATGTGACTCCAAACCCTGTAAGACCTTGTCTGGTCTTGAACTGGTTTTAGCTTGGTGTTTGCTGTACCTACAAAACTCAAGGAATGTTTGCTGCTGGCCCTACCATCAGATGCCTACTGCCTCATTTGACCAGCTGTGAAGTAAAATTTGCCTGTCTTTATTTGCCTGTTGACTGCCTTGTGGTTTTGAAGTTGTTTTAAATGCACCATTGCCTAATTTACTAATTTACCTTTGCTTACTTCAGTTCTGCTTAGTTTTGAGCAATTGCAGATTCTTTTCCTGCTCCAAAAGAGAAATCATGGTTTGTACAGAAGACCAGCAGAAGTAAGTAACTGTGGTTCAAGTAACCTTGTGAACCAACAGGAAAGCAGAACCTGCGAACTAATGTTATATTGAACTATGGAGAAAAAATAATTTTGAGTGAACCAAAAACTCAGGGGAAGGAAATCCCCATCATCAACATCACACTCCTCTTGCAAAGAGCATGTGAGGCTGACAGCTCCACCTACTAATTAGAGAATGTAAAATTGGATAGATACTTGGGAACACAGTTTTACTGTACTACTAATGACCCTTTATAGAAATTTGGTGATCTAGATTCCTGTCATAATTGGTCTAATGATAAGCAGCTGTTGTTGCATTTGATTACACTAAAAAGACACTACTTAAAAATTTTAAAATTCTGAGATTTGCATTATTGTATTATATGTGTTCTTTTGGTTGCCTGTTACTTGTATGAACGCATTTGGAATTCTGCATGTAAAAATATGCACGTGCATATAGACACATGAAGTGATTTACAGAACACTTTTATTACACAGGAGAGCAGCTGTGGAAACTATCACAAGGTTGATTCACGCAATTTAAAGTAAATCAGACCAAGTGAATTGCTGGAAGATCTGTATGCTGCTATGAGCAGCCATACATAAAGTGCATAAAATATCTGTGAAAATGATCCCACAAATCCCAGAGTTAATATATTTTATTTAAGTGGAATATAAGGAATTATGTTTTTTCCACTGCTTAAAAATATTTCACTATAATTTGCATTGCAAAGATCACATCTCCTTCTTAGAAGAGATGATACAGGACAAAGCAGAAGGCAAAATCTACTTTCATAGAAAAAAGGGACCAAACCAATCAGTTCAGCGCTGTTCTGAAAAACAGCTAAGCTGTGAACCTAGACCTTACCCTACCCAAAATACCTAAACCAAAAGTCTGTTATGTCATTTATGTTACTTCCAAGAGTCACAACCAAAGGGATGCTAGTTAAATGAAAAATCTTAATGCAATTTTCAGTGCTGACCCTCCCAGTGTTCTTAATTTTTAGTGTCGCATCAATCTCACTCTCATTGTAACTATTATCATCAAGCAAAGATGAATACTCTTTATCAGCAAAAGAGGCTTCTGAGGGCTGCCAGCAAAGAACAGTTAGGGGAAAACTTTCCCAATTAATAGACTATTTTCCTTTTCCTCCTGAAGTCAAAAGGTTATAAGATTTCCTTTAAAAAAATAGATTAAGGTGAAAAGAAGTCTTTGTGATTATGGGACAAATTTCATTTGAGATGAGGTCAATGAGTGCCTTCTCAACTCATTATTAGGCTGTGCAGCAGAGGACTGGATGGTCAGCCCCCAGCTCTAGCCACAGTCATCTATCACAAGGTAAAATCAAGTCTTTCATTTCCCCTGCTGTTTCATGTTGTTCAGAGGGCAACGTAACAACAGTTCAATCCTCTGCAGGATTGTTTTAGGCCACCTCTTGCCCTGGTACGTGATTACTAAAATTATTACAGAGATATTCTGCTGAAGGATTTTTTCAGGCTGATAAAGTGAACTATTTTACCAATGCTTTAATCACCAACTAGAACCCACGCTGCTGCTATCAACTCACTACAGGTCTATCTAAAGTGAAGAAAACCACCAGCTTGCTCCTGCTCTGGAAACAGTAATAGGAATGAGCAGCACAGGACTGGCTGAGCTAAACACTAGCTCTGCTTTTATGAAGATAACCATGTCAAGGACTGGATAGAAAGCATCTAGCTTTCAGGGACTGGACAAATTGCTTCTAAGTGCTTCAAGGTAAAAATCTTTTAAAATACATGACTCATGACAGGTACCGTAGACAATTATGAAGCAATACTGCAGTCATGATCTATGCAGAAATAATGGTGAGCTGAAATCCTAAATCACTAGGGTTATTTAACAGTATATGCTACAGCTGGTTTCAGTACAGCTTCTTTCTTTGTGCATCCTGCTTCCTATTTTATTTATATCCTGATCACTATTATATCTGTTGCTTCAGGCACATATCTGATTTTCTGCTTCCAGTACTATACCATCTATTTTTCATATATTTTTTCCCCAAGGAAGGGGAGTCATTCCTCCACTGACTAATTAGGAGAACTCATATCCACATATAAAACTAATGCTCCATATAGCTCCCAAATAATGAGCAATTGGCATCTTCATCTTTATCTGACTGGTGCCCTGAGCAACTCTTAACTCCACCACCTTCACTTTAAGAGGGATGAGTACCAGATGTTCCTGAAGAAGTTACAAGAAGACATCAGAATACTTACCCTGTGCACTGTGGAAGTTTCTTCATACCTCCCTCCCAATTAAGGGCTGTCTCTAAAGCATGAGGGTTTATAATTCTTGGGTATTTTTCTCCTTATCCCACCTAGTGCAACTGTGGATATTCTCATTAGCTGGTTTCCTATCGAGTTCCATGCCTTAAGGCCACAAGCAGCACAGGCTCATTATCTCGCATTACTTCTAATTCTGATTGTTCAGTGCTTGAAAAAATGAACAATAAAGACTTCTAAATGCCTAAATGACATGAGATTCACTAAGGGCGCTAATGGGAAATGAAGCCACCTTCTTCATAAGGAATAAAGTACCAAAAGGTGGAAGAAAGCTTACCATGATCAGTGAACACGCCTTACAAGCCATATAAATGCTTTCACATCCTTAAGTTTTACACTAAACATTTATTATGTGGATACAACTTCTCATCCTACACCCTTGCTGAAGGTACTTAAAGCCCTAACAGCTTTAGTTTCTTTTTTTCCTAGTTTTCCAAGCAAAGCAGCAATTTAAGTCCACATAACAGACGCAACAGATTTGTATTAAAAATATGTGACTTGACTTGCAGACAAAAACAAGGAGCCTTTTGACAAGCTCACTCTACAGACTGATGAATACACCATACCTAACTGTGATTAAATATTTAATACTATAGACTATTTGCAGTTCACTTATAAAAAACCACTGACAACTCTGAGGAAACTGTGAAAAGCACACTGAAGAATTCTGCTGATGAACCACATTTTCAAAGGCAACAGTTATTCTTCTGCTTTCCTAACCAACAAGGTTAGCATTAAGAAACTGCTCATTATGACTCTGACAATACCCTCCTGTGGTTTCATCCTCACGTGCCTTCATAAACCGTGTGCTTGTCACTGTGCAATCCCAAATGCTGCATGGGAACAAAGAATCACAGACATCTGAGCAAAAAGTAGCAGAACATTTGGTGCAGACAAGGCCTACAAAGAGTATTTGTTCAGAGTAGCCTTATCTCACATACACCCAAACACAATATGAGCTCCTTTCAGTGTTATACCTCCAAATTAAATGACAAATGTGACACTGAGAGAGGAAGCTTGAAGTGACACAGGCAGAAAGGATGGACTTGGGATAAACAGAAAGAAGAAAGCTGTCCCTCAGAGAACATCCAAAGTGAAGCTGAACAGCCAAGGTGTTTTAGAAGAGAGCTAGAAAGGGAGCTCAGATGAGATGCTGGACTGCAAGGACAAGGTTTGCATCCGATGGCTCACGAGAGACAGAGGGCAGGAGCCCTCAAACCAAAGGCAGGCACAGTGCAGATCTCTAACAGCTTGCTTAGCAACCCCACGCAAGTTTGCAGTCAACGAGGAATATTCTCCCACAGATGACTCATTTGGGTCTTGTGTGTTTTCAGTAAGCATTTAGGGAATCCTGGGGAACAAGCTCAAATGTAAATTCCACTATTACTATTTTTCGAAAACTAGGTGACATTAATTCTGCAGCAGGCTCAGCAACATAGCTGTTCTGAAAACAGACACCTGGGAATCTGTTGGATATAAAATTTAGAAATTTGGAAACTGTTCCCAACTAAGAGCCGTTCTTAGGAAATGTCAATGAATTCTAAAATTTAAGAGGTCTCGTAAGTTGTGTTCAGCGGCAGTTAGAATCGCAGGTTTCTATTAAATAAAATTCCCAGGAGTAATCAGAATGTTCATGGAGATCAAGAAAATATAAACCAAAACTTTATTGTGATAAGACAAAATGAATCCAACCGCTAATACCTAAAGTCTACAAACACCTACTAAGCGCACAACCTTACCACAAGGCACGACCACAGGATATGCAGATTTGATCATTCTCATTGTTACTGACCTGGGCACACAGCCTGGATATAATGACTTGAATACTGTAATCTGTCAGTGCCTTCAAACCACTGACCTGATTTACCTTGTCACATGCCTCATTCCATTGTAGCTGTAACTCAGATCTGTGAACGCTGTCATAACAAACCTGTCACCCGTAACTGCTTGAGAGCTGGATCAAAACGAGGCATCAAACCTTCTCCTGAGCCCAAATTAATTTCACATCCAAACTAAGACCATGGGCAGATGAAAACAGAGTCAACATCTGGAGAGTGGCAGGGATGAAAGTTTGTGCTTGCAACTGGATGGAAACTGAGGCTTGCAGAGCAGACAACCACGTGGAAGACTGCCCAAGCAGCTGAGCTCAATCTCACACTAGGCAGCCCATAACAACTTCCAACCATAGTGTCTACACAAGGCCACCAAAACGATCCAGGATGTCTACAAAGCGGGCCAAGATTGCAGCAGAACATTACATTATGTGTAGGCCCCCAAGCTATGAACATCCAAGGGCAGCAGGGATCCCAGCAGGGACTTCTTGAGACCAGGTCCAAGGGTTTTACCCTCATATGGCTTGTGCTGCCTTCAGTAACACAAAACAGTCATTGAGGACAAGAAACCTGTCATCTGGGACTGGCCACCCCACTTTGGTTTCATAGTGATGCTCAAACTACCCTACTTTCAGAGTAAAAACACCCTCATGTAAATGTAAACTATCTGTGCTGCAGAACACGCATCCTTATAGAAGGATGATGAGGAGATTTCATTGTAGGGATTGTGAAAAGTTATCTCACTTAAATCAGCAACTTTCCAGATCTGACTATCAGTACTGCGGAGTAAAAGGCCATACTACAGAGATACACAGTTTTATTTGTGTAAATTCAACAATTCAACTATATATTTATGCAAAAAAGAAAACAAAAATAAAGTAACAATAAATAATATTAAAAATTAATACATCTGAACAAAGCTGCCAGTGTCACTTCCAAATATTGTTTGTAAATTCTAGCCATGGGCACTTCAACACAAGCACAGAAATATCACTGATTATAAAATCAGAGAGGGTTTCCCAGGAATAAAAGCAAATTTAATAATGCACTTGAGTATTCACTTCCATCAAGAGTAGAACCAGAAAATTTAATAATTATACAGGATGACTTGCATGACTGATGATACTCAGTTTCCTACAAATGTTCCATGATTGGGAATATTTGTTATTTACTGATCTCTATTTTAACAATTTAACAAAGAAAGGCTTGCTAGCTGTGTAGGAGTTACTAATTTATATGCTGCATTTCCAAATGTCTTCTTACCACCAAAAAAGTTAAAGATGCCCTATTTGCTGGGCCTGGTAGAAATACAGGAGATTCCAGTGTCTGGCAGCAGGCAAGTCAGTAGCAAGGCTATTTTCTTTCAACAGGCTTTAGAGATGCTGGCAAGACTGGATTCTCTCTCTTTTAAGTCTTCCCAGGAGCTCCTTTACTAACGAAAACGGACATTTCGGAAATCTCTAGCGTCTTCCTCAAGGTCTATTAATATCACCTTTAAAAACTCTCTATTCCAGCAACTCTTGTCTTTGAAAAGCCACAGATTCAGATATTCATCAAACCAGTGGCTGTAAAAGCACACAGCTTATGACACAGCTTAGGTCAGGTATTGTCTCAGTCATCCTAAAAAATCCTTACTGAAGTCCTCTTTTCAAGCATCAGGCAGAGTAAAAAGCCTTGCATCTGTATCAGCTTGGGGTTCAATTTGCATGCTGTTTTAGTCTATTGAGCCTGGAGAGAGGGATAGACACAGGGATGGATGGATGGATGGATAGATAGATAGATAGATAGATAGATAGATAGATAGATAGATAGATAGATAGATAGATGGATAGCCCGCCCTCCCTCATCTCATATTTGCAAAGTTCATCACTGCCTCTTAAAACACACCTTACAATGACCTCCATTATATTACACATTTCATTGCTCAGACACCCACATCCAGGGCGAACAGTATGTTCAGAACAACCCATTAATTAACAAATTTAATAAGAGAATATGAAGACAGGACCAGAACAACTTTAAGCAATTTTGTCCATCTCAGGGGCCTCAAAGACAAATCAGCAATACCTAACCCTTTCCAAACAGAAATCCTCTTTACTACTCTTACTACAAATATTCTCTAACTACTGTACTGCTCCTGAGGATGTTTCATGGCAGTTCACATTTCATCACTGAAATGGACAGCTTAGCTGTCCTTATGGTTAAAACGCTTCCCCTTAAGTTTAGCCTAGATCTCTCTCATTACCATGACACTTGCTGAGAAAATGAGCCTGACATTTTCTTTTGATCACAAGTCCAATGAAAAGGTGTCACATAAAAATTGATGTAAGAAAATCCCCTGGAAGCCCCCAGCCTGAATATCAAGTAAAAGAGAAGAGCAGGAGTGATAGGAGCTGTTGAGGCAAGCGCACTTACAGACGGGGCAGCAGCATCACCATCTGCTGGAAAAAGAGAATTTAGCTAATGTCCCAGTTGCCACCAAAGGAGGAGTGAGAAATGCCTTTGGCAGATATGCAACTTAGCGAGAGGAACAGAGAGATGCCACACACTGCCCAGTTCACAAGTTAAAAGTCAAATGGCTTTCCCATGCCACACAGCAGAATCAATCTACCCTGACAGTCTAAAGTAGTTTCAGATATTTTTCTATTAACCGCAGTTTAGATTGAAAGCCCAGCCTTTTTAAAATTCACCTCCCTTCTGACAGAGGCCATCTGCTGTGATGGAGGATTCCTGATCCCCACAGCCCAAGCAGAGCTGGGGCAAACCTCCCCTCATTGAGCTGGAAGGTCAGCTCCAAGGGATCAAGCTAGCAGACTTGTATGTGCTTTGGGATCTGCCCATCCCTTGTGAGAAGCCAAGACCAAAGGGAGTATGAAAAGCTGATAATTGTCTCGGGAACAGATTGGGCTCCTGATGAAGAGGAATTTCACACTTCTCCACAAGCACCGCCTGGTCAGATGGTGTGTCTTTGCGCTGTGTGTGGCCAGGCAGTGAACGCTCACAGGTTCTTGCTAATATCTGTTCTCCCCATCACAACTGCTCTGATAGCTCCAGGGGCCCTGCAAGAGTGGGAACAGGAGGTGTCCACACACAGCCAGACATGGGACACCCTGCAGCAGAGCTCCTATGTGCTACTGTGGGAGTGCAAGGCAGCATGGTGCTCTCTGCAGGGACTCACGGCACCACTGGTGACTTCAAAGAACACCAGGGAGACAGCAGTGTTCCAGGGCATTTGGCTGCTAGATTTCACAGGAACAGACTGGCTCCCAGTGCTGCTGGTTTGGCCTTTCCAAGGGCTCACACTGACAGGTTAATGCAGGCAAATTTCTACTCTGCTGACTTCAGTAGCCTGTGGTGTCACTTTTGGTGGTGAGCCCAGGCTTGGGAGAAGTGTTGAAGATGGTTACCACATGAATTAATGTCACCTTTCATCACTGAAGAACACTGTTGGGAGGTGTAGTGAGAGGAAAGCCTGCAGACATTACACAGCAACAGCTCTTGGGGCTCCAGAAGACATTTTCTGTCGGGTGCATCAGTAGAGAAAGCTGGGAATTGAGGGTAGGATGCGAATCACCATAAGTAATTCACGTGACAATGCTCATCCCTCACCCCCAGTTCATATTCTTGAACCTTTTCAAAGCTGTTGTCAGGGGACCCCTGCACTGAGCACCAATGACAATAAGCCAGGAAGGCATATATTTTATCTGCAGGACAACCTTTGTAACTTATCCCTGTGCAGAAGTGGTGACAAGGTCTTTTGGCTGCTGTGGAGGTATGGAGGGTGACTGCTGGTTGGAGTGCTAACAGGCAGTGCAGGGAGGTTATCACCACCGATGCTTTTACAGCAAAGAAACCACTGCATGATAGCTGTCTCTGGGGAAAAAGAAACCAACACTTCTGGCTTTGTGACAGCGGAGATGGCCCTGGTGTCTCCTTCATAGTCCTGCCAACGCAGTGTAGGTTTGCAGCATCATCTCATACGCTTTGGTGAACTGCCTGAACCCACAGCCCCACTGAGCTCCAAACCAAGCCCTAACACACTGACACTGCTCTTCTGATAATCCATTTCCTATCACAGCTGCTTTCCTACTCTTACCAGGGCAGTGTGTGTCAAGGAGTTCACTCCTGCCCTCGAGATCTCCCTATGACATTGCATTTAAAGTATCTTTGGGGTATTGAAAAGCTGGAGCTATCAGCAGCCCGCATTCTGCAGTCTGCTGAAAGCTGCCTTTGCACTTCACCAGTATTTGATATTGGAGTTATTTTTAAGACACATTTGTTTCTTGCTGTAAGAAAAGACCAAAACCTCACCACTTAATGCCTCCTCAGAGCACACAAGCAAAAGCTATTATCACCATGTGTCTGAAATTGCTACCTTTTATTAAGTTGGCATGTCACATCCAAAGGAATTGCAGCGAGCAGTCTGCCTCACAGATGTTATTACAGTGGAATCGCAAGTGTGAGCATGGCTCCGCTCCACACACTGCTAGGAAAGAAGACTGACCAGATTTCACATCTAATAAAAGGTGGGAGACTAAAGTTCTCTTAGCTCTTACTGCTAATTGCAGAATGGTGCTGACTGAGGAACAAGTACTGAAGTTTCCAGTCCCAAGACTGTTATAAACATGAAATTAAACCTCTATTTATAGAAATCAATAATGTCATCATCACCTTGATTTGCTCTGTTATTGTCCAAGAAGTAATGTCATGTAAATCAAAATGCAGTCCTGCACCATATACATTTGAGGTGATACCTCTACACCTGTATTATCAACCATTGTTGGTGTTACCCTTTTGTGACCTGTGCTGTCACAATCTCCTGAGTTGGACTGGACTGAACAGGTGCTCCAGGAGCAGAGGTGAGATGTGAGAGTGCCCAGAAGTGTATCACTGACACTGTGATGTGTTACAGTGATGCTACGCGCCTGTGGCAGTGTTTTCTGTATTTAGCAGCTCCCAGCTAGATCCAAGAGTACCAGAACTAAGTGTGTAGACTTCAGTGCACAGGCTGGCATGCAGTGCCTAAGACTGCACCATTCAACACCTTTGAAAATGTGGATTTTAGGCTTTCCTGAGATTTCTACTCACTATCCCCTTAGCCGAGCATAGTAATGGACTGCAGAAAATAAACCTCTTCTGGGGTGGTATCATCAATTTCAAATAAATACTCTGCCCTGTTCAGAAGGCTGTCTGCTAGTCACTGTAACCTGACAACACCTCGCAATTATGACAGTGCTATGGTAAACAGGCTGCCAAATGATGGTGTTCTTATTTCAATGATTTTCAGTATGAATCTCTACTGATATTACTGCCTTCAGACAATACAAGCATGTATTGTTACCTTAATCACACTAAGGAACCAGTGATTCCAGTGTCTCACACATGTGAGAAAGAGATTTCAAGAGTGGAAAAAAACAGAGGACTAAGTGAGCTATCAGCTGGAAAGGAGAAATTCAAAAACCATGCAGAAATTCAAAAAACATGTCCAAGTAACATCAAATATGTGCTACAGAGGAAAATTCCTTACACGTGGAAAGACTGACCTAGTCCTTCCAGAGCAGGTCCCTAGGAGGTGGGCGAATTTCAGCAGTGCTGGAAAGCTGAGGTTTCAGCTCTTCCAATGGCCATTTACAGGCTACTCAGCACTGTTGAAAACTGAACCTTGTAGTCTGGTGTCCACCAACTGATAGAGGAGTCTAACAGTGGGACTAGAGATTTCCCCATCATTTCTCATAAAGATAAATAAACCTCCAACCCCAAACTTCTGCCCAAGAGGAGTTTTTCCTATGAAAAGGAGAAATGTCAAACACTGTGACAACCACTTAGGTCTTTGGCTCGTGAAGGAGTTTCAACAGAAATTCTGGTGATATCTACAATGGTGGTACCTGGAACGGCATCAGATTTGGAAAGTGATGACCAAGACCTGCTACAGTTCAGGAGTGCCGGACAACAGTACTGCACAGCCCAGGACAACCAGTGGGTGCAGCACCTGAGGGAAACTTTCAGAGCTCTGGTTTGAACACAGCCCTCAGCATAAACCTGTGGATCAGCAGCCTCACTCAACAGACTACTTGAATTTTTAATCACTCTCTTGAATTCAGACACCAGAGCAGGTGACTGAGTTTGACACAGTAAATCAGCTGAATATGAGCTATGTAATTGCTTCTGACTTTAAACAGAAAAAGCCTGGATAATGTTGAGAAGGGTATCAGAGACATTTGAATAACGTTATGTTAAAGCAAGTCAAGCTCATAAGCAAAAGAAAACCACGCTCAGAGAAAGGAAAATGTGTAATAGTGTCAGGGGGAAGCTCTTCGCCAGAGAGTTCACCAAGTCCCATTTGATTCAGAAGCCATTACCCTGCATCTGTATGTTAACGAAGCAGTTGTTCCACTGCTAATTGCTGCTTCAACAAATTGCTTTCTGCAATTACAATTTTATTATCAGATTTATCACTGCAAAGTGAAATAGATGTATTTCAATTTTAGAAAGACAACAGAATAGTGCAATTAACCACCAGTCTCCCAGAAAGGCAAAAATCAGTCTGTAATTCCAAGGCTTTCCAAGTTTTTTAGAAGATGAGCAGATATCTAGGTACATGAGTCTTACTAAATATCTGCTTCCACAATGATGGTTAGATTAGCCTCTTTTAATTGGGTTGCCTGGATAAAATCCAGACATTTTAAGCGTTATCTAGGCATTTAGGTAAATGGCTTGATTTTTAGAAACGCTAATACAAACTCCATATCCATTTGGTGGTCTTGCACGTTTGAGACCAAAAGGTGAACTAATCTTTAAGTAGCATTACAGTTTTCTTAAAGAGTCCTCTACTAAAAGGCTCTACTATCAGAGACATAACTACAATTCCTAATTAAAATTAACAGATTTTTAAAACTGAATTAATCACTACTTTAGAAATATGAGACCTGAAAAACCTTTCAGTAAGTGTAGATGGCCAAAGTTCCTGCGATGGCCCACCATGGCTGGAAGAACACTTCTCTGGTTATTATTTCTAAATGTAGTGACTAATAGAAAGACAACAAATACTTTGTTAACCCCAGCAGCAGTGTAAGTTTGGTTTCCTTGGACAGGAGGCTGCACAAGCCTTTCTCTAGTTCATGCAGGTGCTGTGGTTTGCAAGGAGCCCTGATGAAGACAGTATAAGAGCTGTGCTGGACAAGAGCACAGTCAACTTGGCTGCACTGCTGTGCACAGATACCTGAGACTCTGAGGGATAGAACAAAAAGGAGACTAAAGCATTAGGCAGAAAAAAGTATGAATTTGGCAGCTTCATTGACTCAGACAACACATGGTTTTGGGAGGATAACATATCTGACACTCTGAGGTGGTCTCAGGAGGAGAGGAGATGACAATTTCTAAGACATCTGTTTTTTTCTACTGCACAAAAGAAACTGTGCTTTATAAACATGTCCCTAGCTTGCAGAGATGGCAAAGAAAATTCATGCAATACAGGGGAGTGATGGAAAGTATTCTGTTCTTTTGTTGTGTACTATATGTTTTTCTAAATATTGCTACCAGGCCCTAAAATTGTGTCTTCTCTGGGCTGAATGAGTAACAATATTTTCTCTTCAGAGGAAAGTCAAATGACTACCACAAAAATAAAGCACTTATCATCCTTGCAGAAAGATCTGAAAAACAATATCCAGTTCAGAAGTGGGGTGCAAACAAAATGAATTTCAAGGACACATCTGATTCCCACTACTCCTTACAGCAAACATCTCTCTGAGAGGGCAAAAGCAACCACCAATAATACTACTCTATTTTCACTACTGTACTGCTACTAGAACTACAGTAAGGACAGCCAGTGCCACACAACTGCCCCTCTACTATCAGTGATTAGAAAAGATTTTAGCTGTTATTTAGAAAAGTAGAATCACTTAGGACCTCTAAGATCATCAAGTCCAACCATTAACCCAGCACTGCCAAGTCCACCACTAAACCATGTCCTCAAGTATCACACCTACACGTCTTTTAAATAAAAGCAGAACTGTTAATCTTCATATCAGTTGCTTTTTTCTTATTCTTTTCATGAACATAGAACACATTTTGTATTTTAACATTTCAAAACACTCAGTTTTCTAAAAAGGTTAGGCTAGCTTTTTAGAAGCTGGAAATAACTCTGACAGCAAATTTATAACAGGAGAAATAACTGCTTTAAATACAAACAGGGCAATAACCATCCATCTATCAAGCATCAGCTTAGAGTAATGGATTACAGAGAAGAGCCACTTTAGTTAATCAGGTTGGACTTTGTAATACTTCTGTGTTCCATAAATAATATTCTAACAGGAGCTTTACTGTTGGAGACCACTTTGAGCAAATGGTGGAAATGAGTCTGCCCTTTTCCAGAAAGTATCAAATGAGAAGACACACTGATGGCTATCTCTGCCCTTTGAAGCAAACTATTAGAAAATTAATCTTGTTGAAGATGACCTGAACTAGCCCTAGGAAAAACCTAGCAGCTTCAAAATCACATACTGACAGTCTGATATATCAAGGCTAAAAGGGGTAAGTCATAGACATGCAAATGTGGTTATTTTCCCTACTTACAAAAAAAAAAGAAAAAGAAAAAAAAAAAACCCACATCAAAACTTTCAAGGTCTCAGGGACAATGACTTGGAAACTCAACATCCACCAAGGAACTTTGCTGGAGACTGCAAGAGATATGACTCAGTGGTCATGTAAGAACAGCATGCTGGGGTCCTTTTCTATATTTGTTTTCACCAAAATTGCCTCTAATGCATCACACTGAAGTACGGCAAGGCTGACAATTTCCTATACACTCTAGAAAGTATTTTCCTAAATAGGTGAAACCTTTGACTCACTAGGGACATTTTATTGAGCTTCCTTTAGGAAATCTATCAATAATGTAGCAAAGTCAAAATGACAAATCCATTTA
The DNA here is from genome assembly GCA_013397075.1 of Rhabdornis inornatus. Classification (NCBI taxonomy): domain Eukaryota; kingdom Metazoa; phylum Chordata; class Aves; order Passeriformes; family Rhabdornithidae; genus Rhabdornis; species Rhabdornis inornatus. Next base: position 2,790,126 of record VWZS01000654.1, read on the forward strand.
GGGTATTAGGGCAGAGCGATCCAGAAAGCTTTGAAATAACACATAGTCCTGACACCTTCAAGCACGTCCTTCAGGAGAAGGGAGCCTGTTGCAATGATCAGAACCTGAGTGTCACACAATGGGATGTGTGCTGCCAAAGAGGCACTCCCCTGATGGATAGCTACAACAGCACTGAAGGCTGTAGGCAGTAAGCAGCGCATCCTGCAAGACAAAATTCTGTCTAAAGTGATTTGGCAAATTTCTACTGTTACAGAAAGTGGTAATGGAATGTAATGGCTACATATATCAGATTGGGTCTCAGTCATTAAGATCTCATTCTGAGAGAATAAAACACAATAAAATGGGTAGTCTTTCATCTGCATAAAAGGCAAGGATAAACACCGAGGTGCTTCTGCCAAGATTTGCATCTGTGGTTCCAGGAAATCAAGGTATTTTTTGTTTGATGCTAAAGGTTAATAATCAATCTCATGTGGCTATTCATGTATCATCTTTCATCTTGAAGTATTCTATAGCACTTAAAAAATAATATAGAAATCAGAATCCCTACTCACAAGAGCATTAATTTCTACTCTTCACATTTTAAGAGCTCCTAGCACATGCAACAGATAAGTAATGGGCAGAAGCAACTTGATGTTTTAAGGCCAGAACAGTTCAATTTCTGCCACTGATACTATTAAATAAACATACAGACATCCAAGCTCCTCCACTAACAGGCAAACAAAACTCTTGAGTTTCTGCAGCTTTCTTTCTCTTGCTTGAACTGCAGGCTATAATCAAAATGGAAACACACTGAGATTAGGCCTAAATAAAAAGACAATCCTTGATGAAAGAGAAGACATATATTCCTGTCCACTTTCTTGAACGCTGAACATTAGTCACTGCCACAGAAAAATGACAGCTATTCTGATAGATCTACGATGGAAGCAACTGAGGTTGCATGGAAAAGTCCACAATAGAAGGTTAGAACTTCCAGTAGTAAATCAGGATTAAAAAAAAAACAAAACAATCCCTCTCTTCTACGCAACTGGCTACTATTTCAAAAACTAATGCTTTTGTAATCTCTTTTGGGAGTGAGCCTCAAGGACTGCTAAATATCCACAGCCAAAATCCATGAGGTTGTATATATTTTATAGTAAATGAGCCCTGCATTCCAAAGTATGTGCATTTTTAATTTAAGTAACCCATGTAATGAAATCCTTAATTTTTTTTTTCCTCTCAGCTTACCTGCTTTGTATTATCTCCCTCATGTAATTTTTTAAGACAATAACAGGGTTATCTTAAAGAAATGAGTGGTTGACTGAGATTAATCTGGTATTATACTTCCAACAATGCCCAGTGCTGCATGCTTCCTATGGAGATGCAAGGCACCTGTAGATGGAAGACTTGTCTCCACGGAGGAAAAGAGTGTTTTTGTATCAGAAGAAAGGAATTAATTTCTATTCTAAAGCATAAAACTGGTATCACTTATAATTTCCATCTTACTAAGTGTAACAGTGATAGTAACAACAAATACCTTCTCTTTTCCTTTCCAAATGGTTCTACTTCACATCACCAGACTTCCTGAACAGGGCTCTGGGAAACTCCAGTACACTCTATGTATGAGAGGAGCATGAGAGGATACACAAGGATTTATGGGATGTATGAAAGGATACACAAGTTCTTGAGCTGAAGGAGAATGACACAACTCCCTCTGATTCTAATGTAAAAAGCCTTTAAAGTGGTTAATTTAGGGACCCTGACAACATAACATTTGTCCTTTGAGCTCCAAGTCTATGCATTTGCTTTCTTTTTCCTTTAAAAAATGCCCTTTCCTTGAGGAGACTCAATTTATTACTCACTAGGGTGGGATCTCACTAAAAGACTTCTAGAATCAAACTCCAGACATTCTATGAAACTGTCCCACATAATTGTAATATGTGATGAGAGGACAACATTCCGAACATTCTTAACCTCAGGAGTGCCTTTTCTCATCATTGAAACAGAAGTATAAAGAAAAGAGGAACACTGCTTTTACATTCCCTTTTGCATTACACATCACCAGATTTACTCATCAGAAGAATTATGAATGTTTCAAAAAGGAAAAAAATAACCTTGGATGTCTGAGCAAACAAAATCTGCACATGTTCTCCCTCTTTAAAATCAGAGAACTTCTCATATTTCTTCTTTCAGGCTTTAGGCAAGTGATATTCAAAAAACCTGAAGATTTCAATATGATCTCTTGTATTTTCAGTAATGGTGTGATGGAGATTAACCTCCAGGTTACAGTGAAAGCTTTCATGCCTTCTGTTTGCCATGACTACAGCTAGTCTCCAGCTGCACAAGACTATTCCCTTAAATGAAACCGAAAAGTTCACACAAAAGTCTTATCATGCAAAGTCAGACCATACCATACTAAGCCATGCTTAACCCCCAGATACACACACACAGCCAGCCACAGGCAAGGTCAGTGCAATTAAAATTACTGCACTTCACAGATTTATCACTGAGGAACTGTGTGTGTGCTCCTACCCTGCTGCAAACGCAAAGGAAATCAGCAAGCTTTAAACCACCCTCGTGGTGACTTCTGTGCTGTCATCAGTCAAGAGCATCTGATGTCCACCACCAGGGTCTGCTGGTGAGAGCAATCCCTCAAGCACAGCAGCTCCAGTATTTACATCTATCCATACTGTCCTGCTCCAAGTGCTGGCAGGAGTTGTCAAGGAGGGTGTCACTGCAGTGGGCAAAGACAAGTAAAACAAGAGACATTTCAAACAAATATCCCCAAAACAAACAGTGTGTAGGCTGCACAAAGAGGCCAAAGGAAACAATAATTAGGCAACTTGTGATATCAATGTAGTTTGTTTAAGCAGAGGGAGAAAAAAAAATCTTGAACTAGTGAAGACAAGAGGACTCCAAAATTTAATTGTGGTTTTCTAGAGGCAGTTCTGTGATTCTGGAATAGGAAATAACATCTCTGGACTTGGATTGCAAGTCTCCACACTGCACAATATGATATAAATAAAAGAGACTTAAATCACCCCTTCTAATCATGATTTAAATCAGCAAGCAGGAAACAGTAATTTAATTAATCAATTCTAATCTAGGTTTGCAGCTGTACTTTTTAGTTATTTCCCTAAAGTAAGTTTCAGTCCAATGGTTGGTAATCATTAAAACACACGGAATTGTAACTAAACTGTTACTATACACTAAATTGGAAACCTTTCTTTAATCAGGACAGTACATTAAATCTGCACACACTTTGAAGAAGTTCTGTGTTTTCCTATGGTACATATGTGGTTTTCTTTTTCTAAATTACTTTTATTACTTTATTTTATATTTTGCATTTTATTCCTGCATCAAACTACACTGGAAGGCTGACTAGAATTCAGTTACAAAGTTCATAAATAATATTTTTAAAATTAAGTATTACTTACTATGAAATCATAGATTAAGTATAGGAAAACTATAATACTCGCTGATTTCTTAAGTTAATGAAATGCTAGTCAGAGAACTGAACTGCTGATTTCTAGTCTCTATGTGAAAACTACAGATTTTGTGAACTTCCCAGTGCCTGAGCAAGAGGCTCATCACACGTTTTGGTAGCTTTGGGATGGATGAATTAATTCGGTATTCTAATAAATTTATGCACGAATCACTATTTCAAAAGGTCTCCTGCCATACAAATATCACTGGATTGCTCTAGGAGACACTAAGAAGAAACTGGCAGTGAGATCAGTGTATAAACAGATTCCAGAAACAGTTGTCCTTTTGTGATTGTGCTTCTACATAAGGCACAGATAAGATACTGGCTCTTAGGCATTTGTAAAGAGGGATGTTGAAGAACATCACATAAATTTATTACTCATCTTACAAAAAGCTGGCTGAATCCATACAGTATTGAATAGCACTATATCAGTTTCATGGATTATAAGTAGATTGGGATCATGCTGAACATTACAGTGACACTATGTATAAAGTATATGACTCACACAAATTTATTCTTGCTTGCTCTCAGTGTATATTTGTTCAAAGACAGCCTCAGCCAGGAACAAGTACCTCACCAATACAGGGCAAGATGCAGCCCAAGGGACCCTCCCAGCCTCCACTGCACAGAAAAGGGCTGTGCTGAGGCAGAAAACATCCTCTAATGGCCAGACAGCACCAACAGGCAAATGCAGCCATTTAAAATGCAAATGTCATTAATTTTAATTAATGATGCACCATACTTCAGTTTGAATATTTACCGTTTGAGCTCAGCATACTTAGTATTTTATCTCCCTGCTCTAAGCACTCAGTAAATACAAGCAGTGAAACATGTGAAGTGGCACAAAGGTTACACAGGCTTGCTTAATACGTGCTACTGAACAAATGTGACATAATTATTACTACCAAACGAATTAACTACTTTACTATGAAAAAAAAAGCCCATTTCCTTTGACACGTTAGTTTTATGTTGGAAATTTCAAGTGCTTTTTTTTTTTTTCCCCGCATGTATGCATAAGGTTTTTACTGCATTATACTGTGGGGGAGGATTCAAAACAGCTCTACAGTCATTTATGAGAAGATACAAACTACATCTTATCTTCAGCTTCTGCAGACAAAATGACTGACGTGAGGAAAACAACAACAACACAACAACAGGATTTAACAACCTCATGGATTCTCCTCCAAGTCTGGAACTGTGCTGCAAAAAAAACCCAAACAAAATAAAGCACAGTTGCAGAGCAACACCTCAAAATAAATATTTCATATAGTTCTCTGCCTACTAACGTATTAATTGTCTGCAGAAGCAATGCAATCAGAAGCAGTCTCTGGGGCTTTTAAACATGATCCCATGGTGAAAGGGTTCTTTGGAGATTGCAACATTGTGCTCAGGAACACATTTCATAATTACAACAGCAGAATATCATAACTGTACACATTTTGAAAGGCAGTGATAACTGCCACCTCTCATTCTGGAGTGGGACTACTTGACTTCTTAAATTGTGTTGGATCTAAATCTCAGTGTGGGTTGAAAACCATAAAACACAAGGGATGTGGTAGGATGCTGGAACACTGCTGCTGCTTTCAGGATTTTAATGTCATCACCTTGTTTATTTTTAGCTCAAAATGTGGTCAAATAAAAGAGAAGGTTTTGGTTCTGCAAATTCAAAAGCCACTCTCAGGATGGAAGTTCTGAGTTTTAATAAAGGAAAATATTCAAGTTATACTTATCTTCAGTTATTAACTATACTTAGCAATGTTTTTCTATAGAATACTCTTCATTATTAATGGAATAGAAAATTGAATATATAAGGTACTGACAATATGGAGGGCTTTTTGTACGCATTTAGAATTATGTATCTCTAGATTCTAAACACAAAATAAAATACTACAAGGGACAGGAATCTGCCAAAGCATATGTTACTCCCATTTTTTCCCAGGCACTTTCCAACTTTTCTTTTTATCTTATGAAAAACATATGTATAGTAAGGTTCACACACACACACACATATATGCATATTAGGGTAAGCAGTGCTCAGCAGGAACTTAAATATCAATGTGTAATCAACACTATTCTTATACTAAATCCAAAACACAGCACTGTACCAGCTAATAAGATGAAAATTAACTCTGTACCAGCTGAAACCAGAACCAAAATCAAAGTAAAAAGTGAGACCTTGAGGTTCTGTCTTCCAGCTAATGGATAAGACTTAATCAAAGAACTTCTCTCTGTCTATCCAACTTTTGCAGTTGATGAATATATTTTGGGTTAGAGGAGTAGTCTTCTTTAAAAAAAAAATTAAAGATTTTTGACACTGAGGTTCGTAGAAAAGGTACCATGCACAACAGTGGGGAAAGCTGTAAATGCCACTTCTGGTTGACTGCCTTTGCGAGTAAATGCATTTGTAAATTTTGGTACAAAGAGTCCAATAACATTAGCACAGAAGAATATGCTGTAGGTGAAAAGAATCAGAACCCAAAGCAAATCTAAAGTAATTCCACCATGTAGCTACCTTGTTAAAATACAGTCTCAGAGATATCTCTGTCTTGCACTGATACCCACTTTTATTTAAAGAAAAAATAAAGATGCTTAACCTTCGTGTGGATTGTATAGGGAACAAGTAAAGTGACTAAACAGCAAAATACATTGTCTATCTTGTCTTGTCCTGAAGAACTGACTGGAATTCCTAATGAACTTCAGCACACCTCTCTCTTTCATATGCTCAAAATGCCCTACTTTCCTCATGGTGCTGCCTGCACTAGAAATGTCATCCATGCACCCCAGCTTCTTGCACCCAGCACTCTGCACTCCTTTCCAAAAAAACCTTATCTACAGCAACAGACACTGCTTTACTCACTTGACTGTTTTTACTGCATCCTTCTCTCCTTTATCTTCATGCAAACTTGAGATGAGAATAATGCACATTTGTACTCTGATCCAGTGCACGTCTCACCAGGAGTTGCTGGTATTTTCTATGTGCTGGCACCTGGGTAATATTTTGGAAGCCTCAGGCAAACTGTCTCATAGATTTAGACATTCCTTATATATTGAAGGGGTGCCTCTCCTTGAACAGCTCAATAACTGCACTATAAAGTGTTTCTTCAGCTGTTGTCTCACACCAATTAATAAAAGCAAAAACAGAGAATCTAGATAAATCTAAGGAGAAGGATTAAAATAACAAGTAAGAAAAGGTGTTTTATGCCTTTTCAGTGTGTATGGCAGTGAATTCAGAGTATGGTGTCTCTTTATCCATATAGAAATAATCCACTATAGTGAGGTCTCACCAAACAATGAAATTTACAAAGCTGTTTCTCACGTAGTACAATGAGAAGGGCTAAAACTTGTTATCTAGTGAAATTTTGGCACCAGATTACCAGACTACCTAGGCTACCTTTAATGTAAAACAATTCTAACATTTCATCTTACGCTTGCAAAAATCTTTTCTTCCTTTTTTTTTTTTTCTGGTAATACGAAGTTAAATCATTTTATTATATGACACACCTTCCATGTATGCTGTATTTTCTGCATTGAATCTCATCTGTATCTGTATCCAGAGTCCTAGCACTACAGAACATATTTAGCTGGCTGCGTAAAAACGATGACCTAGAAAGTTTGCTCTCCAAACACAGATGGCCATAAAGCTACAGCATCCACTGAAAAAAGGCAGCAAATAGGAAAAGCACTTTATATATTGTGACACAACGATATTTTTGAGTGCCAGTGGTTGGGTCTGATGATCTTAAAGGTCTTTTCCAAGTTAAACAGCTCTATGAGTCTCCAACATAACTGACTTTTCACAAAATCAATGCCTTTTAACAATGAAATGCCTCATTTTCTCTCATTCAGGTTCTGTTACAGAACGCTAAAAAAAAATGGTTTGTTAAAGAACACTAAAGTTTACACTGGGTGTTAAAAGACTGTCCAGAAATAAATTGTTTCTATTTAAAGGCCCTAGAAATTGTGTTCTTCTGTTATTTGAAATAAAAGAGGGGAAATGTTTTGACACCTCCAACCCCCTCCACACACATGCTATCTCTTTCGCAACAAAGAACTGACCACCTACTTTTTATGACTGCTAGTACAACTGCAAGGATCTTCACATCCAGATGTCTTAGCAGAAAAAAACTCTAAAACACACTTCAAGCGGAGGAAAACAAAGTAGGCATGCTGTTTATGATGTGTGTATGTGTGGCAAGGCACTACGCTGACGGCCACAGCCTGTGCTGTGAACCTCCTTCATCTTGCTTATGACACATTAATCAGGCTCTGCTCCTCTGCAAGGACTTCAGGATGTTCTGGTCAACGTCAATGCTGGGAAAACAAGAAGTTTGCCTTTTTGTCAAACTTGCCTTAAGAGACATCTTCACCAACTATATCCAGGGGCTATTGAGAAGAAAGCTTGAACTTGAGCGTTCATGATTTGTACAAAGCTACTTGACAGCATAAAAAATGACCAATAACTCACAGAGTTCCCTTCCCTGTGGTTTACTGTCTCTTTATACCTTGTTCAAAAGTACTATGCAAAGCTGTAGTGTTCATCATTAATCCACCTCCTAGCAGGTAGGTTACTGTGGCACTGAAGAAAGCTACCCAGCACGCTCTGAAGCTGTGCACTTTGTTCTTTATAACCCCAGAAGTAATTCTGATCAAGAGAAGTATGATGCTGGGACTCCACACCTAGGAAGTCATTTTAGGCTTTAATAGCATGAAAGCATTGTTCTCAGCATGCCAAGGCAGAGCAGGTGAAAACCACAAAGGACATTGCTCCACTGTTACCAGCACTGCCAACCTGGAGAATTCAGAAACTCTGAGGTTGCTCTGCTCAGAATGAGACTTATAAACAAATGGAAGCAACAAAAGAGATGGGGTGGGCAGATAAGCTGTCTTTTCCCTTTGAATGATTCCTGATTACAGTCTCCCAGATCTCACAACGTGCAGTTCAACATATGTTCCTCATCCCATTTTTCAGGCACTTCTCCACCACTAAGTTCCTTCTGCACCAAAGAGGGGATGAACTGCGCCTGGGGTGGATCTCTTACATTGCATTCACTACAAGTTTACAGTGCTGGCGAGTGCTCCCATGCTGTTTGTGGATGGCTTGGAAGATAAAAAGCTTCCTGTCATCTTCCATAATCAGCCTTCCCCATCATCAAGTGTTCCCACCCATGCCTCATCCCCTCGCCTTCTCTCCATGCCTGTGCACACAGCCAAAGACGAGGCACTTGCTATTTGGAATTTCTCAAAATGTTGAACTGTGGTTTCAGGAGCCCGAGGAACAGCAGTTTGTGCAGTGTTTGGCTTTCAGCCCATACCTGATACCTCCAGAACTGAATTTATCCAGGCTCCACCGTGTCTCTTACGCAGCAGCTAAGTGCTGACTACCTAGGTGAGCTTTAGCAGGGTATGGTTTAGAATTCTGACACGCACTTCATGTGAGAATGGCAGAACATAAATTAATGAAATCACATGACTATTGCCCAGAAGTGAAGATGCCAAACATAACATGAAGCTCTCTGTTTTGTTGCTAGAAAACTACTGTGGGATGCCTGACAAAGCTGAGGCTGAAATGCAGGACAAGTGCCAAGCAGGACTGAAGTCGAATGCAGTGTGCCTCCTTGGGCTGGTACAGGGATTCTCCCTTGTTAAGTCCCTACAGTGGAGACCTCAGGGAATTCAGACAAAGGCTGAGGCCAGCATGATCTGCAAGAGTGTCAGCAGCACAGACCCTGGAGAAGCCCACAGCCCACTATGCACCAACAGCTGCAGCAGAGGCAGAGCAGGCTGAACAGCTGCAGACTCAGGAAAACCACACAGCCTCATTTCAGGAGATCATTGTGATATACAAAATGTACAGTGCTTTTTGTTCACCTTTAAAGAAAGAGATTAAACTGATCAATCTGTTCTTAGAAATGGCTAAGTGTTCCTCTTTAATGACTGCTGAATAGCGAGCATTTGCTAGAGCCCAGAGCATCTGGGGAGAAAAAAATATTGAGACCCTGATTTAAAAAATGCCTGGCAATTTTATCTGCTTCAATACCCAAGTGGTGTATGTTTGCAGTCAATTAGTCATTACAGATCACTTTTCAGCCCACATGGCAAGAGTTGTTTTTTTTAATCTGAGAATAAGGCAAATCAGTCCGGAATGGTGAAACTGAGCTGTAAGTTTTTGATGTCTTTACAAATATGAAACTGGCTGTTTACTTGTAAAAAATACATCTATATATATTTAGACTATTATGATAAAAGCTAGAAGTGGTGATTAAAACAGTACTTTAAAACTTTATTAATATTCTTTTAACAAAGAAAAAGAAAAAGAAAAAGAAAAAGAAAAAGAAAAAGAAAAAGAAAAAGAAAAAGAAAAAGAAAAAGAAAAAGAAAAAGAGAAAAACCTAATTAAAAAAAACCCCAACTAAAAACCCCACCAATTCCTGTCACTGTATTCCTCTCAGTTTTCAAATCTTATCATTATGCAGTGTCAGAAGAATACCCTTTCTCTGGACAGTGTCTTACCATGTTCTGACAGAAAATTTAAGTAATAACCAGATTTGCTATGTAAATGAAACCTTGGTAAGTCTCACAATCATTTTTCTTCTCTGTAACCTCTTTAGAAAGATGGATGCTCCATTTTACATTTTTCATTAATGCACCAAATCACAGGAGGCTGAAAAGGTTAAAGATGTTTAATTGTTACTAGATTATAATCAGTCAGAAATTATATTCTAGCATGTAGCTGACTGGCAAAGATATTGTATTTTCAGACACATCCCTCCTAATTCTTCCTTTCCCTTTGGAATTTATCATTAAACTGCATTTATCTGTTTCACTTGACACATACGGTCAGGACTCAATCTGAAAAGCCAAATCTGAAAGCTCCTTGCCATTTCTCATTTTCTGTGACCAAATAAGGAAAGAAACCTGCATGACTTTAGTGGCAGAGACCAGCTTTTCCATTTACATCATTTATACTATGACAGCCCTTGGAGGCCCTAAATGTGGACCAAGACTAATTGTTCCAGACCCAGGACAAACAAAAAATGAAAACAAGCTGGATGCCAAAAAATAAATATAATTTCACACCTCTCTTTCCTCTCTCTTTACTGAAAGTGTTGCTAAACAGTGTCTAGAGGGGAAAATGAAAGGAGAGCAAAGATATTTCTCATTTTGTCCTGTGATGCCCAGAAGTGGTGGGAGACGGGAGACAGAAGGAGGGCAATAGAGATGAAGCTTTGGCAATTCCTACCCCAAAATCTCTCCCTCCTTTTTATCTTCTAGTCTGGAGCCCCAGATACTACCTCCTATACTGTACTGAGTTTCCAAACAGCTAAGTTCTTTTTCTAGAACCTTCAAAGACCCACTCACACCCTCCAAATGAAGTCAGAGCAGGAAGATCTGCCCTCTCTGTGCTTTCAATACAGAGGCATTCTAAAGGGGTTTTTTATGTTTCTGGTTTATATATGCTTTAGTGCAACTGAAGTATATCAGTATTTCTTATACAGAACAAGTCTGTACCTTATTAGAAATGTTAAATGGATTGGTTAATGCATTTTTGAAAGGTATTTAAATGCTGTGTCATTAATGTAAAAATCTGAATTCAGAACAAACTGTGAGATGCTACAGTACAGACACTACAGTAATTCAGACACCAATTTAAGTGGTAAATGGTATTTTTCGATAACCTTACATCTGCCTTTGTTAACAAAAAAAAAGGAGATAATAAGTACAAGAGCACAATAGCCTTGAAAGTGAAAAAATACATAAAAGGTCACATAACTGGACGGAAAAAGGATGTTTTGAAATTTCCTTTTCTCCAGATACTGAGCAATACTGCAACATCTGCAAAACTCTCTGTGACTGAGCACGAGCTCGGGTCCTTGGGCAGACTGGTAGGGCACAGACAGGGGAAAGCTTGGGAGCTGGCACAAAACCCAGATGGCACATCCCCAGAGAGAGCAGGAGCTGCCTCAGAGGTAGCAGTTCAGCTGCTAGCACAGGAAACCTGTTCTGTGGGCTCGGGCCCTGGGGAGGCAATGAAATCCCCGTATTCCCTCTAAACACAGGGAAAACGACTGTTTGTCTCAAACCACACCAGCTCTTTCTGGTGTTGAAGCCTATGGCAGCAGGTACTGATTCCTTCTCAAAAGCCAGGAGAACAAGCTGCAAGAGGCGACTGCCAGCTAAGGGTAAAGTCACACTGAAACCTGTGAAAGCAATCACAAAAATCTGTATCCAGAGTCAGGTGCAGGGATAACCCAAATAGTATCACAGAAGCCTCTCAGCATGGAGCAATATAAACCAGGCAATGGTGGAAACCAGAGGAGAAGGACAGGTGCCCTGAGGCAAATCCCCTTGTCCCAAACCAGAGAGCTCTAAATGCAAAGATCTCAGCGAGAACAGAGGATGGATGAGAACAACCTGTGTAGCCGTGTCCTGCCACAGAACCAGAGACTAGAAGATGACCTTTGAGCTCCCCAAAAGCTGCTGAAGATGGAGCACCAGCAATGCCAAGTGTGACTTTGACTCTGGGAGTTGACTTTGGTGATGGAGAACATTTCCACTGAATGCAGACTGTGTTTCCATGAAAGCCAGTGCCGCAGCATACTACATCCTTCTAAACAGTATTATTAAACTACCATAATAATCATCCTGCTCTTCAATCCAAGGTCTCAAAGCACATTACAGGCAGTAATGAAATAACTCACACAAGAGCACTGTGAGAAAGAAGGGGATCATTACTGCTGCTGCTCACAGTCATAAAGTCGTGCTTTCAGACACAGAATTTCATTGCGAGGACCAAGCGCACAAGTGTCACCACATACTTCACTGCCAGTTATGGGTCCTGTCAAGGATTTGTCATTGCTTTCCTGATGCTCCCTATTTCAGCCAAAGTCTCGAGACTCTTGGTAATTACAAGAGACTCAGCTTTCATTTACAAGAAACAAAATGAAAACAATCCCCAGAAAAAAGCTGTATTTGTGGATCTGAAGTTTGAAATCTGTTCAGTCTGCCCTAAACCAGAAGGCAAATGAAAACAACAAAAATGTATTTTCTTTTTGTGCTTCTGATATTCCCATCCCCTTAGAGGCTGCAATTCCTTCTTGAGGGCTGAGTCAGGCTTCCTGTCCATGTGTGGGCAGCAGCCTTGCACCACTGGCGTGAAGTCAGCTGGCTGGGGCAAAGTCCTGACCTCTGTGCAGGGGAAGCTGCTCCAAGAGACACTTCCAGATTGTGCACGAGCCTTATAGCAGAGCTAAGGAGGTAATCCAGGTCTTAATTACCCCACATTTCTGGTTAACAAGGAATTGTTAATATACAAGTGAGTTAACTGCCAGCCTGCTAGAGCAAACACTGCAACATCTTGTGGTTCCAACTTGTAGCTGGAGTTCAGAAGAGCCAAGTTCTAACTTGTGACTCTCCCCCCACTTTCTTTCATCAACTAAAGCCAACTCCTCACCCATGATAGCTTGTTTTCCAAAAAGACAACTCCCTATGGTTTATTACTCTGGCTTCTGTGCATTAGCAAGATTTGCTATTGGCAAACAGTGGGTAAGGAAGCCAGCACCATCATGCTCGTAGGACAGAGGTCATGAACTGGATGGGAGAGCACCAAGGGACAGCATGGACACCAGTGCCTGTCACTTTGGTGAGCAAACATGATTGAAATGCTTAGGTGAGGGTTCACACTGGACCTCTCCTGTGCTATACAACACTGCTCATCATCGGCAGCTGATAAACCCATATTGGCTGGGGTCACAATGTACATCAACATGTGATCAGTGGGAGCAGAGCAGAAACAAATTGGAGTTTCTGAGAGTATCTGCTGTACATTCTGGAAATATCAGAACTTGGGTCTTCATAGTTTGTTTTTTTTTTTCCTTTAAATGTATACTGTGATGTTTAGAAACCTTATATCTGTCTAGGTTCCTCTTCCCAATGATGTTTCCTATATATTTGGAGACAACACCAATTTTTCCATCTTTTGACTGCAAAGGAAGCATCAAAGGAGATAACTGCCCCCAAGCCAAGAACCTTCCATCTCTAGCCATAAAAACAGTGGGGTAATTTGTCCTTGAAGAAGGCGGGGATAGCCATGGTGGGTGACAAATGGCTAAGCCATATGCATTCACTTCCTATCTACAACAAAAAGAAAATAAGCATCTATCAGCTTACCGTGGGAGCCAGCTCCATGAGCAATAATTTTTGTGAACATTAACCTGGCACACCTACTTTGCTGCTCATGTTGAGAAGGTCCTCAGAGCTACTTCATACCCGCCTCTGCACCTGGCCCCGGTTTTCCCTGCATCTTCCAGACTCGAGTAGGGAGAACTCTGGAAGTCACGTTTAGACTGTGACCACAAATGGCTTTATGGAGGCAGAACAGCCTGCATTTTTCTACATGTAAGTCAATGACAATATGGCACCAATTAAATCAGTGCTTCTTTTCCCCTCTGCACTAAAAACTATAGTCGTTAATTAATAATTGGATTAATGCATACAACTACCTGAACAAGGAGAAATTCCTAGTGAGTAAAGGGTTTTTTATTCCAGCAGAGAAAAGTACAATGAAATCTAACGGTAGAGAGAAGAGGAAGACAAATTCAATGAAAAATAAAGGGAGACCTTTCAAACAGTACAAGAGATAAGCATCAGGGAAAAAAAATATAAAGGTCTTGTACCCTTTAAATCGGTATCTTCCTGGAAGACAGGCTTTAGTCAAACACCAGTTAAGACACCTCACTGTAGGAGTAATTAGGTGATTTTCTACCTTGTCTACCATGAAGAGGTCAGAGCAGGTGATGTAATACCCCTCTGACCCAAAACCTATGAATCTGTTTATTCACTGTCCTCTAAGACTGCAAAACCTCTGCAAAAAACTCTGCTTCCATCTCTAAACCAGAAAATATCACAAGCAGGAAAAATAGAGGAGCTCTCATGCACTGTCCTGGAAGGTCTAGGGAAAAAATCACATTCATCAACAAATAAATACATCGAATTAATTGCATTAGAATAGTGAATAGAACAATAGCACGAAAATTAGTAATACAATATAGTAAAAAAAATTGGAAAATAACTATCTTAAGCTACTTATTTTTTTCCTAAAGTCAAAGTAATTACTTAAATCCAGTAAACTTTTGAGTGGCAGAGATTTCAAGTTTTTTCCATGTTAAATTACAATCCCTTTAAATGGAGGAGATACATACGGGGGAAGGGGTATTTCATACTCATGACATGATTTATGGTCAATATGCTGCAAGGCCATGGAAATCAGCTCCAACTGTTACCTTAGATGAGAATTTGTCTCTAATAATTTCAAATGAACCTGGCTAAACATATTTTCTCATTTCACACTCAGACAATCACTAAGGGTTCAATCCCACACCCATCTGCAGCAATGGCAAGAATCCCACTGACTTCACTGAAAGCAGGATGAACCTCTTTCCTCAAAGGTGTTACAATTTATAACCCATTTTTCCAAAGTATTAATGAGACAAAAAAGTGGGGTTTGTTGTTTTGTGGTATTTGGGGATTTTTTTAGTTATTAAATACACAGAGAAAATGAAGTTGGGGCTCTTCTACACCAGCTCTGATGAAGACAGCCTGGTGCATGTGCTACATACACAGCACCAAAGCATTCAACTCGGGAACTATCTGAGGAGACCACACCAAAATCAGGGGTGGTATTTGCAAAGGCATCTAAAATGGATTCTCGAAAGTCACTTCTAAAAATCATTTCCAGGCATTTTTGGTGATTTCACTGGGGATCGCTGTGTCATCTATCTTACAAATCAGTTTTGACCGAATGAAAGATTGCAACACAATTCAAGGTGGGGAAAGGATAAACTCTAAAGTAATAAGATCAGACTGTTATTCATTTAGAGTACTTTCACATCCTGACAGTTCCACAGTTTCTGGGTAAGATTTATCTTGTCCTAACAAAGTAATTTCTCAAGTGTCATGCCTCAAGTGGACCTGTAGCGAAGGCAGGGCTGAGGA
The DNA here is from genome assembly GCA_013397075.1 of Rhabdornis inornatus. Taxonomy (NCBI): domain Eukaryota; kingdom Metazoa; phylum Chordata; class Aves; order Passeriformes; family Rhabdornithidae; genus Rhabdornis; species Rhabdornis inornatus. The sequence goes on from VWZS01000654.1 coordinate 2,805,580, forward strand.
GTGGGTGCCAGGTGGGAGTCCGCACCCTGCACTTCACACCACCAACACCATGGACACAGATCACTGTGCAGGGGGATGTCTCTCTTCAGAGGCTGGGAAAAGTGATCCTGCAGAGATTCTGAAACCACAACAGCATGGAAAAAGTACCCAACCTGAACAATTCAGTCTTATCTTAGGAAAAAAGAAGTACATGTAATTTGCAGCTGGAATTCAATGAATATTTTTGGCAAAGACCCACTTATGAAGGGCACTTCATGGGCTCTATAAATAATTTCTAAGGCACTCACGGTTTTATTTATACATTTTCTCTTTTTAAAGGTAACTAAATACTCAAATGCACGTTTGTATTTTAAGAGTAATTTCTAATTACATGCACAATTGCTAATCCATCTGTTTACTACACACTGTAAATGCTTGTTGCTCTATATGCTTGCATAATTATTGAAAATTAAGTACTGTAAGCAGTTAAATTAATTTCTCTCAGCATACCAAATTACAAGAAGGCTGCAAGATGATAAAATATTACATGCCCCCAGAAATGGAACAAGTCACTCCTACTCCACACCTCACTGAATGTGCTTATTGATGTTTTGTAACAGATAGGAAACTTTTAAATCCAAAAATTTGTAGAACAGTCAGAAAAGCTCCATTACAACTTGCTATCAGTGAGAGAGTGTTTTAAAAGGAATATGGTCTGCAATGTTTCAAGCTGTGACAGAACAAGAAAATCATGTTTCTTATGTGAGGCAAGTTGGTGTTAATGTTTTCTTATTTTTGTCCTGTTAGAATCAATACAGGAATGTATACAACATTTTTTTTTTTTGTTGATTTATTTATAACATTTCACAGCAATAGTGGCATTCAAGAAACCCAAAGGAGAAAAACATGGGACAGCACTGTATTTGAATATATACTATCCATTCCCAGAAGAGACATGGCCTCTCCTCCTAGCTTTTTGTGCAAAATAGAGTTGTGCCATAAAGCCCCTCTACTGCTATGGTAATTTTTGCCTTAAGCTGTGTCCATTATGCACTAGTAGGTTTTTAGCCCAGATCAGATCACCTGTTTTGTGCTCCTGGATAATAAATGATTAGGGAATTTTGCTGCTTGGCCTCTGTGTCTGGACCATAACCTTGGAATAGCACCTTTACAGCTGCAACTATTCTGAGTCAGAAAAATAGGACTCTTTTTAGTCTGAATTTCTCTAACTTCACTGTCTTTTATGACTTTTATCTGTTAGATGAAAGAAAACCTTCATCAGAAATCCTGCCTCCATGCAGGCACACACAAACCATGAAGCCACAACCTCTTCAATTTTTCTTGACAAATTACACGGACTGAAATTCTTCAGCACCTCATGGTATGGTAGTGCAAATTTTAGGTTTTAAAAAGGGTGCTTGAGAACCCCAGTGATGTGATCCTTTTAAGTAGATGGATTGACACAGAACCCAATCATACCTGAAAAGAGATGAGAATTTTGCTCTGAATGTCTGACTCTGTCATTTAACACTGAGTCCCTCTGCCCACACAGGTAGACAGGTGAAGAAAATGTAGGACTTTAACTCTGACACCCCTGTCTATGTGCACATCATTACCAATGAGAAATCAAGTATTCAGAGACCTTCCTGGATCCTACCCCGGCTGTAGACAGCAAAAATCCCCACTCCAAAACCCCTGGATCTCCAGTGTAGGAGGAGGGGATGGGGATGCTCCATTAAGTATTTTGGTTTTTAGCTATGTTGAGGACAGTAGGCAGCTTTTCCAGACTATAAAGGAATTTCAGCTTTCAGGAGCAACAGCTGAACATCATGTTTGAAAACTTCAGCCTTGCCAGGAGACTCTGCCCTCACGTCCCACTCAAAGGGCAGTAAAGCCCTTCTCTTGTAACACTGCCACTTGCGCCTTTCTTTTCTCATGAAAACAGAGAAAGAGAACAAAGAAAAAGGCCTCCAAACTTATACTCATTCCAATAAAGGAAAAAAAGAGTCCACTTTCAACGTTTTTTTGCTGAAAAATCCTTTAATAATAAATAAAAAAGAAAAGAAGCAAAAAACCCCAAACATAACAAAAACAAAAAAGAAAGGGATGAAAAGAAAACAAAAAAGCCAAAACTGAAACCCACGAGAACCAACCCATTGCAATTTGTGTTAAATTTTGGAAGAAAAATAATTAAAAATTGTATCTATATATACACCCCTCAGAGAGAGGAAGAGAAATCTTTCCATAGATACAGATGCAGAACATAAATATATCCCGCATCCTATTTGGAGCCAACCCTTGCAAGCTCCTGCAAGAGGCTGGGAGCTGCAGCTCCAGGATGGAGCCCATGGCACACAAGGGCACGCCTGCACCTTGCCAGCACGTGTCCAAACTGCCCACTGCTCCCTTTTCTAAAAGCCTGCTCTCCACTCCTCCGCACACCCAGAGTGCCCAGCAACAAACTTAGCACTGATCAATACCGCCCTGGTTTTTCTGACGCATCTCCATCTGCTTTCCCCCATCTGTTGTCTCAGGCTCCCCCCAAACTGTGAGCTTTTTCGGTGCACCAACCATCTTTTACTCCACTTATCCTGCCAAGCTCGGCGGGGTGCTGCCTCGCGGCTGCAGCTACCAAGGTGCCACAATATTGCAAATAAATATTTTAAAAAATAAGTCACCGTTTCGGCTTACCAAAAGGCAGCACAGGTGTTGCTTTTCCTGACTGAGTTCCTACTATGAATTATTTTTAATTGCTAAATAATTGAAATCAAAGCACTAAAGAAAATCCACAAAAAAACACACACTTGTGGAAAAAAAAAAAACAAACCAGAAACAAAACCACAAAACCAAACCCAGCCTGAACTCCCACAATCCTTCTTATTTTTCTTGCAGGACTCAATGTGCAGAAATTAAGGTATCTTGAGTATATGATTCTGGGTTGTTTTTTTAAAAGCTGAGTCCTTAAACATAGATGAGTGAAATCGTTTTGGACATGCAATATTTTCTGTGCCATGCAACTGTCTTTATGCAGTCCCTTCAACAAAACATGTATTTTCTTCATGTTTTCGTCTCCTTTTCTCATGTTTGTTCATAAGCAAAAATAATTTCTCTCTACATAAGAATCTTTTCTTCTCTGAAATTTCTGTCTTCCCATTAAATCTTAATTACATTCTCAGTGCTGCACTTCTGCTGTTAATAAGGCAGCCTGGTAAAGAGGCTAGGCTAATGCCTTGCAGGGTGTTTGTAAAGTCCCAGCTATTTTGCACAATGACTTCAAGCAGAAAGCACAGACAGACATTTTGGAGGTGGAGAGGAAACCTCCTGCTGCAGGCTGAATACAATAAAAAGTCCTTGAGATCCTCCCTGCCCAACATCAGGTTGCAGAAGGAGAGACACACTGACAGCTTACAGCTAAGCCTGGGTGTGGGGCAGGAAGCCCCCCCATGCAGCTGACCACACAAGGACTGTATCCAAACCCTGCCTATTGCTTCTCTAATGCTGAGCTGTGCATCCTTCTTAAAGGACTCTGTCCTCTGCAAGGGAATCCAACCCAAGCTGAGGGTTTTCACACATACAAATGCAGGGCACGGGCATATTATTTAGTCAAAGCTGCAGCTCACCCCATAGACTACTCAAGTTAATTCTTAAGCATGTGTTTGCCTTGTTTTTCTTCCTTTTAATGCACAGCATTCCCTTAATCAGTTTGGATTATATTAAGTGTTAGAAGAAAGAAATAAAAAACCTGAGAGAAATCCCCTAAGAAATTACAAACTCACATGAAAAATATCTCAGCATCATGCATATCTAAGCTATTTATATAGTCTAACATTTTTCCATCCATGCAGCTACTTTGGGTAATCTTGTGTGTGTTTATTCTCTGTTTAATTAATCTAATTCACATCTAGTTGATAAATTAAATTTAGCAGCAATTACTCCTTGTGTCACTTGCAGTGCATTCCCAGGTCGTGTCTCAAGAACTGTCTCAAACACAGAATAAGGACAAAGAGAAGATTTCTCATCCCTGTTTGCCTCTTCTAAAGGATCAATCTGAGTGGGCTTAACAGCATTTCTTTAAAGATTTAAAAAAACGAATCTCATTCTTCTATTAACAAAAATAACTTCAACATTTTTGAGCAATGACAGCACCTTGCCATAATAGTAACTTCTTAAGGATAAGATGGTCAAATTCTCAGGTGGCACAAACCACATAATTCAGCTGAAGATATAGCACCATAAGCACTTGTGCTTACTTGTGCTTCTTTAAGCAACTTTTGTTTTAATACTGCACATTTTATTACATGGAATCTGTGAATAAAATGAAGGTCAGAAAATACAAGCATATGGTGAATGGAGCAAAATCAATTATAGCCAAAATATTCTCTTGCAGAGCAAATTTACATTTATCTTTTGGGTATTGTGCTACGTTAAAAAAAAAAGTGCATGTGCACTGCTGTTCATACACTGCTGGTAAGTTAAAATTCAGGAAATAATACTTAGTTTTCAAACCAAATCCCTCTAAGAGCTGCAAAGCTACTTGCTAATTACCATATAAATAGATCACTGCAGCACAGATTCCTTGCACGAAACTCATCCGACACAAACATTAAATTTCTCTTAGAAGGCAACAAACCCACAACATGTCATGACATTGACTCATATACACAGGAAGCAATGAGGAAACGCTCCTGCACAGAAAGTACAAGCAAATGTAGTATTGAGAAAGAAAGAACATGATTATTGGGGGTAGTGGGAGACTTGAGTGCTCTGGGTTTGCTTGCTTGCTTGCTTGCTTGCTTGCTTGCTTGCTTGCTTGCTCCATGACAGCATCACCACGAATGCCTAGGCTTGTGCCTGCATTAGGCTGATGGAGAAGGGGGTTCCTTCATCCACTCAAAAGACAAGAGTCAGCTCTGCCCTTATATGCCCAGGTTCCAACAGAGCCACCTGAGACTCCTTGTCCCTGTGCAAACTATAATTCCTTTTCTCCTGTGGGCAACCCAGGCTTGCTTTTGGGCAAAAGAGAAAGAAAGGAGAGGAAGTACTGAAAGGCAGGGATGGGAAATGGTGGGCTAGCTGGAAACAGGATAGGAAATAGATTCTACTGGGGCTCCAGCATGCCCAGGTAAGTTCCGAACACCTGGTAGAGAACACTGCTACCAGGGCTGCCTTGTGTTTAGCAGGGTAAGATGGGCTGGACCCATGCCTTAAGGCTTTGCATTACATGTGGCCATTGGCTTTGAAGGCCAATTAAGAGCAAATTTTTATTGCTGGCATCGGATGAATTAGCTGCTTCATTTGCATCAGTTCCCTGCTTGTAAAAAATTAAGAATGGTCCTATTCTACCTTACCAAGCAGCATGAAGGGCTTAGCTACCACAGGGGGAGAAACCAAGTAGGAACAACAAGCAAGGAAGTAGAGGCATAGTAGAATCCACATGACAATCAATGTAAAAACAAGGTTACAAGAGCACGGTCCCATGTAAAGAGTATTTTTTAAAGATTTAACTTCAGAGCTCTTCAAGCTCTGTAGAAAGCTGTGTACAGTGTGAAAGCTGTGATTAGGGGGGTCTTCTGATATTTAACCCCCAGATACTGCTTTATTTTTGCACATGTATGTCTCTGGTTAAATTAAGCTCTGTGCATGTAGACATATGGCAGCACGATCTGTACAATTATACAGATAAGGTCACATACTTAACTGGCAACAACACTACTAATTTCAAAGAAGTTGTGTCAGTCTTACCAGCAAAGGAAAACTCTCATTAACATAAGGGGAAGGGGAAAGGAGGGGAGAGTAATTTCACAGAAAATAATTATCTTTGGTTATAACAGCATAACTCTGATGAAAACAGAATAAAAAGGGGAAAAATAACACAATCTACTGCTAAGCTTAATTTTTGAACAGACTAGTTTAGCTGAACTGTGAGGTCATGAGACTTTGGGGGTTTAAAATGTGCTGACACAATCTCCTACGTGATGGAAGACAAAGAAGAATTAATAGTTGGTGATTACTGACATCATTATGGCTTATGCAAACACACCTGCCTTCCCAGTTGCCTTCTCTTTTTATTTCCATTTCCGAGCTTTGTTATTTTTTTTAATACCCACATGCAGCATAGGTCAATCTAATTCTCCAAACAGGAAATATCACCATTTGTACCAAGGATGGGATGCTAACTAAGAGTAAACCAGAACTACAGTCCTTCCCTCTAACTTCCAGTCCATTATGAGATTTCAGAAATTGCTCACACAAGGTGAAACACTATTCAAACCATAAAAAGTGCCTGTTCTAAGATGACAGTATGACTGTATTCACTGCACCTGAGCAAAAGAGGAAAAAGCTGGTTTAATATTGTCTGCTTGGGATTTGCAAGCATCAACATCACAGACACCAGTAACAACTTTGACTGTGGAGCAAAAATAAACACAAGTTACTTGATTGATTAAAAAGCAGTAGGAAATAAAAAGGAAAAAAGAATCCCCTCAACTACCCCCGCCCCAAGCTTTCACCTCCTCTGGGCTAACATCACAGCTTTATTTTCCTCCCTGGCAGCTCCGTCCCCAGACCCCTGCCCCTGCATGAATGCCATGCTCACAGGCTCCACACCTCAGCATCCCTAACTCACTAACCTAATTCCTCCTGCCAGAGTTCAGACCCGGACCACAAGCAATTACTATAATGCAGGGACATTTGCTGACGTTATCATAATAATATATGGCAGGATATGACAAGTATCCATAGCATATGCATTGTGCATACATTTAACAGGGCAGTTACTCAGTATTTGTGGTACAATTTCACCCAGTAAGCTCAACTGTGCTTCTGCCATTGATAATAATTCTAACAAGAGAATTTGGCTACCTGGAAGTGAACGGAATAGCCCTAATTAAAAATTAGTGAAGGAATAGCACAGCCTTCTAAAAAGATAGGTGATTTCTTAAACAGTTCTGCCTAGCCAAGACTTCTGGAAATTTACAAATAGAGAAACGGACCTGACAGACAAGGTAGAACAAAAGAGTTTCACAGCTAAGCTCACAGACAAAGTTACTTCTGAATAGGCAGAAGTTATGCTCTGCTGATGTTTTTAAGAATAATAAATGATTGATGTAATGCACAACAACGTAGATTTATGGGATCAGTGACAAAATTTCTGCTGTTCCAGAACTGGTGCTGGGACAGGAGAGAAGAGAACTGTCTGGCTATTGGGCAGAAACTTATTCCATCAGAAAAAAAGCTCTGTCCCACTGGCCCTTGCCATGCTTATGCCCGTCAGACATAAGTCTCTCCTGAAGCAAATGGGGAGATCAGACTAAAAACTGATGCTGCATTGAGTAAGTGAGGACACAATTGTCCAGTCAAGGCAACAGGAATATTACTTAAACTTCTTACTGTGAATGAGGTCTAAAGAAGTCATCATGGAGATCTAAAGAAAGGTTAAAATTTCTATAAGCCAAGTATAAATCTGCTGATTACAAAGAAATGGCATTATAAGAAACATTTTATCTTTAAATGCCATTTTAAAAGAGACACTTGATACCAGAGACATCCAGCAATCTCAACCATATTCAGTGCTTCATGAATAAAAAACTCACTGCTAGCAGAAATCAGGTCTGTTCAAGAGAAATGATAAAACTGGATTTATTATTTTATTAATAGCAGCATTACTGTAGCTACAACTGAGGTGACACAGGTCACAACTTTCTCCTCTCCACAGATAACATATACTGATTGAGAAGGAAATCGCTGCCAGGGAGAAAGGGAGGAGGGAAGAGATGCTGGCTGAGCCCAAATTCTGTCATTTTCAGTGGAATTAGTAGTCTGGACATTAGAAAATACTTATTTAGTCTAAAATTGTCTTATATTCCTCTTTATCCTACCATTTTGGAAGTGATGCTTCCCTTTTTTTTTTTTTTGTTTGCTTGTTTGTTTTTGGTTTTTTTGCATGCCTATGAATAGATGACTGTGAATGCACATCTATTAACGCCAAGATGCCTGAAAAATCAATACCTTGCATTTCCAGATCACATTTGATCTCCAAACTGTCTACTGTGAATTAATTTACAGGACAATCATATAGGGCAAGAAAATACTTCCACAGACACAAAACCAAAAAACGAGAAAGAAAACCATGAGGTGAGGTGACTCGCTCAAAGTCAAAAGAAGAGTTTGTGCCTCTGCTATGCTGCAGCTCAGGATCTAATTGAAAATTTACTCTGGGGAATAAATGTGCTCTGGCAAACAGATGGACTTGATTTACATCCTCCTCCCTATTTTTTTTCTTCTCCTCTTTTTTCCTAATTATTAATATTATTATTGCTATTATGACAAACTCCTTAATGCAGGAACTTTGTCCAATATGCAGTACAGTGCCTAGCACACTTAGAGGTCCCACTGTGATTAAGCACACAACTCCAACATCCATGGTCCTTTGATTTTCCAGCTGTTAACCCTGGCCTCAAACCACTAGAAATATGGTGTCTAGTAAAGAATAAGCCCTGCCAAAGCAGAAATTAAAGCTCTTAAAATGCTCCAAAGCTCAATTTTTAACAGTGAGTGTATTACAAAGAAGTCATTAAGAGCCACACTTTTAAATAATAGAGAAGTGAAAGCAAAGAAAGTAGATCATTTAGTATGTGTTGATACAACATAAATTACAGAGAATGGAAGCCAGCTAATGTGGTGGAGGGAATGACATTGTAGAAATCTGTATTAGTTATGGTCACATGTCAGTGATGGATATATCAGGCTGGACTCTGCAACTGTTGGTGAACTCGGCATTCGTACAAACAGTGTTAAAAAGCATGGAAGGATAGAGACCAATTCCTCAAATTCACCACTGACTGGAGAGCCCCACAATCAGTGTCTTTTCCCTCTGCAAGGTCCTCTCTGCTCTTGGACAGGGCAAGAACACTTATAGGCTGAACAGCATTGAGCTCTTCATGCTGTGACATGATCTGCAGAGGTGATTTTCATCATACACACAACTGCCAAAAACGTCTCCATGGCCAAAGCACACGAGGGAGACCCTTCAGAAGGAGCATCCAGTGGCAGGGAGCTGACCTGCAATGCCATCAAAATTCGAAATACATTTTCTAATTATCACTATAGCACCTAAAACACATCCTGGAGAAAGACTGCAGGTTAGACTAAAAACCAGAAAAAAGCTAATGGCATTAATTTACAGGGTATGGAAGACCTTGTTTCAGAGGAAGCTTATTAAGAGTTTAGCAGCGTGGATGGAGTAGCCAGGACAGGTGAGTGTCCCTTGACCACAAGAACAGGCTGAGAAACCAAGAAACCCTCCACGGAAAACCCTCCAGAGCTGCCCAGAGCAGTCCCCTCCTCAAGGTCTGCTCTAACAGCAGCTATAATGTGTGATAGCAGCTATATAGTGTGATAGAAGGATAATCTCTGCTCCATTCCTGAAAATGTTCATGGCCAGGCTGCACAGGCTTCTGAGCAACTGGTCTAGTGGAAGATGTGCCTGCCCATGGCAGGAGTGTTGGAACTAGATGGTCTTTGATGTCCCTTCCAATCCAAACCATTCCATGATTCTATGGTTTCTGGGCTGAAAAGAGGCACTGGGTACCCAGCACCCGCACTGCTGGCAGCCATCAGGATGTGGAGCAGCAGTGAACCACGGGATTGGTCTCAGTCTGTGAGAACAAAGATGTGTGGGGATTTCTTGGGACAAGACAAAGAAAAGCAGCTATGAAAATCAGGATGTATGACAGGAGGGTGAAGCACTGTTTTAGTATGGCACAGCAAACGTGGCTTTCAGACCCAGCAGGATTCTATGCCAGCTGGCTTTGTGAGTGCAAAAGAAAGCAAAGCCCAGCCTACTGAGAAGAGTAGCATTCGTACCAATTAAATTCTGACATTCACTAACCCCGTATTAGCTTATATAAATATTAATACTACTTCGGCATGAAAATATCCAGTCTTTCCAAATCTAAGTGCAGATGTGACAGTTCAGAGACAACTCAGAGAGGTAGAGTATTGCTGCTCTGCAAAGATGTACTGACCTACATGCACTATTTCTAAACCTACAAGTGCATCCTGCCTTAACCACTGCAGCAAATACTATTTCAGGGGTGACAGGGGTCTGCCTCTGTTTAAATGGTGCCAGCAAAAAGGCTAAGCAAGGTATAAGCAGATTTTCCAGACACACAAGCATAATTTTAGAGTAATTTAATAAGAATGTGCACAAGAGTGAAATTTGGTCTGCTGGTGTGTTAGTCAAAGAATCTCTCAAGCAATCGACATTATACTGAAGAGAAGCCTTACTGGGTTTGTTCAAAATATGTTAACACTAAACAAAATACTGCAATGGCTTGAATTAAAATTCAGTTTTTCCAGAGTGGAAAAACATCATAAATCAACACAGTAAATTACCCCTGTGCTGTGAAATTAACACCCAAATACATGAAATAAAAGTAAGAATTTACAGCTCTGATCAATCAGTTTTTTTTATTAACTCCATCTTCTGTTTTATTTACCTTCTTCCACATGCCTCTCACCCCAAAGTGACTTGGCTCGGGTTGAATGTGGCACTCCTGGGAGCTGGATGTCCTCCACATCTCACACCACCCACAAAGGAGCACAGCCCTGCGACCCTGTGCTCTGCCAAAGCAACCCTAAGCCCTCCCAAGCACAAAAGTAAAGATATGAGGAAAAGGTCTGGCTCTCCCAGAAGCTACACCAGGGTTTAGGCTGACTTGCCTTGCAGCTGCTGAAGATGTTGAGCTCCAGGAATGCCTCCCTTGCTGCTGCATGTATATACAGCTGGGAAACAAATGCCCAGGGGAATGCCTTTCCCTGTAGTCATTTAACCCCTAGAGTCACCTCAACTTTTTGCAAAACATGTTTCCTACTCCCTCACAAAACTGTGCTTTGCAATATATTCCTATAAAGGAAAATCTCCGCTTGCTCTCTTGGACCTGCTACTTAGGCTGCAGTGTCCAGCAATTAACAGAACAAGGCTGCCTTGTTTTCCAGTGTGAATGATTTATGGTTTCACACGTTCTCATGTGCTACAATTATTCACTTCGTACTTGTACCTATGAATATCAGCTCATGAGATAAAAGTGTATACCAAGGCGCAAACAGATGCTTGGCTGTATTTTAACAAAAATACCAAGGTGAGAAAAAAATCCAGGCTTTCATGGGAGGTTGCCCACACTGCCTTTCCAATCCTGACACACATGGGCGGGCTGCTCATGTTCCTGTCCTCGTCCCTGGAGCACCCATACAAACCCCAAGCCCGAAGAGGAGGGCCCTTGACACCATGTGCTTGTGCCTCCGCAGCAGAGTCAGCCCCCAGTGAGAGCATGAGCTGCCCAGGCAACTTCAGCACTCAAATCTTGCTGTCAGCAGCATTTTAGTAGCTCTCCATTCCTGCAGGAGCAACTCTTCATCTCTCTAAAACCCAAAGAGCAAACTGCAGGTAATAATCCTGAAAGGTCTGAAGCCTGCCTTCAAACAGATCCAAATGTATGCAATACATTTGCAGTTTGACTGCCCAAAATAGTCACCGTGAGCTGTGCCAGTCTGTAAAAATGTAGGAAGTGACAAGTTGTCTATTAAGAGGTTTCTTCTATCCACAGACATGGCATACAAGGAGTAATGTTACTTCTGCTATCCAGATAATCAATCAAAAGTGTAAGAATTGGCTGCAATTATGATCCTGAATTAGAACCAGGAACAAAACCTGGACTCCCTGTGTCTCCACTTATCAGACACGTAGTGGTCCATGTGCCTCCAGAAACCTGCCTGACCTGCATGAGCTACAAGGCAGCTGAAAGCAAGCTCCAGAGGAAGGCAAACACGGTCACTGTTGGAGGTCACTGACCTCCAAAGACAAATGAGAACATCCCTATGCTCCAGCAAGCTCCTCATCTCTTCTGCTACTTCCCACCAAAAGATGTAAAAAGTGCAGGATTCTGCCTTCACGTTGACTCTCAGCAGTGGATTACTCACAGGAGTGAGATGTCAGTTTGCTGGCAGTGTTTAAACTTCCAAAGCGACACAGAAAATAAAAGATCCCCTTTCTCAAATGACTGTTCTCCCCCGACAGCAGGAGCATGCTCATTCAGCCCACGTATGCAGCAATCGCGGCGTATTTGGGTTCACATTAAACCTTTTCATCTTGATTATACAGCATGCTGTCGCATTTAGGGCTGCTGTGCAACGCTCTACATGAGTTACTGCTGTGCTGAATCCCAGCAAGAGTATGGGGCTGGCAGGCTACAAACCTCTTCTGCGTGTGCAGAAGTCTCCTGTACAAAACAACTGGAGTGTGAATTACCGTCTTAGAGAAACTAGTGCACTGCAGGGAGATGGCTGAAAAGAGCCTTGTCAGAGACCCCCAGGGGCACTCTCTAGGAAAATCCATTATGCTTTTATTTCTTGGACATCAGCATCCCATCAGGAGAAAGCCTTCTGATGTCAAGGCCAGACGCTCCCCTTTGGGAAAAGGGATCTCTCCACACACACTCTCTGTCAGCCTCATCGTTTTCAAAACAAACTCAAAGAGGCCACCTTGCCCAGTTCTCACTGCTCTGTGTTTGGCACTGAATTGGACTGAAGGGGATGATTTATCCTCTCTATGACAAATCACAGCCAGTCACTAGCAAGGATGCTCACTGAGTATAAGGGGGGCCGTTTGGGAGTTGCCCAAGCAGCAAAGTTACTCATCCTGAAGCCTTTAAGCTCTCAGACAGCAATTTCCACAGTGCAAATGAAGATTAACCACTGTTAGTGTTAACTGTGAGAATAAGATCTTGCTGTTAGGGAAAGTAGTATCCTGCCTGCTCCCTAGAGGGACAAAGAGCCAACCCACAGGGACAAAGAGCCAACCCACAGGGTGTGCCACCAGGCTAGGGTGCTGCAGGGCTGCCACGTGCCCGGCTCCAGCCCTTGTCAGGAGCTCACCCTGTCAGATCAGCAGGGCTGTGCTGAGCAGATTGCTCTGCGGGAGGAGCCGATGGAAGAGAAGCACAAGCATTAAACACTGTGAGTCCTAACTCTGCTACTTTGCCCAGATGGGATTTATAGGGTGGGGAGGGGGAGAAGGGATGCAGATGGAAGAGCATCTTCGGCCATTCTAAGTGTTAAAAATAAGTGAGATATGTGCCTTAGGGCTCAGCAGATTGAACACAGTGATTATACATTCTCCATAATTCTTCACCTGGGCTTATGCCTGGGAAGATCCTGACCCCTTCTTATGCCACACATTGCAATAGGATTGCCCAACCAAATGTTGAAAACCTATTTAGTGAACATCATTTCCATACACAAAATTAAAAATGTTCTCTCTCGTGTCTGTTCCTTCTAGTTTTTTAGCTGTTTAGAAATTTGAAGAAGATATAAATAAACCTTGAGAGAAAAGTCAAAACCCCAGAACAAAACCTGGAGCATGAAAACAAGCAGGAGCACTGTGAATTCTCTGAACTACCTTCATAAAGATCAGCATATTGCTCTGAAAGATCCCCTCGACTGTCCAGCTACAGATTGTATTGGAGGGTGTCCCCACAAGCCCAATGAGTGAGCAAAGCTGGGTACATGCTGGAGTGAGGAACTACCAAGCACAGGTAGGCACTCAGCAGAGCATCCAGGACCTCAGGCTACATCTCCTGGGGCAATTTCTTTATCAGCCTCATTCAGCAAAGGTGCCGAGCGTTCAGACACGCGCAGAGCTGCTCTGCATGGGTGCCACGCTCCACTGCCAGCTAACAACAGCATTTTAACTTGAAACAATCACCATCTCTGCCACACTGACCCCACAGGCTGCATCCCCAGCTGTTATGTATCAGCGCAAACACACGGATTTTTTTTAAAGGCCAGAGAGAGATCTGGGTCATCTAAACTGTCTTTTTGTATAAAGCAAGCTGTAGAATTAAATCTACCTGCTTTAATGTGGAGCTTTATTACATGTGCTGGACAGCCATCATATCATTCATTTCAGTGGTGCTACACCAGCTTATTAAGAATGAAAACAGTGCTCTCTCTGCAACCTGCAACAGCTTGAATCTGCTTCCTAGCACTGCTCTGCAGACTCAGTGCAGCTAAGTCTCTTCCCTGTAGACACAGGGAAGAGCCAGCAGCGATTCAGTGACCCAGGGCAGAGTGATTGCTGCAGCAGCACATCTGCAGCACATCATCTGCCACTGCGTTCACACACCGATGCAAAGCAGAATGCTTCAGACACATACAAGATGCTTTAGTCACATAAGCAACCAGAAAACAGAGGTTTGGAAAGCAAACCAGCGCACCCTGAAGGGGTGAAAGCTGATAAATATGTAAATTGCATTTTCCCACTGCCCTGAGGCAACAGGGTTTTGTTACCTGTTTTGGGATTGATTACAAAGAAGTTCTGGGGATTTCCACTTGTAATCCGGTAAGTCAGTTTGTCATTAGTGCTGGAGTCAGGGTCCTGGGCTTGGATCTGAATGACAGATACATCCTTTGGAGAGTTCTCCATGATGACTGGGTAATAGATAGGCTCAGAGGTGAGAGGGGCATTGTCATTCACATCCTCCACTTCAATGTAGACTTCGATGGTGGTGTAGAGTGGGACAACACCATGATCAGTCGCATATACCGTCAACCAGTAGGATCTGGTGGTCTCCCGGTCAAGAATGTCTGCTGTGTAGATAACTCCTGAAGAAAAACAGCAAGCAGAGGATGTCATGAATAGGATCAATAAAACATCACATCTATTTTCATTTGGCTGTACTACAGAAATGTGTTCAGCATATACCAAGCAATCAAAAGCTCACACAGTAGCCCTTAGACAACGACATATCCTCTTTTATCACAGAGGAAGGGAAAGGCTTGGCCACTTTACCTACTGGTGTAAGAAAACATCAGTTGGTTTTCTACCTGGTCCTAAGAAAACAAAAGAGGAAGTGTGTCTATGTACAATAGAGCCACCAGGAGGGATCGAAGTACCAGCCCTGTGCCTGAACAGTCCTGGCATGAAGGGCTTCCATCCACCTCATTTCTGCCTGAAGTGCTTTAGAAATCCATCCTCCTTGTGACATGAACACCTGGTTTGTGTCTGCTTGGAACCAGATGACCTTTCAGGTCCCTTCTAAACCAAACCATTCTGTGATTCTGTGATAAAGCAGAAACTACCACTCTAAGACTTGCTTCTATTGGCATAGTCCAAACCTTCACTGGCTTAAGCACTGAGTATGAGTGGACAGAGGAACCAAACACACCAGTACCACACACAAAATCACACCAGCATCAAAGTAAGAAAACACACTTCTATGACACATCTATCAAGAACATTTTCATCTCCTAATATAACATTGTTAAATCTTGAGAGACATGCTAATGCAGTGGATCTCAAGCTTAAGAAATACTCAAAAGGACACTTTGCAAACCATCAAATCATGTCATTAGGAGATGGAAAATGATGGAGAAATTCCAGGGCAAAACCGGAACACAAGACACCTGCATTTAGACTCAGATGTGCTTGATGCTATTTAGAACAAAAGTATGAGTTAATCATTGAGGACAGAGCTGCTCTAAGGTCAGCACTAATAAAAGATATGTGTGTCTTTTTGGCTTTAGGTTTGTTTTTTTTTTAAGGATCCAACGACACTGTTTTCATCATAGCTTGAAGCCTCAGAAAACTTTTCAAGGTAGCATAGAACCCATCCACACAGTCACAGAGATGCCACACGTATTTGCTCTTGTCTTATAAGATACTTTTTTTCTTTAATACTGCAATTTTTTTTCAAGTTTTGATTTTTTTTTAAATGTCTTTTAATGCCAGTTTGAACTGACAAGCATACTCCTAACATTTGATCAGCCATATAAGAGAGGAAGAGGAAAGGAGCAGCACTGATTCTGGTCATGCATGGGCTTAGGTCATTCCATAGTAACTTCAGATCCATGTCCTTCTCACTCAGATGTATTATTCACCTGTTGTAGGTGAGCAGGGCAGCACTGGAGGAAAAAGGCAGAGTGTATTCTAAATATTCTTGCTGGCAGCAGCCTGTACTATGTAATGAGTTTCTGCAGAAACACAGGTGAAATATATAGGGAACTGTGATGAAAAAAGCTTGCAAGTCCAGAAGAGAAATCACGCTGCAAGGATGAGAAGAGCCCATAACAACCCATAGAAATAAATAAATAAAATAAATCCACATAGGAAAGAATGAGGAAAAAAAGATTAATATTAGTGATAGTAGAGATGATGATTTATTCAGAAGACATGAAGAATTATTTTACATCTTTAAACAAAATTTGAAATAAATAGGGTTCTCCCCCAGTGAGAGCATAGAAGGTTTTAGCAGATTAACCTATGTTTATGAAGCTGAATTTCACTGATACTGAGGTGATAATAAATCTATCTTCTGAGTTATTCATTCATTTTATAACTCCTGGCAACAGTTACTTTTTTCATTTATGTATTTCTGAAGGGAAGGATCATTGAACAAGCATTAGCTACTGCCCACAGGTCTGCTACACTGGTTCTTACTTTTACTTTTGATTTATTAAAAGGTCCCAGATACAATTAATTCCTTTTCCTGAATAAGTCTTGTCATTTCACCTGTCAACACCACACAGCAGCTTGATAAATAAGAAGGCTTTTGTTCACTCTCAGGTTTTCCTCCTGGAAATCCTTCCATCATCCTGGGAATACCTCCTACCATGCTCTTGAATGTTCTGCACAAAATGCCTCCTTCCTGTACACCCCCATAAAGGTAGGACCCACAAGAATACACAAGCTGCCCAAATATTTAACAGATCACTCCACACGGGTGTGGATGGCATCCTTCCAGAGGGATGTCAAATGCCAGCTCCATATGAGGTGTTAACCCTTGAGACTAATGATGATATTTGGTCATCAACACTACTTCTTCATCACTATGGCATGAATGCAAAGAGGCTGACACAGCTGACATCAGGAGCTGCAAAACGTTCCCTGGGCAGCCCACAGATAGGCTCCCACTCACTTTAGCTGAGAGAAAGGAGGGGTATATCCTTGGATAAAATTACAGTAAATTCAGAAAACACATCGCTTACTTCAAAGATCATAGATATTAACAGATACTACAGAAAGACAGAATTTGGTTTTCAGGACCAGGGGAGCAGAAAGGAGGAGACTCCTTTAGAAGCAGCTCTAAGGGCTTTTCTTGGACGAATTTTGTGGTGCCCTCTTTCCAGCTGTTTGCTAATTAGAAGAGAAATGTGAACAAAGTAATGACGCCTGAACTAAACAAATCAAGAAGAAACACCAGCAGAAATCATGAAAATCTCAAAGGGACTAAAAACCAAAAAGTTCCAAGATTTTGCAGACACATTTCTGAACGAGACAGATAAAACAGATGTTCTCATCCACTGGGATGCTACACCATGGAGGCACTACCACGTTTTTACATGAGACAGCTGAAATCCAACCACACATCTGTGAGCCAGCTCTTTATGCTGTCCTTGGTTGGATTTTGCAGTATCCCTGAAGGCCTGGAGCCAGCACTACCTGAGGCCCAGGGAAGCCTCAGAAATAAAGCCAGCCAACAATCCAAAAAACAGTGCCACTGATATGCTTGCCACTGCATTCCTCCAAGTACATATGCCCCATGCAATTTGCCAAACACCACGTGCATTACAAACACTGTAAGTGAAAAATAACAACAGAGTGCATTAGCTGCTGATTAAAATCCTCAGCACATTTATATGTAAATTAAGTGCATCGCCTGGGCTTGGCAATGTGCCAGCAATGCGAAGGTTGTGTGCTTGTTTCTCTTTAAGTCTTGTTTTCCCTCTTTCCCTGAGAAAATAATGGGATAATGTTTTCTGTATGGCTCCTGCAATTGGACACAATGAGACAGCATTACGAAGGATGAAGGTTAAAAAAAAAACAAAACCAAAAAACTATTAAAGTGGATGAAGAATCGGAAAACTGGATTTCCCTCTTTCCTCTCCCACTGATTTGCTGTACATCTGTCACCAGACCACTTCAAATGATGTGGTCCACCCAAAAAATATCTGAAAGCCATGTATTTACTATCATGATGAGAAACCTGAGAGGCTCTTAAAACAAAAAGGGATTAGAGAAAAGCATTATTTCTTTCATCGCCTCTTTTTTGCCCCCTGTTTGTTTATTCTACGTATTTGGCAGTACTGTGTATATAGGTAGTGTGATGGATGGACCTGCCACAGCTCTTTAAGAGAATGTTTACTGGAGCTGTCAGCCTGGCTGTTTACATAGGTGCCCATCGCCATGGATATCTGCTACACACATACGTTCCTCCTAAAAGTCAGATCATCCTTCATGAATACCCTCATAGCACAAACACTGAAAGGAGTTCAATTCTGTTTAGTTTTTCCAATGCAAGATTAAAAGACAACTTGGTGGTCTGTAAGAAGCTGTGCATGGAGAAGTCAAAAGAGAGTAACAAAGCTCTTTAATCTAGCTGAGAAAAGCAAACTGAGGTCTGACAGCTGGAAGTCAATGGCAGAAAAAGGAGAGTGCAAATATTCAACAAGGAGGATATCTGGCAGGAGCAACTGCTTGTCAGGGACAGGCCAGAATCTCCCATCATTTGGCACCTTGGTACTGAGACAAGACAATAGAACCTATTCTTCTACCCAAGTTACTGGCTTAGCTGCAGAAACGAATATAGAATGTGATTTAGTGGAGTGACTCAGTAGCCTGTGTTATAAAAGTTGCCAGTAGAAGTAGCCATACCCTCAGCCAACGATGAACAAGATATGGGGAAAGGAGACTGACTACGAAGTTATCTGCTATTCTTCCAAAAACTATCACACAGAAATGCCACATAAAAATACTTAGTTCTCTCCTTTTCAAAATACTGCAGTAGTTTTGCAAGGGGATGTATTGCATCAGCTATCAATTGAGAAGAATCTCAGTGACAAAAGATGTTGCTTATTCTCCTCAACCCTTTTCAGAAGTATGAGCTAATGGCACAAATGTGCATCTCAGACTGGGAAATCAGGAAAGGTTATATAAGGTGAATGGCTCACTTGTTGGCAGAGCCTGGCCCAGGAGTGGCCACAGAGGTGGGCAAGAGGAGTGGGAGGCAGCAAAGGCAGAACATGCCCTCATTACAAGCTGCAGCACAGGATGGAAGTGACACTACAGCAACACACTCCCAGACACTCCCACCTGCCAGACTGCAACATGACCATTCCCACCCAAAGCCAGTTTCTTGCTAGTGCAAATGCAAGGTTTAGTGGTTAAAGTCACTATAAAAATATATAACTTCAGGGTAACTGAAGGACTGAGGGTAAGGCATGCACCTTCCTGACTCCAGACCCCAGGATACCCTCAAACTCACTCAGTATGTCCAGGGGCCACATCAGCTTCTGCCATGAAATGCTAGAAAAACACATTTCTAGAGCCCCCATCTGCCTCTCTCTCCTCCAGCTTCCAAACAAAGGGGTTCAGTGCAAACAGCTACAAAGCAGAAGCTGGTTTGTCCCCCAATTAAAATGACAGAAATGAGGCCGTCAGGAATGCCAACTAACAGTGAAGTACAGAGCTGGTACATCCCTCAAAGGAAGAAACAGAAAAATCACTGATTCCAAAATGCTACTAATTATTCATGATCCTTTATCAAAGACTCAGTGAGTCTCCTGGCAGTAAACACAACACCTTGGTTGTCACCAAGCTGTCAGCCAAAGGTCCTTGTTTACATTGCCTTGCTGGGGAAAAAGTAATAAATAAAAGTAGCTTGAGAAGAAAACAGTTGAATAATGAGTTTTAAAGATTTTTTTCTGTCTAAAATACAGAGAGGCAAGAAAGAACTTACATACCTCATCTGGCTGCGCCAAGATAAAGGCTTTATATCCTCCGACCCACACTCCCCTCCCCAAGATCTGACTGGATCCTTCCCCTAAACTTCAGTGCAGAGTGGAGCCATGGAAAGATTTGTGAGTTTAAGTGCAAATGTCAGAGCTAATTCAGATTCCTTGCATTGAGCAGAGATGTGATTTTTGAAGGACTCTTAGTGGAGAGCTATAGTAGGCAGGAAAAGTTCAAAAAATGTTGCAAGCCCATTATTCATCAAACCAGTGAATGTAAAATCAACCAAAATGTCATGATTTGTAGACAGGAATTTCACACCCAATTAAGGAAGAATATTTAGGATTTCAAGAAAACAGATGTTATACCTAACTTTTTTTTTTTTTTTTTAATTTAGGTCTTTTACATGGAACAGTTCTTTGTGCATGAAAGCAGAGCACATACATCTTTTTGGAGATATTTTATCCATTATTTCCATTAAAGGGTAAATTGTAAATATAACCCAAAAGATTAAACAGTTTTAGCATAAGGAAGACATGAACCTGCATGCCAATGCCATACCAATTCAGCACACTGGGGCTACCGAAGCCAGTGGGAATCAGAATTAACCATAGATTATATTCACCTCTTTTTAAAGCCTTCCCAAGCCATAAATAACCATGGCCAGTTCTGAATGTGGGCAGTGGTATCACATCAGCCACGAACTCAACCGGAGCATGAAGGAGACCTATCGCTCATCCCCCCCACCGCTCGCAGCCGGCAGCTTTGAAAATCTGCCTCCTTACTCTGGTGATTAAACATTAGTTCAACGCCTTCATTTGAGGCCCCCCACTGTGCAAAATGTGCCCTCCTGTTTTTATTTCATTGCACAAATTTTGTAGGCTTTACTGCATATTAAAACACAAACTCGATTCCTATCGAAGCAAGAAGAAAAATCTCCTCTGACTTAAATGGAGATTAGATCACGCCCAGGAACGAGTCCAAAAGCAATATTAACTTTGTGAGGTTATACATACCTACAACTTCCTAATATTCTTATGTCTGGTTCAAATACAAAACACGTATCATAAACCACTCTTGTCAGACAAGGAAAGACAGGTTACGTTCCTGTCTAGGGCTCAACTTCTGATTTTCTCTTTTTTACTGACGTTTTGAATGTACAAATCTACTGTTACCTCAAAGTGCAGTTTCTGTGGTGAATATCACATCTGAGTTCCCAGAGCAGTAAAAGAGAATTAGAAAGCCAATCCTCAGCAATGCTATTTCCAACAACACTGAATTAGCCTGCAAATAAACCTTTTACCATGACACTACACACAATATCATGATCATCACAACCAGTCAGAATCATGGGTAGGACATTCACCGTATTAATAAATGTAACATATCTGCATTCAATAGATAAGTAGGTAAATAATGTACAGTTTACAATTCTGGCTGGACACGACATGCCACCACGTGCTTCAGAGGCAAGTTCAAGTTGTTGGCTCTTCCCAATGGAGCAGAGCACCAGTGGTTTACAACACAGAGCGGCTGTAAACCATTCCTGCTCACAGAGGAAACCACCACCAGGCAATGCTTTAGATCAAACCGGGCCAGCTGTGTTGAAATCCAGCTCAGGTGCACATGCAAACTCCCAACTTTTAACAGCTGGAGCTGATGGTCTATTCCAACCTTAATGATTCTGTGATTCTTCTGACCTCTGAGGTGTTGGCCCAGCCAAAGTTAGGGATACATGTGTGACTTAAATCCAAAGTGCAGCTGTGGTTGTGTTCTGTAAGGGCCATTAAATCAGGTACATCCCATCAGCACAGCTTACACTGGCATGACCCAGACACCAGGCTAGGGAGGGTGTCCTGCCTGAGCAGGAATCCTGGCCAGCCCTGCCTCAGGCTGCAAAACATAAAAGTAACCTAATTTTCTACAGGTAGAGGGGAAGTCCAATAAACCAAAGGCAATAGCCAAGTTCAGGTCTGGCCATTGCCCTTCCAAACAAAAAGAATTATTTAAAAATTTATTTTAATTTTTAAATAATCATCTATGAATACATTAATATTTATGAATGCATTAGTATTTATATAATGTATATATATACAGGAACTATGTGATTCCATATATACAGGAACTGTGTGATTCCAAGGGTGAATGTTGCATACTGAATTGGCAGTGCCACCCACCATAAGGACTGAGTTTTCTCTGGAGTCAGATCACATCTCCCCAGGTGTCCCAAGGCTGACACCAGGGTTGGGGGACTGCTGCCATGAGGACAAACTTCCCAGTGAAGCAGCACCTTAATGGCACTGAAAGAGAGGCACATCTCAGATTAGGTGTTTGACCTTCCAGGCTATTTATATTTTCAGTTTTGAGGAGAGTTTCTCTCCTTTTACCTTGAAATGACTTGAATTCAATGCTGAGTTCCTTTGCTTGCTTTATTTGAGGCCAGGGGAGGCTTACAACTTCACATCAAAATGAGCTATCACTTAAATATGACATCTTCAAGGTCACTTACACATCAATTTCAGAGCAATTTTCCAAACATATCATCAAGACACTGAACCAGAGGCTTAGTCAAATAAATTCTCTATCTTCTTCCACTTATGAATTAAATGAAATAAGATGTGCCAACATTTTTACCTGACTAGGCTTTATTACCATTTTTGTATCTTCCATCACATCCCTCTACTTATTTAAAGAAATATCCATATTCATCTTGCTTTAATATATTTTGCTTGGGGGAAAAAAATCTTATATGGATAAATAAAAATTACAGAACGGACAACTCTGGAAGAAACAAACTGCCTTCAAAAGCACAAATACAGGGAAGAAACCTCTCATTTATGAACAACCTCTGTCAAAGCTTAACATACTCCATCACTGCCAGACAGTGCAATAAAACTCAGCAGTAAAACCAGCCTGAGAGGAATCATGAAGCCCCACTGAAGACTAAACTGCTGCCATGTTCCATTCCCTACTTGCTCCAAGTGCTTCAGAACAACGGGGCAAACGGTGATGCTGCTCTGACAAAAGGGATTTGGGGCCACCCTGCATGGCTTGAGCCATATTGCTCAACTTTTAGGAATCTGGGCTGCTACTGGCATCCCTTTAGTGGTGGTAAATCCACCCTTCTCTTTGGTCTCAGAGGCACAGCAAAATACAATGCCTATGCACTGAGTGAACTTCGTTCTATTTATTCCCTGGATAGGCACAGGCTCAACTTTTCAGCCAAAGTAGCCAGAAAAACAGACAAAAAGCATAATTTTGTGGCTGTAGCAGATGTCATGTAAAATTCAGATACCTCAAACTATCACAAAATCTTGCAGGAAGATCTACTGTGGGAAGACATTCCTAATGTAACTCAGAAGAACAACAGCTGATGGTATAACTTTACTGACTACGCTTTTGTTCTTCTTTTTTTTAAAAGCACTTGTGGGTACTGCATTTCTAGCCACACATTAATTACAAACTGGGAACTCTCTTCATTATTATAGCCTCTCTGTATGTATTTTTTCCCCCTGGATCTGTTTGTCCCTACAGCAAACCACAAGTTCTGCCTTATTTTCTGAGCACTTCTGGGATCTCAAAACCCTTGCATGCCTTGTGCCCACCTCTGCAGCCTTCCCAATCATACCAAATGTGGGAATGGTACCATCAGAAATCCTCACCAAGGATAAAAGCTGTTAACTCTCAATAATAATCTATTTGAATGGAGGCATTTTCTTCTCAAAGGGTCTGGCTAAAGCCCAGAGTAACCCAGATTTTTCACACATCCTCTTTAGTAGATTAATAAAGAGATCAAAGTCCGACCCATGTGTCCTCTCTGCCTGGAGGACTGGGAAGCTATTTTAAAAAGAAAGGTTTGCTCCTGGTTATTTTAGAAATAAGATCATAAGTGCAGAAAAGCTGAAGCAGAAAGAAAAGATGAAGAAAAAAGGCAAAGGATGCTCAAAAGGATTCTCATAAAAGTCCTGACAAGGGGCTTCTGTACGGGGTTCTCTTCCTTTACACAAAGATCTGCATCTTTTGTACTCCCTGCAGTAAAAGACATTGCTTTGGGAGCCCTTCTGCAAAATCTGTGCCAATCTGCTTCAGGTGTTTTGTACCAGTGGTGAGGGAGGTGGAGGGAAGCAGAGGAGCCCTGCAGGGGAGCCTGCTTTCTGGGGAAGGCTGCCCTAGAGAGCAAGTGATCCTGCATACTGAGCAGTGCTGGCCCAGGATGGCTGGCCAGAGCAGACTAGGAAGTATTGGGATGTTCCAGCTAGAAAATGTCTTTCCCTTTTCAGTTATATACATTATACTGAAAACAGAGTATGTACATTTCACTGGAAAAAGAGTCATCTTCCCACTCACTCCCCCGCTCTGTCCTTCTTACTTGTTTCTTTTGGCCCACAGCAAATGAGCAACCCTATGAAAAAAATTGTAACATTACCCTGGAATCTGCCTTTATCTCTCTATCCAAACATTAACCCAGAGGAGCAGTCAAAAAGGAGAGAAAGAGTACCTATGAAATGGCTTAACAGCCATGCTGCCCCTGAACATGAAAAACAGCAGGAAAGAGGAGTGTGATGCACAAAGCCAGCACAGGAGCATCATTTAACCTGTCCACGTTTCCTTTTCTCAGATATACCATGCATGACTCTGGAGTCTGTTTTACAAAGTATGTCAAAAAAATTGGAGAAGATGAACAAATAAAGGCTCCAAAAACAGTCTGAGGAGACAATGATTTACAGTAAGGGAGTTTAAGATTTCAATCTGCTAAGCTTATTAAAAAGAAGATGAAGAGGCAACTTGATTAGAAAAATCCATGTAAGGTTCATGGGGAAATATTACTGGGAAGCAAAGGGCTCTTTAATCTAACAAAATAGGGTGGAGCAACATCTAATGATTGGAAACTGAAGCCAGGAAAAATAAAATTAGCAATCATCTTGATACTCATTATTATTATCTTTTTTTTAAGCAGATGATTAATTCCTGGAATAATCTCAGACATCTGCAAATGAGAGCTACAAACTGTTGAGGGAGAAACATTTCATGGCAAATGTATGCTACGGTTTAGTTAGAGAAGGATCATTTAGTAAAGATGTATAAAAGTGATATATAATAGACAGAGATATAAAAGGGATAAGATCAAATTATCTGGTTTTTTTTCTGGTTTTAAGCACTACAGATCTGTGCAGCTGTTTTCTCCAAGGAGCTTGGTAAAGAAGTTCACTGGGTGATGCTGGGCTGCTGCAGTGCTCCCAACACACCCAGCTCCACTCCCGTTGTCATTTTATGCTGTCCCAACAGCTTCATTGCCAATGCCACCATGGGGAAAAAACACATTCAATGAAAAAAAGAAGCTCCTGGTATCTTCTTGCTTCACGTATGAGGGCACGCAACAAACTGAAGAGCCTGTTCTAGAGATGTCCATCAGAAGCAGCATAAGTGCTGCATGTGAGCACTGGTGAGCATGGAGCAATGCCCATGCTCCTGTCTGGGCAGAGCACCAGTTGGGAAGCACTGCAGGGAACAGCTTGGTCTCAGATTAGGAGATGCTCTCAGACACGCAACTTTGTGGCTTTGTGAGAACAATCAGCTGTCCCTTTCTTTCTCTGAGTGAAATTTCCAGTGGCAAGGGCAGTATATACTTAATCAGAACATTTCTGTTTTGCAAAGAAGACACTTTGCATTTCACCGTGAAATGCAGAATGGACACACTGACACCTGAAGTTTTATCTAGACCATTTTCAGGACTTTCCTCAGGTTCATAAAATGAAAGTTTTTCCTCTATATCACATTGGTTTTGTGTACCAGGTGCCAAAGTACTTCACAGTAACCATGTAAAAAAAAAAAAAAAAGTGACTTGTTTTGGATCAGTACTACTGCTTTAAATTGCCCAGAAGCAAAGCATTTCAGTTTTTCTTAAGTATGCTTTTATGCTTTTAGGTGTACTTTATCTTCTTTTCTCTAGAGAGGCTGAGCAAGCGACTCACCACCTTTCATTCTTCTTATCTAGAGCATGTAACAACACCTCAAGCTGCTGCTTCTGCCCTGGGCAGAAGTTTCAAAGACTGCAGCAGAAAAAAATTCAAGAGGGCTGCCTGGAGGCCAAAGTTTTGTTCAGATCACTTGCCGACATTGAGAAGATTAGGAGCATTTATTTTGTTTGCTTCAGAAAGGACAGGAGATCCATCTCCCTTGTTGAACATACACAAGACTAATACCCCAGACCTATTTTATTAATGGGAAATTACCTTCCACAAAGCAGTCCCCAGGAGACACCTTTTGCATACATGCTAAACCTCTACAGGGAAACCATGCTAGCATCATGTTTTCACTCACACTGTCATTCTGGATTTAACCAAGTAGGGCCACAAGCTCCTGTGGATAGCTGGTAACTGACAGCTGAAAAGCTGATGCCCACCAATTCATAACAAAACCCACCTTCCTTAAAAATCTATGGGGTTTGTTTTGTTGTTTTTTTGTTGTTTTTTTTTAATGTTCTTATTTTGTGTGAAGATGGTATGATGTCCCCTCACAACTCTCTTGAAGCTCCTTTTCTGATTTCCCAGTAACTACCCCACCAGCATACACCTTTCACCAAAAATTTCCACCAGTCTTCAAAGACTTCTCACAATTAAGCTGACTCTCTCCTAGTATGGAACAAATATCTACAAAAATCGCCAAGTGCAACCCCACATGCTTCTAAGCATCTTTCTAATAGTAAAGTCTTAGAGACAGCTACAAGCTTTGTATGGAAGGCTCCTCACCTACAGCCTTATCTGTGGCTGCAAAAAGCGAAATAACTAGGATTCATTTCCATTTTGGATTTTTTCCAAATACCCTTGAGCAACCTCACAGTACCTCCACAGGAAAAACTGCACAATGATCAGTGAGATAGAAGTTTAATCTTCTACCTTTCATACAGGAAATGGAGCTGGGCTTATAACATCAAACCTAGCGCAGACCCTGCACAAGCAAACCATAATTACACTTCTGTTCCACTCTCCATACTCTGGCTGATAATAAATCCAAGGTTCAAAGAGTATATGGGAATATATTGGTGGAAAGCACCAGTTTTTTAATCTTGGGGAAGCACTAGTCTTATATTTATCTTCAGAAGTCTTCCACAGTATTCTTCTTTGGATAAGGGAACAGAAGGAAGAAGAAAGCTGAGATACACAAGGGACTGTGGCAAATGAGAGCCATACAATAAAAGCCTTGACTCAGACAACTCTATCGTGATTACTGGGAACAGTGCCAGTGACTCTGTAGGTGCTTCCTTTCGGCCCTGCAGAGAGAGAAGTAAATAAACGTTCTCTGGCTGCTGCACTCCAAAGTATAACCTTTCACGTAAGACATAAAGGTCAGCCCTCACCCCACCAGTCTTCCAAAGCCATGGCACTTCCTTCCAGCTTTACCTGTTCACGGTTCCAGGAGATGTTATGGCTCTACCCACGTCACTGGGAAGCAAAGTGGGCAGCCTGGCACTAAAGGGGTGCTGAGACCTCAGCATCCACCCAGATGTTCCCTTGCTATGCAGGGCAAGGCTCAGATGCAGTCTATAGGGGTAGGTATTGCCTTCCCCAGGTGGTGTGTATGTACATGCATATGAACTGCAGCAGCTCAATTTTAAAGTGTTTTATGATGAGGCGAACTAAGCTCCCCAAAGAGACAGGGAAAGTGAGAGTCCTGATAAAGTAAATAATGAAATGTTGCAGTACCAGTATATGCCGTGTGATCCCTTGAGGGAAACCACAAGCATGAGCCCTAATGAAATAAGACATGGAAAATAAGGGCTTTGCTGTGGACACAACACTTATGTGCTCATTATGCACCACAGCGACTTCTATCACTTTATCACACTTAATCATCATTATGAAATGTTGTATATACGTACAGACAGGTATGATATGTATAAAAACACATGAACATACTCACTCACAAACACATATATTCCAAAGGAAAGAGGGGAAAAGGAAAGGTGATTTATTTCATTTTCTGTAAATGGCCAGACATAAATGCATAGAATGTTTTCTCTGCATGGATTGCCTCGCAAATGTATCACTGTATGCAGGTAAATCTATCACTGTAAGCTTTCAAAAACAGTTAGCATTTGAATCTGATTTGTGAGTATTTCGGTTTTTAAAAATATACTTGTATTTTATGCTTAAAGTTCTTAAACACTCAGTAATACCAGTGGGTTTTGCAAGGGCTAATTGATAGGCTGCACTTACAAAAAGTCTATTTGTCTATTTATACACCATTCTGAAACGGAGATTATATTTTCACTGTTTGAAATGCATCAGTTTGAGCAAATAATAAAATAGAATGTAATTATTTATTTATAATGCAACTTTGCTGACTGTGAAAGCAATAAACTCCATCAAACAAAACCCAGGAAATTATCCCTGATCCAAGAGTGGAAGCATGGCTCCCTCTAATTGAGTTTCCTTTGCTCTTATCTTCTCAAGATCCCCTAGATTGTTTTCCAATTTTCATTTCCATTTCTTCCATTAAATGCTTCTAACCCATGACCTCCATTTACTGCCATCCATTTATCTTCCATTCTTAATTGATATGCAACATGTCCACTTGTCCAGCACTGAGCACTAAAACTCTGACAGCACACTTGATAGGTACTGGCTTCTTCAGGAAGCTTACCTGGGAAAGTGCAGTTCAAAACTTGATTCTTGAACAGGTAAGTCTGTTCCATTAAACTTGAGTTTACCTTATAAACATACTGTGGTGAGGACCAAAACCCCAATGAAAAAATAATATCGTCTTTGGTTTTATTTGCTTTTACTGCTACAGGATGGAATTATATTTGTCTTGACACTGGGAGGGTACAGGGTAACAGAGCCAGTGGGAAGAAAACATATAAAGCAGCTTTCAGCAGTCAGTCATTTTTTACTTTCTGTTTTAAATGCGACGGTTTGCAATCAAACTCTCTCCCTCAAGACCCGATGTACAGGAATTTTTGAAGGATGGCATTCTTTAGAAAATATTTAGACTTTATACAACAACACTTCAGGAGCTCTTGACAAACATTAATAAACTACCAGTATCCAGGTGCTTCTGCACCTATTTAATGGAGGGGTAAGCCCAGAATCAGATAGAAATACAACAGAAAGAGTAAAGCCCAAGCTACCAAGCAGTCACCATAATCTCACAGAGTACTGTTAAGCTAAAGCAGCAGAGAACTAAACAGCCATATCTTAGCCTCTTGGAGCAGTAAAGTAAAATTAATATAGCACTCCAGGCTACTATTAAATTGTAGAATATAAGAAAACATACTGTGGTCAGGCATTCAACCTCTCAAAATAAATGGATGAATCACTTCATACTTATTCTAAGCGATTAAATGTTTGCACCAGTGATACTAAGAAAAACACAAATTCATTGAGATCCTGAAGGCACAGAAGAGGAAAACTTGTCATTCAAAACCATCATACCAGGGACTAGGCTGGAAAGCTCCATAGCCAATATACCTCAGTGGAGCACACTCCTGCTTCATACTCCAGTGGTGCGAACTGCGAATGGTGCTGACATACCCAGATGTCTTTAATTCCAGGTCAAGGCTGACAGACTGGTAGTGGTGCCAGCCAGGGCAGGACCAGGCTAACTGCATGCACGAGGCTGGCTGTGCCCAAAGGCTGCCCAGCAGCAACACAGCCACGCTGCTGTGTGAGGGACTGCCAGGCATCTCCCCATATGCTCCCAGGGTCAGTCCAAAGTTGAAAAAGGTATCTAATGAGGTTGCAGCATTTCAAGGAATGTCTAGAGGCAGTCAGGGGCAAGAAATATGGGCTGCTCTTACTTTTTGAAAGAAGGTGACAGGCAAACCTGCTCTCTCTGTTTTGCAGTAGTCTCCCCAAACAGAACGGAGGAGTATTTTGCTATGTACAGGTGCCATTTCCACACAGCAAAACAATCAGGTATCTATATGGCTCCCAGCTGAGAAGAATATTAAACTTTATATTACAGCCATTTATAAGATACACAGTATGCTGGAATTACTGCTGCTATATCCTTGTATCTGGATGTGTAATTGCCACAATGAATCCCACCTCAAGACTATGTCACCCACTGCCTGTGTGCCCAAAGTGACACTCAAAAGCTTATGTCTGAATAGCTGCTGTCACAGGAACAAGCTGGCTGAAAGGATCTCTGTTAACTGGAACTGTGACCATGCCACTGAAAGGCAGCAGAAACTTTCCTTTAATCTCAATTTGTAATGCCAAGAGGAACTGTGGTATCTAAGTTTCTGCTCCTGAACGCTGCCAGAGAAGGTCCTGGGAAGACACAAAAGCGTTACTCTGGCTGGTCAGTAAGTTTTAAGCAATGCACTGGGGCACGCAAACCAAGCTCTGAAGGAACATTCCTTGCAAGGGAGTTGAAGGCAGAACCTGGAAGTAAAGCAGAGGCTGAGAATGAGGAGACACTGTGGATATTCACTGCAGAAGGCACCACTTTGAGGATGAAATGAGAGAGGAAGCAGCAATGGTATTGCAACAACATTGGCATTCCCAGCATGAGCGTGCCTCTACTCACTCACTACCAAACAAGCATCTGGTGCCACCTAATTAAAACACCAGTTCCAGGATGTGACATCCAGCATCATGAATCAAATGCAACATCTGCTAATTCTTACAACAGCCAGACAAAACAAGCCTAAAAAAGGCAAAACAGACACGCACACACATTACTAACTTTGGCACTGACATCCCAACTGAACATAAGAACCGTATAAAATTCCCCCATTATTAACCAGTGCATCTTCAATTTAACTGATTGACTGTGCAAATTTAAAGCAACACATGTTCAGCTGCTCAGTGGGTAAAACTGGATCAAGTTTTACAGAAGTGGGCAAATGCCTCACCGCACAGCATTGCTCTGTGGAGGGGAAGCCTCCCTTGAGCTTGCACAGTCTAATGGTGCAGCCTATTAACTCAGGTGATTAAAGGACTGGGGACTGCAGAAATCTCAGTACATGGATGGCCTATTATAGCACAGTGCAGGGAGTGTTTTCCCCAGTGGCAAACAGATGCTTTGTTTTTATTTCTGCTATAAATAATTCCGGGGGTTTTTAATAGGTATACATAATCAGGCATTTACATGGTTTCCAGCAGAGAAGCAATATTAAGCTACTACGTTACAGCCATTCATAAACTGAACACAATGCTGAATTACTTTTTATTGTCATTATTATCCAACAATCTCTACAATATGCGTTGTTACCACAGCAGTAAAATGATTAGATTCTGAGAATTGCTGGAAGTCTGTAAGTAACACCATGGAGGTGAACCCTTAGCAAAATCAAGTATTTAAGAACTTCAGATGGTCCCATTTTATGAACAATGTGGGCTCCTGAAAACAGAGCAAGGACACAGTTCACGGACTCAGTTCTGTCATCTTTTACACCATTTTTTACACCAGCAACATTTCAGGTACATGGTTAAACCCTATCAGTGAGTGTAACCTGCATGTGTGTGATGACATCTCTTGAAGTGCTCCACCTCAATAATATAATAAATCTCACCAGCAATTTTGTTTATACTTGCTTTCCCTCTTGCACAGACTTGTTGTCCATCTTGATTGGAACTTACCTTTTTTCCTAATCCTCTACTGTAAGACTTTGCAAGCAGAGGCTGTGTTTAACCTGAATGAACCTTCTAGAATAGAACCTCACCTCTGTGCCCTGTTACTGATTTTCAAGCCGCATTTTGTAGGACCGAAGTAATCAGAAACCAAGTGAAAGGACAAAAGACATTCTACAGCAACTCCAGAGAACATTGGGCCAATCCGGCACTAAGGGTGGAGATACACAAAGGCATCTGGAAGTGCTGCTGAAGGAAAATCCTACAGTAACCCTTAATGGCCTATTTATTCTCAGTCTAAAGAAAGAGTCGGGTTTTGCTTCGTCCCCCACACCCCCATGATGAAAGAAATAGGAATTTCATGAAGGGATAATACACAAGCTGATTGCAGCAACTTGCAAATGAACTAGCAGGGGGTGTCTGGGAATAGACAGCAATCTTCATTCCAAGAGGAATGGAAATTTCTATGTTAAAGGGTCTTTACTTCTGATCAGCCAGCATGGAGGAGGAAGCTGGTGAAATAAAAAAAATGTGAAATTTCTAAGTGATCGGGACCAGGAAGAGAGAAGGAAAGCAACTGAGGCGGCAGGCTTGCTAAATCCTAAGATGAGGGGGATATGGAGAAGATGCAGCTGCCAAGGCACTCACTGAACAACGCACTTCAGAGATAAGAGACACCAGCCATTCTTTGAAGCAATCGTAGCTCCCAAGAGCTATTGAGAAAAGAGTGAATTGAAGGGGATAGAGGGGTCAACTGCAGTGAATATGAAAACAAGTCAAGGCCAAGGACAGGCATGACGCTTTGGGATTTGGCCAGGAGGTGATAATTTGTTGGTTTAGTCAACTGCAATCACAGTGGAGCAGAGAGGGCAAAAACTCTGAAAGAGAGAGTTGGCAGTGGGAAGATGAAGGCAGCCAGAATACAGAGGAGGAATAAGGAGCTTGGATAGGAGAGAAAAGGCAAAGGGGAGCCTGGCAGCAGCAGATATGCTTGGAGAATTGTGGGGTTTTCCCAGTGCAGGGACGCAGAGGCAGAACTGAAAGTTGAAGGGATGCCAAGAAAGAAAATAGGGTTAAGTGAGGTGGCACGAAGAACAGTGAATAAAGGTCACTAGGGACTGAAGGAAGAGCAAGTCAAAAGCAGGAAGAATGAGGTTTGTCCATCGTGGGTCTCACATGAAACAGCTAAAAAAAAAGAATTTCTATCCCAAAGCACCAGCAGTTGCTGTTCCTTGGCCAAGAGGAAGAGCTGTACCCTCCCACTGCATCTTCCTCAGCTGGTCCTCTGAGGCTCATGAGTGCCTGCAGTTTGGGAAAAGGGGTACCAGAATCTCTCAAAGATAAACTGTATCCTTTCACATCTTCTGCTTTAAAATATAAACTACATTTATACAGCATCTCGGTTAAACAAGGTACAGTATATTCTTATCTCCCTATTCCTTCTAGTTTAAGCTCTGTCAGGCTGTAAGAAGCAATGACTTCTATCCACTTTCATCTGCACTGACTACACTCACAGAGGCGTAACACATACCAGTCCTTAGAAGTCTATTTACCTCATTTTCCATTAAGACCACAGCAATAACCTCTAAGCAAATGTTGCATGAAATCACAACGCCATTCACATCAATGCTGAATCTCTCATGCCTCTGAAAAAAATCCAGATCTCACCCACTAGTTTTAAAAGCCTCCTGTAAGGACAGCTATAAAACTTATCCACTGGTCATATCATCATACATGTGTCAACCAGATCCCCATTTTCAGTGGACATATTTATTATCAACCATGG
The DNA here is from genome assembly GCA_013397075.1 of Rhabdornis inornatus. Classification (NCBI taxonomy): domain Eukaryota; kingdom Metazoa; phylum Chordata; class Aves; order Passeriformes; family Rhabdornithidae; genus Rhabdornis; species Rhabdornis inornatus. The sequence continues at coordinate 2,838,710 of VWZS01000654.1, forward strand.
GATACAATTTCTTATGCTATTTACAGAATAGAAAAAATACGTCCTGACTGTTTATAGGGGGAAAAGAGTGTTACGTTTAGACAAGGACAACACCATTACAACCACAACTACGACAAAGCTGCACTTACTGACCCCAGCAACAAAAGAAGAGTTGGAGGGAAATTCTGTGTTATTTTATATCCGGAACTAATTAAAGATCTCATTCCCCAAACAGCCAGATAGCAAACATAAGCAGTGCCTCCAGATGAAGGATTCCTATTTTGATGGTTACTGTAATGAGCACATTCCCAAAGGAAAGAGCCAATAAAAAGCATCCCCTATCTGGAGGATGCCGAATGAAAGTTGGACTTTTCTTAATTTTACTGCAATTCCTTATTGCATCATATCAGTTTCCACCAAAGGTCTCAGTTCAATTTTTCTGTAATGAATTTTGAGACTCAAAAGAAAAATTCCATCCCATCTCAACCAGCTAAATTTCTCTCCTTGACTTAGAGCTGACTGACTATGAGTAAAACACCATTTTACATCACTCTGTGCAGTTTTAATTAAAATTTATTAACTTGAGAGAAACAATCTCCTTATCACCAACAGACATTTAGAACAAAAATACCTTTTATTGTGTTATTAAACTATTTCAGACAGAACCATCACCACAGCACACTGTAGCTCAGCTACCTAGTGGCAAATTACATTGATCTTTTCCCTTGCCCCGCCTTTCCATTCATATGAAGTGTGCCTCAGACAAAAAAAAATAAACCACACTACTGCCTTCTGCAAAATTTTGTACCCACACTGAAAAAAACACCTATGTACCTTGCCCACTTCTTTTAATTAAAATAAGCAAATAACAGGGGCCAGGCTGTGATGCACCAAGCCCTGGACCATGTGTGCCTTGAAAGGATCTTTGGAGTCACTCATAGAAATGATAGCTGCAGCTAAGATAGTCAGAGGGAGAGCACATAAAATTAAAAATATTTTTTTAAAAATACTTTTAGAAAAGTAGAATATTTGAAATGCCAATGAGTACTATGATAGGGGGTTAGGCAATAGGGAATGACGAAGGGAGTTGGAAAAATAAGCTGTAAACCAGGAGAACACCAGACTCTGAAGTCCAAACAGGAAGAGATGAACATGTTGGGTAGATTGGCAAGATGTTACTGGGGGAAGGATGAACAGAAGAGCTGTTAGTGACCTGACTAGTGCCTTCAGTGACAAGGAAGAGACAGAAGAAATGAAGGAAATCCCTCACCTATTTGAGGGACCTGAAGATATGTACTAGATATGTGATTAAAAATGAAACTCACCCCAGTATAAGAGTGGTGAAGTAAAGTATGGCACCAGAGCAGGAATCAGACAGGAAAGAGAGACAGGATGGGAGAGGAGGAGAAAAAAAAATAACAGGGATTTCCCAGGCTAGATGTCAGAAGAGAGCTGTGGGACCCAAAGGTGGTCAGCCAGAAGAGGCAGGATGTGACACAGCTAAAACTATTGTTAAAACAGAATCAGCAATGCTCTCAGCACTGTAACTCTTAAAATACGATTTTACATGTGGGGTTCCTTCATAACGTCTCTCCTGCACTTGATGGAAAGGAATGGGGACCAAAGATAGAGAGAATTATAACCATCATGACCACTTACATGTTCTAGTCTTTTTTTAAGGAGTAAAACTGAAAAAATAAAGAGGCTGAATTGGCAGAGAGACAAGGAGAAGGTTTTTTCTCTTTGGGGATGAAGAGACACCAGGTACTGAGTAAAGCATAGATAAGCACAAAAAAGGAGAGGCTTCCCAAAGAGGAAAGGCTCACTGGGCTGCAGTGGTTAAGATTATCAAGAAAAGCAGAGCCAGGAATCAAATTGCTTCGGTGGGAGAGAGAGAACATTCAAGGTGAGAGACAATACACTAAAATAGGTATTTACCGTGGCAGACTGAGTGGAGTGGGATCATTTACCAGAGCTTTGAAAAACAGTACAAACACAGCAAGCAATTACACCACAATAAATAACCCAGCAGCACACATTCAGATGAGGCATCTAACAGAGTGTGCACAGCAGATACAGCAATTGCCAGGAGAGTCGATATTTGAGGGGCCCGAGGGTGCAACAGGGATGCTGTCCCCAGCACAGGCAGAACAAAGCATGTGCTGCCCTGCTTAGCCCTTCCTCTGCTAATCTGCTGCATGCAGATAAAAATGTCAAATGCCTAATCTGGGAACAAAAAAGGATGTTTTCAAATCTCTTTCTCACCACCTCGAAGATACCCTGCGAAGTTATGCAAACACTTAGTTAGTTCAGGTTGCTGATCATAAAAATCCATCCAGTTTAATGGGATTTAGCAATTAGTCACATCCTGGTTCCAGTAATTTTGCATGGCTTTCTAACCATCTCTCAAACATTATTGCAAAAGCACAAATATCTGCAATATCATAAACCTTCCTCCTGCAATGTGGTCCTGGTCTCACTCTTTATAGCTAGGACAGACTCAAGATGACTCATGTCCTATACATGGATTCCTGCCTATACATATGCTGCCAGCCACAGTAAAACATCTCTTGAGTTTGGTCTCATGGAATATGGCTATTTTCATACATTATCTAATATTTCCAGATCTTAACTCACATTTTCAGCTGGACTCAAAGTCCCCACAACACTCCTGGCAATCTCATCACCTGCTGTGGCTGGTGGCACTGCGCAACTCACCATTCCCAGGCCTCACCTCTTCCACCAGTGTTCCACCTCTTCCAGTGTTGCAAGAGCATACTTCTTGCCTGGAGAGGTTAAAAATTGATAAAAAACAACCAGGTCTTCCTCTTCCAGTATAATCTAGGCACAAACCCATAGCAACGTGAGACAAAAAAATTTGCCATCTATATCTCTATTCAGGAGGTCCCAGGTCAGGGCTGAAGTTGAGGATGATCCCAGGCACTCTAGACAAAATTTCCCAATGACAAGATGAATTTTAGAGAATTAATGAGAATACTTATTTTATTCAGAATCCATCCTTTTAATCCTTTTTTGTCATGGCTGATCATGGAATACAAACTGAAAGCATTCTTAACTTCATGGCTTTCCTGGAAGCTGCTAAACAAGTCTGAAAACCTCTTTTATTTCCCTACTCATTTAAGTCTCTTCTTTATGTACTGGCTCCTCCTTTGGCTGCTTAGTGCCTGGGGGATAAAACAGGATAGGTTCATGCCTAGCTGAGAAGACATCACATTGGACTGAAAAGGTGGCATCAAAGTGACAATCCCTCCACCCCTCACTGCCCCTCTCCAAGCCCTGGTGGAATTGAAGCTGTCCAGTGGCACTGGAGCCACTTTGTCAGAGTCAGGTGTGCAGCATTCCCACCTGACCACCTGCCCCCACAGCAGCATCTCCTCCTGAGGACCTGCCATTCATCCATGCACAAATCTCTTATCCACACAGCATTTCTGGGACTCCCACACTCCGTGCTGCACCCCAAGGTGTCTCTACAAATCCTCTCACCTAAATTAATAGCACAAATGAGTGTTTGACATAAACAGAACATCTTCTACTTACTTTTTGCCCATTAATGGCGAGGCTGGTGGGGGGAACCCATCTTCTCTGATGTAAAGCGTATATGCAGCTTCACTGATTGAGCTGGAGAAAAGCCTCTGTCTTCTTTACTCACAACTATCACTACTTTGTCAAACTGTCTGTCTCAACCGAAAAGAACCCTCAGATTGACTGGCACTGAGATGGGGTTTAAGGCTAGCAGGAGGATAAGCACTTTCCCACCTTAAACTCAGTGATTTTGACAAAGAAATGTGCTTGGACAGCTACAAGTCTCTTTTTACAAAGTCAGTTTTCAGAATAAAATTACCCAGTAAAGGCTTTTCACTGACAGTCACAAATAATTCCAGCAGCACAGTTATAAAGTGTCTAAAAGATGTTTTAACCTGTCTTGAAGAACCTGTATGACATCTTTGGCTGTCATGAGATGGAGGAGGAATAAAAACATAGTTACAAGGATGAGGAGTTACTCAGAGAAACTGGAATAGCAGGCAGTCTAAAAAAGATATATAGGAAAAAGCAGAAAAACAACAACAACAAAAAACCCCCACAGCTCTGGGAGCCTGCCATGATGAGTCCCCGAAGCAGAGGCTACAGCAATAGGTTTCTACAAGCCAGGAGTTGGGTGCTACTCATTGTCCCTAGCCCACAGAAATCCCACAAGAAATGAGATGCTCATGTCCCCACATCAGCCACATGTAGCTGTCAAGAAGTGATTACAGCATTAAACTTTTCTAACCTGAATACAGCTGGGGAGAGGCATGCTATGGAGTGTGCTGAAAATGAGCCAGGCAGTCCTAAAAATAGTAGTTTTAACCTTTCATTAATCAACCCCTCAGCTCCTTCAGCTCTAAAAACTTCTCCCAGTACAGTTTTGTCTTCCTCCCTCCAAAACATGCTCCGTGCTGACCACTAACGTGCCACAGCCACACTGAGCCTGGAACACAAAGCACAACCATTCAAATCACAAGCACACAGAGAGCCTGCACTCAGGCTTATCATCGTTACTTAATCACATGTTAAACAAGCTAAGAATTAACAGTTAACACAAGAAAAAAGTTGGCTTCCCATCAAAAGCAATTATAATTAATTCCTAAGAAACGTATTTCTGGATGCCAAATCAGATGGAGGAATCAACTGGGGAATAGATACGCTCCTTCCATAGCTCCACTCGAAATTCTAATTAAGAACAGAAATACAAAAGTGGTTGTGGTGGAAAGGTTAATAGAAGAGGAGGGAATCTCTAGAGACACCATGCCAGATACTCAGTCTCTCTTTTTGGCTCTTCTACACTTTTCTTTTAATAGACAGTCCCTAGAGACACGGATCTGCAAACACACACAAACATACTCTACCACATGGATATTTTAGCAAAAATAAGATGACCACAAAATCATGTGCTCTGCCATACTAGAGATCTTGTGGACAATGTGGCTTTGAAATCATGGGCTCTGCTGCAGTCAAAAATCAGCTGCGTCAGAAAAGTTGAGCTGCTGTGGAAAGGAGAGGAAGGAGAGATCTGTAACTCTGAGGATGCTGAGTGTGCAACCTACTCCCTAAACAACAGTGGCACTGAACAATTACAGCTCAGACAATAGGAAGACGGTGTGCAGCTCAGAAGAGAAAAGAATGCTTTTCAGCTAAAAAGCTCCTTTCTTTTGCACAGATTCTGCTGAAATATTCATAAGACAAAGAGAACCTGCACAGAAGAAAAAGCTTTTTTGATGAAACCTTCCCCAGACTGGGAGCAAAAATAAGAGGTAAGTGCTTCCAGCAATGTTTTTCAAAGCTAATGGTCTCCCAACAAGCATGCAGAAAGCAAGCTTTGAGAAATGGGAGAAGACTTCCCTGACGTCCCTAAAACATGTTACTCTTATAAAAACCTATAAAAACCTTCAAGACTGAGCTGGGTGTCCTCAGTTTGGAATTCCTGTCTAGGTTTGCAATAAACCTGACTGCAATATGTCTGAGCCATGAGCCACCCCTTGTATTTGAACTGCAGTTATTTCAAATACTGAGAAAAACACTTTCAATATATCACTGCCGTGAAAACCTGGGATTGCTCATCATGAGTAAAAACAGCCTGATTAAAGCCAGGCATCTTCAAGGACAACAAAAAGAGGTTCGAGGAAAAACTAGCAGAAATATTTTTTTCCTTAAATTTTTGTTTTTCAACCACTTCTCCCATTCCTCACTGAAGCTGAAAAGAGAGAGGAACTAAAGCATCCAAATCAACCTCTACTGCCACCTTCCAAATCCTTGTTCATATGCTGCACAGTCGGGAATTCGGATGGAAGATAAAGCTTACAAAGACCTATGGAAACATTGTTCTGTGAGAAACAATCACAGGACAATGGTATTTTTTTTTTCAATTTTCACGTAAGATATTATCCTCTGATGAAGAACATACCCTGAAAAATCACACCACCATGATCGCTCAGACCCACCCATGAATGGTGTAGTGGTCACCTAACAGCTTAAATTAGTTTTGTAAAAAACTACCCTTGCTTAATGTTCTTCTTTTGATGACCCAGATATCATTCATCTGGAAATAAAGCAGCATTGAAGTCCCACTGCCTGTGATTTCCATAAATATTTAGGCTGTTTAACCAAAGTATTGTGCATAAAGGTATCTTCAGGATTATTCTATACTTGTCATCTTATTGGAAGAAATGCTTTCCTTCCTATTATTTATCTTACATAAAGTAAGCCATAGTGCTGGGGTTTTTTGCTACTTTATAATTACTTTATTGGAAATTCTCTTTCTGCATTAAGATTAATTCAAGACCACTAAAACCGATAAACTGTTGTTATTGGCCTCAATCCACACTACCTTTTAAATCTTTGGATTTTCATTCTAGCTCTGATGAAAGATTCATTCCAAGTACCTAAAGTAATCTTTACTTTCTACTCTCTCTCTCTCTCTCTCTCTCTCCTACACACCACATTTTTCCAGTATAATCCATTTTATGCTTTCAGTTATAAATACGTAGTTCTGTCTACCTGGCACTTCAGATAACAGAGGTCCCCATATAATACAGTCTGCCTAGACCATGTTTAATGTCAATCACAGAGACCTGCTCTCTTACTGATGCTGGTCATCTCACCCTTGGTGTAAAACCAGAGTGATGAAGTATTTCCATATTCAAGGCAGAAAGACAGAAATCATAGCTCCATCAGGTTTCTCCACCTCAGTAAAACACCATAAATAAAACATTATAAATCTAGCAGTTTGGAGATCAAACCCAGTAAAAACTGACATCCAGAAGAAATGGATACATTTTACACAAATTGAGGTTATTTCATGCTTTACTTCTACTATTTCATCTAACTGAAACAGGTAAGCCAAGTGATAAATAGAGAACCGGCTGCCACAGAAAGCTAAGAAACCAGGTGGAGGGTTTTTGTAAAACTAAATTTTCAACTATATGAAACCTTTTTTTCTTTTTAAATTAAAAATCTCATCACTCTGGAGAATTTCTGATGCCATGGGAAATAATAATCTGCCAACAAAAAGTCTGCCCAACTTGCAATGCTCACACACTGATGTGCAGAAACCAACACAGTATCACACTGAGAGTTTAACTTCATTAGGTGTATAGTTGAATTAAAGAACACACAGGTACACAGTATTACACCACACAGGCACTAAACCTAAACTATTATTTAGCATCCTATGATGTAGGGCAACAAAAATCAGGTCACAAATGTAGAAACTTCCTAATGCAATATTTATACCAATCAACTTTATTTTTTATGACACCTTGCAAGACATAAAATGCTTTAGAGGGTTAAATAATAAATGATAGGAGAGAAATGAGAGGGAGAACATTGTAAGGATTTAAATTTATATCATCTGATGAAATATAAACCGACAGGAACTCATTGAGGGAGGAAAATACAAAAAGGCTGGCCCAGATAGGGAAACCTGCAGAGGCCCTTTAATGTTAATAGAGCCTGTTTCTTTGTTTTTATCTTGAATCTTATTTTCATTCGAGGATAATACAGTATTCAGAGGCCAGCTAAGGGGTAAGAGCTTTGTCAAAGGACAGCATTTATTAAGATATTATCAAATATTCTCCTATTCATGTTCTGTGGTATTTTCAAATCTTGAATCAAATGCTGTGCTTTTTAAAGAAGCTTTGCAGCTGGCAGGTTGTTTGTTCACTGTCAGTGCACACAATGGAGACCAATGGCACACAGGCACCTCTCAGACCTTACTGGAGGATGGTGGCTCAGACACACTTCTTACAGCTATCACTACAACAGAATTTATTATCATAGCATTGGCGTTATGTTATTATTTTATTTGATTTGGCACATGTAATTGCTATACTGTTCTATCATTGATTGCCACCTCTGCTGGCAGGATCACATGCTCCAGTGATGCTGAAATGCCACCTCCACAGCCTCCATTTCACTGACCATGAAACTAAAAAAAACACTGTCACCAGGTCCACTGAATTACTGTGTTACAAATATCACAAAATACCAAGTTTCCTACCTGTGAGTGCATTAGACTTCTCAGTGATGCTGCAACAGGCTGGTTACACCACTCCTGCTGTGCTACCACACGCAGCACTCACAAGGTGATACTGCATAAATAACAAGTATTTTCTTAACTAGGTCTTTTCATTATTTAGAGATACTTGGCGAATGCCTTGCTAACAGCTGTTTTATAACAGATTTCATGGTACCATACACCTGGTGCTAATGCTTCAGCATGTCTAAATGCTTTTCTAAAGATTACACAATCAAACATCGTAAGATAAAATCACTGTAACTGGAGCCCTCATCAAAGAAGAAATTACCATTACACTTTACGAACTGAACACACAACTTTCCAAGGCTGAGCAAAAGGTAATATTATGATGGCCTTAGAGCTAAAAGATCTCTCCTAACCTTACCCCATATATAGGGATCCCATTTCTTGCTGTGATTCTGTAACAGGCATACAGGGTCTACCTGATAATATGAAACATAAAACCCACCTCTGATGCACCTATTTGATTTTAAGCTAAATAAATATTCTGGCTTAACATCCACAGCAGAATAATATTTCAAATACTGTGTCGCAGGCCCCTTTTGCTTTTCTGGAGGCAACTCTAAGACTCAAAATTTATTAGCGACCTTAGAGTCATACTTTAAAAACTGATTTTCTCAGCACTGATACTATGCTGAAAGCAATTATTCTGATCCCTAAATACTACATAAATAAGCGAATATTTTTTAGATGCTGAATATCAAATCAAATGTTAGTTTCACACAGGTGTTTTCAATAAAACAAGCTGGATAAAAGTAATGCGACACAGACTTGCTGAATCTGGTGATGGCTTTAGGGAATTTGCCATTAAAACAACACACAGGAACTGCACATGTATCTCCAGGTTTATCATCTACCAGGAAATCATGAACAGGAAGGCAATTTTTAACTACGTTAATTTTTGCATGTATATGAATGTTGCAGGATTACTGTGACTGTGATTTGGACAGAAATGGTGTCTCTTGCAGGTGTTTTGGTGTGCAAATATCTATACTGGGAGAAATCTTAGGTTTACTGAAATTAATATCAATCCTGCCACCAACTTCAACTGAGATTCAGAACACAAATAGATTATGTTAGATGAGATCACATTAGATCACAGCACATCAAAGACCCCACTGGGCTGAATAAAACAGAAAGGAGATAATTGATGGGCAAAGCCATGGACACGCAGCCACGTGGGCAGCTTCTCCTGAGCTCTGAAACCCCACAAGGCCAACTGGGAAGTCACCATTCTCCACAATTAACTCCTAGGAAAAAGACCATGTTATTTGTCAGAAAGCGGCCTCCTGCCTCCTCCCAATGGTCGTTTCACAGGGGACCTGCAGAGTGAAGCAGTCACCTCCGTGCAGACCTCTTCACCACCACCAAGACTAAACACAGAGTCTGAAGTTGGTGTGAGTGAAACTGAATATCCACTGGCTCCTTGGACCGACTCAGTAACACTGACTGAGTTAAAAGAAAGTTATTCTGATTAATCCCCCCTATTGTCTTTTCTTCGGGGAGTTGTGCGCCCACTCCAAAAGGCTGCAAATACACTGTTTTTATTAAATCACATTCAATTACAATGGTATTTATTAAAACCAATAACTGCAACTGGTAAGAATCCCCGTGTGCTTGTTTCTAGGTATTTAAATTAAGTTAAATGCACAATAAACTTTGCATTGTTTCAATTTACATGACCCCTGAGTCTTTAGACATCCCGTAGGCAAAATTCACAGACTTATAAACTTCTATTAAACATGAACATATGGTGGACTCGGCATCCTGTGCTGTTTCTGCTCTTACTGAAGGGTTATGAAGTGCCTTGCTGCCACTAAATGCACTAAAGCAGCCTTACACCAAGCCAAAATCCTCTTTCATCCTTCATCCCAAGGAAAGGTGCTTTATTTCCAGCAACAGCTCTGGTGAAACAGTGACAGCCCCACCACTGAGACATTTGTTTTCCCCATGTCCTGGGATATGCCAGGCTCTGGATGTACCACTGGACCTGCATTTGACGTAGCAGAGATGCCAATGTTCTGGTACCTGGGCTACTACACGATTCACAGACGTCAGAATCCACCAGGGACATGGATTTGCACAGGCTCAGTAACACGAGGAAGTCTCCTCACAGAAAGATATCCCCTCAGCTGCAGCTGAGGAGGTGCTTCCCATGGCTCCTTTCCAGTACTGTCTTACTGAAGCCTCTCAGAGTGGTACCCAGGCTCCCTCATCCACCCAACAAACTGCCTGCATTCAAGGAGAGATTCCCTGCCTTCACTTGGCAACCACTCTCAGCCCTGTGTGAGCCACTGCTCTGCATCAGCCTTTCCTGCATTTGCATTCAGGACAGAAGCAAATCACCGAATTTCTCTGGCCAATTCTTGATGTAGCTCCTCTTTCTGCCCTTCTCTTTTCTAATCTCATCACAGGGTTCAAGTCAATATCACATTCAGAAAAATACCTATTTTCATTCAATTCCCTTGGTAATTCTGTCTATAACATTTTTCTCATGTTTAGAGTTTCCCATAGTCACTTTTTCAACATTCTACACATCTTCCACAGCAGAAGTGCCACTTAGTTTCCCTGAACTAGTTTGAGTCATGCACTGAAAGTGAAGACTTAACTACACACAGTGTAGCGTATCTTCCCTGTACAATAGACAGTTCAGACAGTATTTTCCGAGAACTCACAAATAGGATCATTTGTCATTTTGTGAAGAAAAATGTGAAAATGCATTAGTAGCAACCCTCCTCAGGCACTAGTCTTAACCATATCTTCATCCCTCAGGCACAACTTAAGAGGAAAACATAACTCAAAAGATCAATTTAATCCAAGACTTTAAAAACAATAAAACCCTATTACTCACTCACAATAATTATACAGTTATTACATGACCTCAGTACAGAACAAAGTCAAGATTATTTGGGTGAAGCGACTGTGCATTTCCATTCCTGAAGGTCTTTGATTTATTTTAAGGTTAACCTAATTCTAGATACATTGCATCTATTACGTTTATTTTAGAATATTTGCAGTATTCCTGTAATGTGCCGAGTCCTAAATTGCTTTCAGACACTCTTAATCCTTATCTGCATTTTAATAAAACTTTAATTCTGTAATATGTTATCCCTTTGAAGAACACAAAGGAAATTCAAGTTTATTTTGACTCTGTAACTCCTAGGAAATCTTTAATAGAAGCTGAAACACTGTTCAATGTGCCCATTCATGTCTATCTTGCTTTGCTAAGTCCCCACCTCACTTCAACAGCTTAAGAGCTTCTAACCAAACTAATTCTTCTGCTGAAAACTCTACTGTTCCTGCTTACACCATCTGCTTCCTATGCAGTTTTCCCTCTCCTAGTGATACATAATACCTTGCAAAAACTCATTCTACTTCCAGCAACTGAACTAAACACCACAATATTTGTGCAGTACACTGGTAAAGAAAGAACAACATTATTTATCCAGTCATCTGCGTGATCACCTGTAGCACCTGGATTCGTCACTAATGGGCTCTCCCCAAGTGCTGATTAAGTCACATAAGTGCTTATCTTCTGACAGCAGGCATTACATGGCAAAACCCAAAGAAGGAAAATAATAATCTTAGCCCATCTCACAAGAATTTTAAAATGTCCTTGCCATTAATAACTACACTCCTTTCAACAAACTTTATCTGGCAGCAAGACAAATCACCAAAGACAGAGCCTGTATCAATATAAAAAATAAAAGACTACAGGAAATTCCCCCAAAGAAATCTGTTTAAAAGACCTAAAATTCAGATTCTACTTATTAATTTTCACATATTTTTTTCTCCAGACAAACAGTATGATAACTGTGAACTGTGGGTAACAGATGTGGGTTATCCATATCTAAAACACAAAATGGCACACAATAGTGGCTTTTAAGGTAAAAAGGAATCACGAAATCACAGTATCTGATCTCTCATATAATGCAAGCATCATCATTTCACTGATCGGAACCGTCACTGGACTTCAAAATCTGCACTGTGCTGCATACATATTTGCTTAAGGCTTATTTTCCTGATGACATGGGGAGGTGGGGGAGGGGTTTTCAAAGTGATGGCTCTGACATTTAATTGCAACCCTCCCTCTCTGGGGTCTTTCCCTTCTTTCTGTGCTGCAGTGGAGTCTCAGAGCACCTGGCACTGTCTCTGGCTTCTATCACACCAATCAATACTTCATCTGTTTAGATAAACTAAGCAGAAAACATTCTACAATTTTAAGACTTCTCACTGAAAAACAGTCTCCGTGACTCCAGTCACTTTTCTGTTTCCTCACCAGGTTTTCTGACTCGGGTTGGGGCACAGATATCCCCTCCTAGTCTTTGTGGACCATAGAAGAAGTCACTGAATTTTCTTTTTTCTCTTATTTCCTTATGCTGTCAGCCAAAGATGAATTATTTCATCAGCATTTCAACCAACTCGGAACTGAAAAAACATTCAGTTCTGAACTATGTAAAATGTAAGAACAGGTCTGGAGAAACAACAAGCGGGCTTAAACTCCCGTGAGAGCTTGAGCCAAAAAGGCTGATCTGTTTCCATACACCCACCACCACACTGGGTGTCTCCCAGCATTCACACTTGTAAACTTTACTATCCCTTTTGAGTCTTAATCACCAACCAACCAACCAGCCAACCAAAGGCAGTATTCTGCAGCTATGAAAACCATGGGAAGACAAAGGAAAGTGTGCTGCTGTCAATTGCTTTATTTGGCGTCAGTGTTGAACACTATAACAGTAATTGTCAGTAGAGAATAATAAGGAGAAACAAAGGTAAGTTTATACTTATGGCCTGTTGTTTCCTTCTAAGCTGTAGATGTAGAATTATACATGCACCTTATTTCAGATAGTCTTAATAGTCTGGGGCATTTATTTTCTGCCCCTCTGCTACTGAAGCCTCTTCATGCTGCCATCTGCTTCCAAAAGTACACCTCATCCCTTCCTCGGGTTGAGCAATAGTCTCCTGTTCTGGCAGGCCTTACTTTTCTGACAAAATCCAAACCAAAACAATAAAAAAAAATTCCTGGCTAGCCATAATGCTGAGGTGAGGAAAAACCATCTGCAAGCTTTAAAAAGGCCATGTGCACACACACACACACAGATAAAATAAAGAAACCATTTGAAAGCTATAATAAGAACAGCTTTTATTAAAGTCAGCAAAAAATGTGGCAGAGGCTTGGAAGAACCAACAGCAAAGAAGAAAGTATCCTCCTAATTTTTTTCTTTTGATACCTTAGATTTAAATACATATTTCTTATATATTTATAAAAATAGAGGGAGTAGCAGTTGCTAGCTGCTGGGCGCAGCCATTAATTCAAGGGAGTACACTGACATCAGAAGCAGCATTTTCCTTTGGTCTTGCTTCCCAGAGGAGGGAAGGTGATGCTGCTCATTTAGTCTCCAGTTGCTGGAGGGAAAGAAATTCAATGACTGGACCAAAAGCAAAATTACTTCTGGGATGTTGCAGGAGATGTCCATTTTTTAGCCTTTTTATTAGAATTTTTTTGCAAAATTGGGGAAGTTAGTGAACTTGATTATGCGTACAGATTGACAAACATCATCTATGAACTGACACACTGACTGTGGAGACTTGTTACAGCAAAACTATAATGAATAATCGTATCTGTTGAAGTCTGTATGTACTACACACAACTGTTTTGCTGTTTGCTCGCTGCCAGCCTGGCAGGACAGTGGGGAAGAGAACCCAACCTGCTCTGCAATTCCCTGGGGTGAGCACCAATCCCCCATCCTGCCTGGGCTCACCCTGTGATTTCCCAACCATGCAAAACCCAATTACTGCATGACAAGAAACTCCCAGCTCTCCACACATGGCTTTAAAATATCCTAGCACCCTCTAAGAAGACAGTCTTTTATTTGGGATTTTTTTTTACTGGAAAGGTTTTCTGAACGTAAAGTCTGCCATAAAGACCATGAAGAGAACTTAGAAATACAGTCAAGGATAATTTCCAGTGACTCACCTCATGTGAGATAAATGATTAATATTAGCCCAATTATATATTACAAATTTTTATCTTCCACTTCTTTGCTTTGCCAAGGAAAGGCAGATGGTAAGTCAGCCTAAAACCAAGACATGAAAAAAGAAAGGGAAAAAAAAAAAAAAACAAAACCCCTTCAAGACAAGAGACAAGTGCAAACTGACCTACTTCTAAATGAGAGTTTTAAAGAGTTCTGGGGTTTAATTACAGTTATATTAAAGCAATGCCTCCTCAGAAACTTCCAAAAATATTAAAAAGGACTAATATAAAAGCTCAGCAAGACAACAGGCACAAGGAGGTCTGGACTGAACCAAATCATGAGCTCATTTTTGCTGCTGCTTGGAGCCAGATGTAAGCCTATGGCATGAGAACCTCCTCGGGCAGGCCTTGCAAGCTTCTGGCAGCCTAAACTTAGGAGGATTCCTGAGCCATGAGGAATAATTGCTCCTTGGTTAGTAATAGCTCCACAAAGGCTTTTCATCCATGCCTTTCTGTAGCCCTTTTGTGTGCCCATTTTGGCCCTAGCAGGCAGAGCAGCCAGGGTGCAGAGCCATGCAACTCCAACACATGGTGCTGGGGAAAATGGGGTCCCTCTGTTGTTTCATCTGACACATCCACACCTTTCAGCAGGCATACCCGTGAAAAATCACTTCTTTCTGCCTTCCCTCTGCCCCTTGGAAATGGCATCTTCACACACCACAGTCGCTCTCCATTTAATTTCCTCTCGCACAAAAGCATTTGACGAACACGAGCGTCACTATCACCTCGCTGCAGCTTCCCCGTGGCACATCCCTTTGATCTAGCAGCGGGGGTATTTTTACATGCATTTCTCATTTCTCCAGTCTCCCTGCCTTGGCAAAGGGTGACACTGATGAGTCAGCCTCGCACGGTGCACACACAGACGTATGCATTTGCTCACATGCTACAGAAGGGGAATGTGCACTTCAAGTCCATTCACCAGTGATGCAGAAGCTTTTGGCTGTGGGACTCTGCTCCTCCACATTTTGCCAAACTTAAATGACTCAGTATTTAAACTTTCACACTGGAGATCTGTGTCCTCAGATTTAATTACCATCACTATTGCAGGCCAGAGCAAAACCAGCTACCAGTTTTCAGGTCAGAACACTTTAGTTTGTAAATGTGCTGAGGTGAGGCTATGTCTGGTCTCCCAGCTTTCATGGGATGAGGAGATACACATCTGTGCTTGACCCTGTGGGATACTTTTGGTGTATGAGCTGCAGATCCTGGTTGAGATGTCCCTGTAGCTGCTGCTCTGGATGCAGCATTGCTGGTCACTGTGCAGGGGAGCAGTGGTATTTCTGTATGGTATGTTAGGTGCTGTATGATTCATAGAACCATGGAATTGTTCAGGTTGGAAAAGACTTCTAAGATTATTGGGTCAAACCGTTAACCCAGCACTGCCAAATAACCAATGAACCATGTCCCCAAGAGCCAAGAGCCATATCTACACATCTTTTAAATACCTCCAGGGATGGCAACTCAATCACTTCCCTGGGCAGTCTGCTCCAGTGCTAGATCAGGAAATGGAAAACTTGGGAGCACTGTATTGGGTAGAGATGGAGTAGGACAAAAAAACGAGACTGGGACAGTGAATGATTGTGACAACCCCTCTCCCCACACCTGAGACTGGAATACAGAAATCTCGGACTCACCACTTTGGAGTTTCTGCAAGTATCTGCAAAATCCACAGGCAAGCCTTACCCCTCTGCTAGCTCTGTGGGGGATTTCCAAGCATATATAATAATAACCATCATCATCATCATCATCATCATGATAATCACCATCATCATTGCTAAGAATTACAACTACAAAGTCAAGCAGTCTGACTTAGAAAATACTGGAAGTTGTAATCATACAAAATTTAATTCATCCCCACTTCAAAGTTTTTATTTTCTGTCCTTTTTTTTTTCCCAGCAGTTTGTATCTTGCATCAGAGACCAGAAGTTGCATCTCTTCTTTGACTTGGGCTCCACAGTATCATCCCACCATAAACATACACATTTCCCCACCACAAACAAACTCAGTTGAAATTACCAGCACAGAAGAAAATCATCACCTTGTTTACTGCCTAGTACTGCCTACACAAAGGCATCATGGCTTCTGTTCCTACTATACAAAACAAAACAAGTAAAACAAAATCCCAGGAAGAATAACAGAAAAACCCTATAAACCCTCTGTGTGAGAAGCCACCAGTGTGGTGCTCTGCAAGAAGGGGTGTATAGGAAAGGGAATAAGCACGTGCACACGCACACACAGAGCTCCAGATAAAGGTTTGCACACAGGCTCAGGCTGAAGAAAAGGAAAGGGGGCCAGGAAAGTAACTCCGTACAAAACAAACCTTACCAGCAGCAATGCATCATTTCTTCCATAGCACTAAAATTTTGTAGTTTCCCATGTTCTGAATTTTTTCATTTCTGTTTTGAAACAGAGGGAATAGATGAGGGACCTCTCCTATAAAATGCTTCTGTGTACTATGTTAAGAAGCTCATTTGCACTTTAAAAATCCTGTTAGTGTTACTGGGTTTGCTTGAACTTTGTGGTGCAAAGCAAACAGGAGTCTCTCTAGACTTTCAAGACTCAAACATAATTCCATTAATTTTCAATTAGTAGTTGGTCCACGTACACGCAAAATAAATGATTTAGCACTTTAGTCCTGAGATACCAAAATCTAAATGGAAGGGTTTTTCTTCCTCTATTGTATCCTGTCTGCAAATATTAGTTACCATAACAGAATATCACGTAAATCAAATAACTGCCTCTTTTTCATAATCGTGCTGGCAGCTGCAGCGCCATGTTTCAATGGCTGTCCACTGGAACTCATTAAGAAAGCATTATGTATAGTAAATTAAAATGCAGGGTCTATGATCTGCAGACAAAAGAATGACAAAGCTTATCAAATGTGTGCTGTGGACTTCTCATTAACTCAGGGCTTTAAATGGCATTGTCCTCTCCAAGCGGGTTACTGTGCTCGAATGTCTCTCTGTTTGCAATGAACAGCCTGTATCTCATAGAAATTGCTCTGAAGAAAAGTCTGTGCTCCTTATTCAAAAGAAGATGAAATTTTGATTTGGATGAGATTGCACCCTGAACCAGCTATTAGAAACGTCCATGCATGTGTAGAGCCCCAGAACACAGTCTGACTCAAGGGAATGAGTGCCAAATAGAGATGAGCAGCATTTGTGAGGACCTGTTTTTGCAACCTCTTGTAACTTGAAGGAAGCAAGAACTGTGGCCTGGCAGCAAATGCAAGGGCAGCTGAGAGACTGGTCCCACTGAAACCACCAGTAAACTTCCAGCCCCACAGACCCCAAGGTCAGTGCAGAAGAAGGGGCAGGAGGTGCTCCAGGCACCAGAGCTGAGATTCCCCTGCAGCCCCTGGTGCAGCCCATGGTGAGGCAGCTGTGCCCCTGCAGCCCATAGAGGTCCACAATAGAGCAGAGATCCACCTGCAGCTCCTGCAGGATCCCATTCCAGAACAGGGGGATGCCCAGAGGAGGCTGTGACCCTGTGGGAAGCCCACACTGGAACAGGCTGCCGGCAGGACCTATGGAACTTTGGAGAGAGGAGCCCACACTGGAGCAGGTTTGCTGGCAAGTCTTGTGAGCCCATGGTGAACCCACACTGGAGCAGCCTATTCCTGAAGAACTGTAGCCCATGGGCAGGATCCATATTGCATAAATTGGTGGAGGACTGCCTCCAGCAGGAGGGACCCCAAGCTGAAGGCGAAATGTGTGAGGATTCCTCTCTGAGGAGGAAGGAATGGCAGGAACAACCTGTGGTGAACTGACTGCAGCCCACATTCCCTGTCCCTTTGTGCCACTGGGAGTGAAGCTGAGCCCAGGAAGAAGGGAGAGGTGGAGGGAAGGTGTTTTTAAAATTTTGTTTTTATTTACCATTATCCTATTCTGATTTGATTGGTAATAAATAACGTTAATTCCCCAAGCTTAGTCTTTTTCACCCATGATGGTAATGGCAAGTGATCGCTCCCTCTCCTTATCTTGACCCACAGGAATTTTGTTGTATTTCCTCTGTCCAACTAAGGAAGAGAGTGATAGAGCAGCTTTGGTGGGCATCTAGTGTCCAGGCAGCATCAGCCCACCAATAACTCTCGATTTTGTGTTGCAGATCATTGTGTTTTACATTATAGATGGAGCACAAAGCAATTACACCTCACAACATGGTATGTTACTATGAAAGAAACCTGAAATCTGAATAGCTGACACAAATTTTCACAAGTTTAACACAGGGATGCAAAGAGAATTTGTCAGTGCATCTGACAGATGCATAGTTATCTCTGCCCATAAGCTTTGCCATAATACTGCTGGACTTGCACTGAACATAACAGTCAAGACAACACTGGTTGTCACTTCAGTAAGCTCTGATTTCCCCAATGACCGCTATTTGAAGAACATCACTCACTCACCAGAAAATTAAAAACACATCAACAAACTGCCCAGACCCTCACAAGTGCTTAATTATCTACAGTCTCCTTAATACAAATCAGAGCATTGACATTGATGCTCCTTGATTCAGCTTCAGAAAGAGAAATAAATAATTTATTTAAAACAGTCATTCCGTATTCATCTGGGCTGCAAAATTTGCCAGCAGAAAAACGTAAGGAAGGAATAAGTGGTAGGGACAAAAAGGTTAATAGCTGCTGTTTAAACACTAACGAATGTGTCTTAGACCTTAGTAATTGAAAGAGAAAATTATCTATTTTCAGCTGATATTTCAATCTATTTTCAAAGCATCTAAATAATTTCTTTTTAGTACTTCGCAATGCTAGGCACACTGATAAGTAGTGCTACATAAAATACAGCACAGCAGCAGGAGAAATAGCACATGGCAGTGCCGTGTCTTGAAACATCACGAGACTTCAGTGCCTGTTGAGACGCCAACACAAACAGAGGTTTCCTGTTAGAGGCAGCCACCACAATGACAGTGAAGCAATCTCCAGGAGTCCCAGCTTCCAGCTCTGCCAGTCTTCACAAAACCAGATTAAGACCCCAGCCACACAAAGGTACACCTGTGGTTGCCCCACCCCACGTGCTTACAACCTCCCTCCTGTAGGTTCTGCACTGCAGGTGGGTCACCAGTCCATTAATCCAACTGGATGCCCACATTAAAGCAACCACCTCAGTTGTCCCTATTTTCCACTGTTGGCTCTTCAAAAGACCCTGACCAGGCCTGACGCTGTTGAGAGCCACAGCCAGGTACCCTCACATCAACCCAGCCTCTGCAACTCTGCCCATAGAGGGTCATCACCCACAGGATGGACCTCCCAGAGCTTGACACCAAAGCTTCAGCACTTAAAATGTGGAGGTGGGAGTGAAATCCTGATTTATTTAAATTTGTTCCTAATTCCATGATGTCAGTATTTAGAAAAAAATTCTGTTCAGCAAAAAGCATGAGAGGCTTTCAGGTGGAGGATGCTGACCAGATGTTCCCTTTCCCCAGCCTGCATAAAATACAAGGTGTGGGAGATGGCATCTACAGCCCACTTAGACCCCAAGTCCCCTGCATCACAGCCAACTCTGTCCTTTAAAGCAGTTATCAGAGTCCTCCCAGAGCCAAACTTTTGTAAAACTCTGCTGTATGGACAAAGACTGAATTTGAGCCTGTCAGCCCACCCCAGAGTAAAGAGCTTGGGACAGACTACACTGGTTCTTCACATGGATTAGCTTCTGCTTCATCTTCAAACAGAGACTGTAAAATCCACCTTCTCAGTGACACGTCAAATATGTCCAATTTTTCCCCTTCCTTTTTCCCAAAATCTTGGCTGTCTTCTACTATGAGACTGAGAAGGTCTTTGTATTTATTCACATTTAAGTGAGATACCAACATAACTGGAGAAGGAAAAATAAAATGAAGATTAAAGCCTCCAAACTTTGCCAAATGAGTGAAGCTTATACAAGCATTATAGCTTTCATCACTGTGCACATATGTGACTGAGGGGGGTTATTACCACTCTTCTTACATACTGGTAGGGCTGAGAGCTATGAGACCCCCTGGCCAGTCTCTGAGTCTAAACAAGCTTTTGCATTTTCACAAGGCTAACAAGGAGTAAGCACCCCTGTGACCATCCATCTTGGCACTTCATTGGCATTTGATGCAACAGTCCATTCTTGGATCCAGGGTTTTCAGTGCAGATAGTTTCCTGCTCCCTGCATGATCCAGCTGCACAGGAGCCTGGTCAGGCTGCTCCCTGGGGAGGAACAGAGGTTGCAAACAAGCAGCCCAAACATGACACGCGTTCCTGGTGAAACATCCTTCTGAAGATAAAAGAGGAAAGAAACAGCTTTGAAAGAAGGGATGAGATGAACTCATGGACACTGTAAGACCTATATTTTAAGATTTCACATACATTTTTCAAGACTGTGCATTTGAAGACTTGGTTGGGTGTGTGCCTCCCCATGGACAGGGAAGTGCTGTTCAGTTCTGCTTCCCAGACCTACAGAACAGGGCCTGTATGGAGTTAAATCACCAGGCAGAGCTGTCTTGGCAGAGTAAGTACTCAAAACAGTAAAAAACCTTTGTGGCTTTAATCTGCATGGATCTCCTGGCAGGCCTAAGGAGGCCAAAGCTGGACTGAGCTGAGCCCTGCCATCAAACAAGGATAAAACTGCTGTGCCTGAGGCATCTTACTGGTTTACCAGTCATAGCAAGCAGGTTTCAAAAATAATCGTATTAGGGGTTTGGCTTGTTTCTGCAAACATTTCATTTTTTCTTGTGGGTGTCACTAGATGGCAGAGCCCATCACAGGGCTCCTACAGCTACATTCCTACAGCTTTCAATATTTGGATTTCAATTAAGCAGTGCATTCTTGGGGTTTTCAGAGGCTATCTCTGGGGTAATTACAAAATCGATGTCCTTTAAACAAACAAAGCAAGCTTACAAGTTAATGATATGAATGACTGACCTATCTTAATATACTCTGTATTTGGGATGATGACATAAATTTAACCTTTGACTCAAAAATTATTTAAAATATCATGCCTGAAGACTGAGTGGCCTCTGAGAAGGCACTATTTGGTGCTGAAAGTGGCTCTAACGTCTGAATCTCTGTGACACTCCATGGAGCAAAGGCAGCCAGAGAGTTCAAGCTCCTCATGCTGGGAATCTGCATTTCAAATACAAGGCAAAACGTCCCAGCCTGGATGGTTAATCTGCAGTTCATTTATGCACTGAAGTTACTGACAGCAGAAGATGAAAAGGACAAGTCAAAAGAAGCAGATAACCTGGGAAGCAACCTGCACAAATCCCAGCATGAAAAGCTTACAGCATCTGTGTCCTGCTATTATTTAAACCATCTGGGCTGAAAACAGGCTTTAAAGGACTGCTACTTCATTATGTTAGACTCATTTAAGATATTAATATTACAGAATCCACTTTGTCAAGAGACTGAACCACATTCTCAGCAACTGCTAGCATCTGCAGGGAACCCCCCATCACTTGGGGAAGGACCCTCACTGTGAGACTGAGCATCTCCAACACAGACCCACGATTGGCAGTGACCACGATTCAAACAGGCCACACAGACACACAGAGAGGTAGGTCTGTGTCCTAGTTCCAGCCAGGACAGGGTTAATTGTTGCAGTAGCCAGGAGGGGGTTTGGCCAGGACCTGGAGGTTATTCTGTACCACCCTACATCATTTTCCAGGGGTAGGGGAAGGGCTCCCTTCTGGGTGGCACAACATAGCAGAGCAGTCAGGCAGTGTCGGGGGGTTTTCCATGTGAATCATTTCCCTCTTTCTTGTACTCTTGTACCCTCTGTCATTAGCATTGTTGTCGTTACCTTTTGTTCTCGTATTTCATTTCTATGTCCAGTAGATTGCTCTTTTCCCAAGCTGTGATCTTTACCTTTTCTGCTTCCATACCCCCTCCATCCCACTGCAGGGGAGGGGAAGGGTATGAGGAAAGGCAGGAATGAGTGAGTGGCAGTGTGGTTTGGAGTGGTTACAGAGGGAACTATAAATTGGAGAATATTCCTAAACAACAACAATACGACATATATAGATATATAAATATACACACACACACACGTAGAAGCAGAAAAAAACAGCTTAGCCACCAACTACTGCTATGCACAATGGATTGCTCAAAAATGGCAAAATCTTGCTGCACACATCTCCAAGTTGTTTTATTTCTATTTTTCAGTAAAGGCTTTACAATATAATTTACTGTAGGAAGTTATATATATCAACTGGCTGTTAAAGCTCTCAGAAAGGAAGAGAGAGGCAATCTTTATGTCAGTCAGAGTTCAGCTGGAAAATTTTGGCTTTTCCCAAAAAAACACTGAAACCGATGTGTTTCATACAGCTTTGGAAAATCTAGGAAATTTGGAAAACTGTTCTCCAGGAAATTAAATCTCTGCAACACCTTCAACCTATCAGTCTACTTGCCAATCTCTTCCCTCCCCAGGACTGTGACACTCTCAGAAAAATTAACAAGCTAGAAATATGATGTGCATCTTTTATATATGATAGACTATCATTACCCCACTCCTGACAAGGCAAAGCCCTTATGTTTCAAGAACTACTCTTTCTTTTTAAGTGCTACCTGTGGGGACAATCAAGCAGGCCAAACCCTCCTCGTTCACAGTGCTGCAGGTGGTGAAGGGGAACTGCAAGATTATGTTCTCCTTCCTACCCCAGGATGCCGAGGGGTGCTGGGAAGGTTCTGCACACCAGTGTGTTCCCACATTGCCAATCCTTCTTCCTCCCCAGCAAAAGCAAAAGGGTCTCAAGGAATCCAATTATCCCTTATAACCCACCAATTTTAATTAATATTTCTGGTGTCAGAGTAGCACCAGACTCAAATCCAGGGATTATAGATTCAGCCCCAAGTAACCCAGCAATGCCCCAAAAGAAGAACAAAAAGCTTCAAGAGATATTTGGGGTAGAAGATGCATCTATGAAGATCAAATCCTACACGGCCCCTTAAGGATGTCTACATTGAAATCTTCAGGATGTGAACAGAATCAGCTAGTTGTCATCATCAAGGGTGCCCATACCTGTAGTAAAAAAAGGCAATTTCAGAATAAAACAAGCCAGCTGTGTTACTGATTTGGTCTCTCTCTTTCCAGGGTATTACTTCAGGGCTATTTACTCCTAAGTGCTGGCTTTCAATTTCATTTACCCCAGAACTTCTTTTGTTTTGAGGAAGGGTGGTATTGATCATGAAATGCATCCACAGCTGCTGTCTGGTTATCTCCTAGAGAGAATCACGTGTCTTTAACTTTTCTCCTATTTTTCTTTTTTCCCCCCTTATATTCAGCTCCTTCACAGGGCTCATCAGAAAGGTCTACTAGGGATAATTAAGTGTGTAAAGTGCCTTAGCTAACCAAAATGAGAGAGCTCCTTGAATATGCACAATATGCAATCATAGAAGGAGTTCTGAAGGACACTGACAATATCTTGAGTTTGCATGTGCCGTGGAAAAAAACCCAAAACACAAAACCCAAAGCACTTGAAAATGCATACTGACCATTAAACCCTATCAGAACAACTAGGAGCCAGGAGCATTTTCTAGCCAGCTCTGGAGGGAATGAGTGAATATGGAATGTTCACTCTGTGAAATGTGTGAAGATATCAGTATTAGCTTTTCATCTTTCAGCCTGCTAGTGTGAACCCCAGGTCAGCAGCAACAGGAAACACAGCTGTCACAGGGCACAGGTGGCAGCATCAGCACAGGCCTAAGCCGAAATAGTATAAAGAAATACTGTGCTTTCTGCAGGCTACCCTGTCGTGCCCAGTTTTTGTTAGGAAGCAATAAAAACATTTGTTCTACATTGATCACATGGGCTTGTCAATATGGGAGAGAAATTCTGTGAGCTGAAATGTCCTTTTCCTTTTGATTACAAATTTCCTTTTAAATATAAATCGAAGGAAATTGCACACAATGAAATGCTGAGAACCTGCACCCAGATACATTAAACTTCCATGCATTTTCTCAGCAGATGCCTTTGTCACTCATTTCTGGGAACATCACTTGCCATCCCCATTTCAAACACTTTAAGGAGTGATTTTACCACAAAAGCTTTCAATAGACCTCATGTTACTCTTTGTGT
The DNA here is from genome assembly GCA_013397075.1 of Rhabdornis inornatus. Taxonomy (NCBI): domain Eukaryota; kingdom Metazoa; phylum Chordata; class Aves; order Passeriformes; family Rhabdornithidae; genus Rhabdornis; species Rhabdornis inornatus. Next base: position 2,862,870 of record VWZS01000654.1, read on the forward strand.
CTTCTCTCTACCATGCTCCCTCCCCAGTCTCCAGCACCTGATCAGCCTGTTAGCTGTGCTACCCAGATCATTAAACCAAATTATTTAATCTCCACTACACCTATGTTTAAAAAGAGTCTTTAAGTAAAAGTAGTGTTTTTATACAGTCTGGATTTTAGTATTTGCATCAATCTGGTACTCTCAGCAAGTAATACCTCCCAGTATTTGTAAGTGAGGATAATGGTATCAAAGTTATTGATTAGCAGCAAGGTTCCTTCCTTCCTCCAGTGCACAGCTCCACATGGCCATACAGGGAAGCCTCTGCAAAAACTGTGAAATCTGCCATTAAACCAATGTCTCAGCTGTTCACCTGGCACAAGTATCTTCATAAATCTCCGTGGGGCTGCTAAAGTAGGTTATGTGAGGGTTTTTTCCTTTGATTTTTTTGGTCTTTTTCTGCAGGTTGGGAGGCTGTGTCAGGCTTCCAAGGCTTCACTGCTTCACAGGGAATGAGCCCAAAGGGCAGGCAAGGTCAGTATCATCCAAGCAGACTGCAGCTGGAGCAGGAGCACGACTCATAATGATAATGGCTCAGAAATCACCACCTTGATAGTGGCTTGGATATCACCATTTCCAATGGCACAATCTACCGGCTGCATATTAGTGTAGAAAAACCTTGTTACTTTAAAGATTTCTTTGCAAGTGGCATGACTTCTTTGTAAGCAGGAAGGAGGACTGCTGAAAGATGCTAATACATACACATTTCACATGTTGTTAGAAACACGAAACAGCTCAGGTTGGAAGGACCTCAAAAGACCACCTGGTCCAATCTTTCATGTGAAAGAGAACTCAGTGGAAAAATGTGGTTTGAAATCTAATACCATCCACAACCAGATAATCAGTTGTCCACATCTTTAAACTGCTGTATATTTAAGCACTATAAAAAATGTTGAGGACAGTGATAACAATGCTACTAGTCATGCTTTTATTTACCTAATGATCATCCTTCTGATATACTCCCGATGATATTCTTACTCATCCAGTAAAATTAGCAAATGTCCACCTAAAATCAGCAAAACTCCAAAATATTAATTTTACCCATATAATACAGTAAAAAAGAATCAAAAAGTATAAGCCAAAGAGTATCCCATCCTACCAGATGAGTAACAGATCTTCCATGATTTTTAAATGGGATTGAATATAGGAAAATTATTTGAAGGCCTAGAATACATTGTCTAATTTCATCCCCTGGAAGCATTGTTTAATCAAAACCTACTTTTGGCTCTTCAAGCAATGCTGCTGCCTGCACTGACCTCAGGTCTGGACCTGCATGCCTTCAGTCATTCCACTCCTTCATTGCCTCTGGAGGGCCCCTCTTAATTCTCAGTTGTTGCACAAGATCAGGAAGACAGAGGAAAAGCCTGGGCTAATACACTCTTGCTAAGGTTTACACATTTCCTTTGAGCTTGCAATTTCATTCAAATATGAAGGTAGTAGAAAACAGTCTTAACTCTCATTTATATACTCCAGTGGTCTCCTGGACTACCTCCTTCCTGCCCCTGCAGACCCACAGCTCCTCCTGCACAGATGGCCAATGCTCCGGGCAGCCCTGGCCATATCCTGGATGGTGGGGTCCAGGTGACACCCATGGCACCATCCCCTGACATTATTAAAAATGAAGGACTTGATGAAGCTGTATTTAATGAATCTTTATTTAAATAGTATCATATGGCCTCTTCCTCTATTGTTCCAACTTTCTGTTATATCACAAACATTGACATTGACATGCTGGCAGCAGTTTTAGAGATTTTGGGTTGTTTCATTTACCAAGACAGAACTTTCATTTAGTTTAACAAAGTTCAGCTGTACAAGGTGCCTGAGTGTGTTGCCTGTGATCTGCCTCAGAGGTTTTCACAGGTCAGCAGCAAATGCATTTCAGGAATTGCAGTTACTGGCATCATCTGACAAATGCCCAACTGCTGGACAGAAAAAGGGAAAGGTCATTCTTAGGAATGAAAAACATTCTCCTGCATTTTTTTTCTAATGTTGTTGTAACAGTTCATAACCATAATGTAAACTTAAGGCAGAAAAATTATTCTTACAGGAAACCAATCCAGTTTTTACTGACAAACTTCCACAGCCAGATGGTTTTGAGGGTTATTACTTCAACCTAAATCCCAGAACATTTGCAGAAAGTGCCATTAAACCAACTGGAGGTGCTTGGCCAATTCAAGTCTCCATTTGGGTCTTTGCAAAGACTACAAACCTCTCTTCTCTCCATACCAACAGCCCATGGAGCAAGACCTGCACCTAGTGCCAGGCGATGCAAGGCAAAGGCAGCAACCCTCCCAGTCACAGCTGAAATGAAGTTCTGCCAGCCAGAAGCACACAGAACTCCTCAGCTCTGCTCATGGGGCGCCTTCCCAAGATGCCATGTCACTAAGTGATGAGCTTGCCAGGGGGGCTGGTCAGCAATGATTTAAAGTTTAGGTGCAATCCATGACTGGTGTTGAAGACTTTTAAGCATTGTTTACTGTCTCTGGGTGATGATTTACAGGGTTTGATTACCCATTTCTCAAAACGACCAAAAGTGAGATTAAAATGTTTTAGAGGAAACTGCTCATATTCATCTCTGCAGCAGGGGCTGGGAGCAGAGCTGTCACTCAGGGACAGGATGGCAGCCCAGCTGCCAGCACTGCTACAAGGCAAGAATCATTAAAAGCAAACACCTTCTCATAAGATAGACTGGTGACAGGGAGAACCACAGCCAGGCAAAGCGGGTTTCTGAATGGCAGCCAACACACCCAAAAGCAGTCAGAATTCACTGACCATCCTCTGCTGACTACATCTCAGAAAGATTAAAAAAAAGAGCACTATAACACTGCCAACACTTTGTAAAAGTCTAACACATACATTTTAAATATCTGTATTTAAATCACCTGCTCCTTTGCACCTAATGGGCAAAAAATTAAAGCCCAGGGCAGGAGTAATAAGCTGGGTTGAAGGGAGCTTCTTTGGTGAGGCCCCAAGAATGGGATGGAAACTCCAAGCATGGAATGCTGAGATATGAACAGAAGTGGATAAGCAGTGGGCAACCTCCCTGCTCCCTCCCAGTCTGAGCCCTCTATAGCCGGGACTGCTGAGGTTTATCTTACCTTTCCAGGGGGAAGAAATAGGAACGAAGAGGGAGAGAGAACATCAAAGTAACTTCTCAGTAGACTTCGAACTGCACAATAATATCCTCTCCATGAGGGAGAAAATATATTAAGAAAATCCCAAACAAGCTCACCAACGTACAAGTCACTCTGCTGTTTTCAAGGGGTTTTGCGAATACCTGAACAATCACAGTTATTAACAGTAACTACATTTTTGTGCCTGATCCACAGAAGCAAGAAATGCAGACCAGGAAGTTCAGTGTGTTGCAGCACATCAAAACTAAATAAATTATAATTATAGATGGCTCTGTTCCATCACAAGGAGAGACAATACTTCCTCTGCTGGTCTGCCCACACCACCTTTTTTTGCACCTCTGAAAATAAAATTAAAGAAATAAAACCAAAAGCATTTACTGTAGTAATTTGCTGCTGAGGTCAAGAACACACTCCAGGGGTGGTAGTGGCGAAGAGGACCTACAGTGGGAATACAAACAGATACTTTCTTCCTAAACTGCTTTGATGTGCCATTCCTGGAAGACTGGTTCTCTTCCCTTTTTAGCTTTGGGCCTGTGAAGACTTTACATTTTTTCATTTCTTATTGCTTTTTCTCCCCTTTTTTCTCCAAGATATTCTTAACACAGGACCTTTTCCCGACCTCACAGTCATAACAAACAGGAGATGAAAAATCTATGTGCCACCTTATCAAAGCCATCTGCAGAATTTAAGCTTTCATTTAAAAATAAAAATTAAACTTCTAGCCTTTAAAGGTTGCAGAGATAACCTTCTCTATGTGAACTGATCCATAGCCATCCTCTATTTCTATCCTCCTTTGTCAGACCTTCCTGAGGTCCGTAACTGCTCCCCATGAGCAAATGGACTATTTGGGAAAAACTATTTCACAGATAATGGTTGGCTTGTCTTTCCCAAGTGAAATACCGTTAGTTTCTCACTGCTGATAATGTAAAGCTCACAAGCAGAAGCAAAGCAAGGCTTCTGCATACTTTCCATAGATCCACAGCACCAAAGACCTGTAACACATTCGTATCTAAGCTCAATGCTCATGAGCCTCGTTACAGTTCCCCAAGAGAAAAGACCACTTTTGGGTGGAATTCATCCTGCCAGCCTGCCAGGCCTGCAGGGAGAGGCAGGCACTACTAGGTGTGACCCCTCAGACACATCACAGACACTGGCCTTAAGGTGAACTGCTCTCAGGCTGCCTGACCCTGAAGGTCATTTTTCCTTGGTGCTCACAGCTCCTACTAGAAACATGGCAGGGAAATTATTAGGGAAGATAAAGGCAAAAATGACTGCCCCAGATGATGGATGAGCCCTGCTGTAGAGATGATTTTTTTCCAAGTTTTCTGTTAATCATGCAGCAGAAAAATCTCTCCCCCCTTCGAAGAGCTATCGCTGTGATCTTGACCACAGAAACAACCCCTCCTGGCCAAACTGGAAGGACTAAGAATTCGTCCATCATGTTCAGTTTCTTATCTCCAAATGAGGTCCCTCTTTCCCCAAGGAACAGAAAAGAAAAAAAACAAAAACAAAAAACCTCAACCAAACAAAGAGAAAAACAGTCAAAGAGAGACACAGTACTTCCCCAGTTAATTATGTATTGATAAAGCAGCGATTCATCCATTCTGAACCTAGCATACAAGTGTGAAAGAAGAAACACAGAACTGATTTTATTTATCAGCTGCACAGAAAGCCTCAAGTATTAAAAATTTCCTGAAGACAACACCAGTAATCTTCATTCTTGTCAAGGGTGATACCTTTATTTTATTTTGTTCTGGCCAGTCTATTTTTTTATGCTTCTGGAATTCACTGGTTTTAACTCACACTGACAAATAGCCTCCTCATCTTTAGCACCCTCACCTATCTTTATCTCATCTGTAAAGATTTCAGACCATTTCCTAGGTTACTACCAAAAATACTGAGTAGGATCAGGACAAGAACTGCTCCCAGGAGTATACAGTGAGATGTAACCTCCTCACTGATACCCTCTCCCTAACAATGACATTCTGACACATACCATTAAACCAGTTTTTAACCTATCTAGAATGTACTGTTGTGCCTACACAAGTCAAAACAAAAGATCTGGTGATACCAAGTCCAAAGCATTGTAGAAATGCAAGTACACTGTAACAGCAGATTTTATGTTAGAAAACATGTCTCTCAATACCAGATTGGCAGAAAGCATCTTCACAGATATAGTAGCTTCATAATGAAGTGATATCAAAAACTTTCTGCTTTACTTAACGAAAATGAAGTATGCAAGAAGATGTAGAAAATGAAGTAGTAAGCCCCCAGAACAGTGTCAAAAAAGCAGGTGTCAAAACACAGGAACGAAGAAGAAAATGTCAGCAAATTCAGAGTAGAACTGAGTACTTTATTCACAGTAATTATACAAAAAAAATTCAGTATATTAATCTGTAAATTATTTCATTGTTTCCTAGACCAAAACTGCCTAAGCTACATGTGCTATCACGAAGCTGGAAAAATCACAGAGTAATATATTGTTTCCATTATTCAAAAAGGTGAAGAATGATCCTTTCAGGTCTTAAATTCCCTGTTTCTAACAGACAGAATAAACCTTGCCTACACCAGCAACAGTATGATGCAACTGAAGCATGTCTGTACAGCAAAGTAATGGGTTCTGAGGAGCCCAAAGCCATATTTTGTGCATCAGGGGTGTGCTCCAGCCTGCTCCCATGGCTGCATACCCATGCTACTGGAGTGCACCAGGTGCTCATCTCCCAGTTCAGTTTTCCAAAAGGCAGTATATTTGGGCCCTGTGAGACCTTCTGCCAATCTGGATCAAAGCCCAGTAAGTGGGGACAAATGGATTTGCTTCCAAAAATCCCTCAATCCAAATGTATCCAGTAACATGCATTGATCCCAAACTGCAGTCTGGATGCAGAAGGTGAGCAGGGATCATTTAAAATGAGCAGAATGTTTTTAAGAGTCAGGAAAGCTGTATCATTAGTAGTGTGACATTTTAGGGCTCCATACTGATAAAATTTAAAGGTATTAGTAACAGATGTGAGCAGAGGAACACCATTAATAAGTTACTGATAATAAAAATGCCTATAGGACACAGCTGGCACTGAGTCCTACCCCAGCCACCACTGCAGGAATGGAGAGATGCTGCTGCAAAGGGGCCAAACAGCTTGGTGATCTAACCTCAGGATAATAAAATACAGATACCTCTGCCTGGATCTGGGGGAAAAACAGTTATTTTCATGTCATGCACATACCTCAGGATGTGGGAGCACTTACTCCCACAGCTTACCACCTCCTGTAACCACTGTGTAGGAGAGGAATGTAGTCTCACCACGAAGCCCTCAGTGTGGATGAGAACGAAGCATAAGGCACTTGGACTCCCACTAAATATCACAGTATTTCCAAACACTCTTCCCCCCAGCTTTAAGCCAATTTTCTGAGCTTTGGCCAATGTATTTTATTATTTCTAATTTTACCACAAACAAAAAAGGCATGATCCACAGACTGGGGTGCACCCCACGTCTTTCTTTTTTTTTTTTCTTGGCTTTCAAAGCAGCCATTTTCCCCATTAGATCATATTTGTTTGCTTTAGACTTCAGAAATAAATAGCAGATGACATTATGCTGCAGTAACCGTATGTATTTGCTTTATCCATTTTTGTATTTATTGAAATTACAATTTCCATGCGTGAATTTCTCCCCAAATGATAACACCCTCCCCCATATGCTCCTATTTATTTTACACCCTGGAAATGACGTTTTTGGAGGTAACCTCACACCCTTCCCAACCACTGTGTCCAACTGTATATAATGCCCTTACAGTACTAGGGGGTCTGTCATTATTTTATCTTGTTTTAATTCAAAATATTTTTTAATTTGAAACTGTTCCTTGAACCCTGTCCTCCTTAAGGAATTGAAAAGAAATTGGCCTGGCTTAGTATCAGCTGCAATACTGTATTTAAACAATTCTCAAAGGATCCCACTGGAAAACAAAATAAAACAATAAAACCCCCAAACAAACAAAGCTCAGGCTTTCCCTGCTGCTAGTTTTCTTTGCTGCTCTGTGAAACAGCACACTCTAGAAATGGGCAAAAACCCCCAAAACAAATCACAAGAAGCAAAAAAATTCTATCAAAGAACAACAGCCCTGAGAATCCTACTGCTGAAAACAGGACTTTTGGCCACAGCAGGTCTGAAGGCTTTGACTCAAGGTCAAAAGCCTGGAAGAACCGAGGTCCAACTGATGGGCAAAGCCTCGAGCAATTTCACAGCAGCGTGTCCTGCAGGCCAGGCAGTGCTGTGTGTGGTGAGGAGGTGGCAGCATCTTCTTCATCCACCTCCCCACACAGCATCCTGCTCCTCACAGCAGCCTCCAAGTCCTGGGCTTGTCCTTAGGGAAAAGAGGAGAACGTGTCCTCTTTTTCTCTGCAATGATAAAACAGGGCTGTACAAGGAGGAACCCAACACACATGCCTCTCTTCTGCCCTGCTTTTTCCCCATCAGCAGAAGAGATGTGTCTACCATGAGAGCTAAATCAATGAGTGCTACAGTAATAGCATTCTTGGGGCCCAGTCCAAGACCACAAATTTAATTCCTCCAGGAATACAGGCATGGAGCAGACTTGCATATCTAAAAACAAAAAAGCAAAAACTCTACCAAGCAAAACATCTTCCTGCACGCACACACTGCTCCATGCAGGCAGGGAATAAACCACAGAAGAGTAATTCTGGCCATCCCACTTAATGCCCAAGATGATAATTGTGAAAAGAGAGGCAGCTGAGCCAGATGATGCAATCTCACATCACAGCATCATCACTAAGGTCTAGTGTAAAGACAAGAGGACTGCATATCAGACATCTACTTAGACAGGAGGGAAGGCACTGCTACCACAGAAAACCTAAGGACATACAATGGGTGACATGCCATGGAGCTGTACCTTCTGCAATACATGTTTGCATGCCACACGACTAGACTAATATCATCTCATAGACAATGTACAAATTGAGGGGGTTGTGGGGGAGGAAGCTCATTTTTCTTAAGAAGTCTAATTGCTTTTGGTGTTTAGAGATATATAAACAGCTATATCATCACAAGGCAGAGATTAGATCTAAAATATCCCTTGGAATGTGACAAACAGATTCTTAGAAAGCTGTTCTCTTTTGAAGCATGTGGAATAAGGCCATCATTTGATACATTGCCCAAAAAAGTATCATTTCATGGAGGAAAGATTCATGTGAGCATTCCTCTTTGAGACAGCAAAGACAATGCTTTGTTCCCCACGAAAAGAAACATATTACTATCTCATCTGGAGCAAGAGTGATTTCACTCTTTAATATTCATGTGAGAAGGAAAGCAGTTCATCCTTTAAGGTTTGCTTGTTTATCCATGTAATGAATGTCATGCTTCACAGAAAAAACTACTTTAGTGATGGTGCAATTTCTTTGTATGCTAGTTTTAGTACTCCCTTTTTTTTCAAGAAAAACCCTAGAACACCAATATTAATTTTCTGCTAAGTGATCAGTGATCCATTTAATATCATCTGTTACAGAACAAAGCAGCCTTAGGATGGGCTTGTTGAACTTTAGCAGGCGCAGTATTGAAGTCTCTGTTGATTTCTTTCTCACTCCCCCCAGTGCATCTTAGAGCAGGATAACTGGCAAGTTCTTAAGCACTGCAACTGTTTTTCCCAGGATGACAAACACAAAACATACTTATAGTGAAAGCCCTGATTAACATTTTCTTCAGAAATCCTGACCAGTGTCATTAGTAAGTCTTTTAAAACATTGAGAAGTGTGGATGCCCTCTCCCACCTCACTGGCAAAGCAATGTCATCCTGAGTAGGAGGATGTCTAAACCCTGTTTTTAGAAGCAGAGAATCCCAGTTAGCCAATGTGGCCAAGCCTGTCACTCGTGTATGGGAGCGAAGGCAGACTGGAGCCTCAGTAGCTGAATACTCACCACAAAAAAGCACATCGACTCTGCACTGCTGTACTTGGGATCAGCATCACAATGGTTGACATCTGCTGCTCCCCTTCTTTCTGCTGATCCATACAATGAGAGACAGTCAATTTTGAAAGCTCATCAACCCCTATGGTTATGACAAAGTGTATCCAGGAGGAGGGCTGAATCTGCATGAGTATTCCCCGGGAAGCTGATGTTTCATTGTCCCGGCCAATTGACTACAATGGAAACATCGTCAAGCCTCAAGTGTGCTCTTGTCCTGAGAGGGCTCTCATCTCCCTGGTACTAGAGGACCTTATAAAAACTAATGTATTTACCACCAGCGTCACTTCTGTAAATGAATGCTTTTATCCCTGCTCACAGAGAGAAGCACAAATCTGTGGAAATACTCCAAACCAAACTGCGACCAAGATCAGGAGGAACTGCCTATATACTTGTCAGGGCATCTGAACCTACAGATTTGCTGAAAATCCTCCAATGCATCATTTTCAGGTAAAAAAATGGACTTGAAGCCCCGACCCTGTAGCACCTTTTCCTTTCCAGAGGACTCACAGTCCCATGAACAGGAGGCTAAAGCTGACTCACAGGGTGAAGTCCCCAGGTGCTGACCACTGCTCACATCACATCAATCTACCCCCAAAGAGTCCACACATGCTCTCCACCATGCCCATGAATTGTGAAAAGAACAGAGGCATCAAAGAGGCCTGCCACAGACATGTCATCACAAAAGGCAGGGATGTGTTAGGTCCACCCACCACCTGAGCTGGAAACTGCCTCATTTATTTGGAGAACACATGACTGTCTTTCTTCCCCATGTGTAGGCTGGAGGACTTCAGATTGGAACAGTATTCCATCTGAGGAATGCAGGAGCCCAGAGTCAAACGTGGGCAGTTTGCTTAGCTACCCCCAGCTCAGTCCTGACCAGCCTTGCCAGGGCAGAACTTACTTTAAAATCACTAAAAGGTATAAAGAGAAAATAAAGCCAGGATGTTTGTAAGTTGAAACAGAGTTATAAATAACTGTCCATCAAGCACACTGAAAGCTGACTGGCAAAAATGGCTTACTCAGGCCCTCTGTGTGAGGCTCAGTTTCTGCCCAGTTCTTGTACAACACCGTTTCCTTTAAGCTGCTCTCACTTTCACAAGCTAGAGATCATCACATCCTTGGCTATAATAACGTACACACAGGACACACAGAGCACACAGAGAGCTGCACAGACACAAGTGCACAGTGGGGTTATGTCCCTCTCATCTTGGTTCACACACCTTCAGCACCACAGCCCTATTTACTGCAAACAATGACATGGCAGAAGAAAGTTCAGATCTCTTCTTAATGCAGAAATACTAATACTCTGTTGAACAGGTCTCGGTTTTGAGATGAAAACATGTAGTTCTGAGGCAAGCCCAGAAATATCAGCACAACTAAAAACCCTTGTCTGGCATGGGTTGTTTACTCCTACATTATCAGTTTACTTGTAATAACCAAGAAGAGTTAAAAAAATAAAAGAAAGACCATGAACAAATACTGTCTATGGGTACCAAGATGCCTAAAAGTGTCTTGAAGTCTGGATAATGCTCCAGCTTTGTTAATTTGCAGAAGGACCTGGCAGGTTATCAGTTCTCCATCAATAAAACATAACTCTTTATACTGCACCTCTATGGGACCGTCAGACCTCAGGCTTCCTCTAAACTGAAAATACCATCCATATACAGCACGCAGTCAACTGAAATATCACATATCAACTCTGTGTGATAGCCAGACAGGACCTCAACACCAGTCCTGCAAGCAATTTATGGAGACCTGAAAGTTTCTATTCCCAGGGGTGCTGGGAGGCCTTTAAAACAAGGAGAAAGTACATTATTTTTATTGTGTAAATGAAATTATATAGAGTAGCATGATTGATGAAGCCACTATAAGACCAGCCCCCAAAAATATTGTTGATGCTCTGCATGTTTTTTTTTCCCCCAAGTGAGCTGCAACAGAGTATTCAGCTGGTTTCTCACTCTCCCCTTAAATTTTCTTCCTTTTTTTTTTTTTTAATCCCTTGGGGCAGAGCCAAGAATCTCAATGTGCCACAATAACCACGTTTACTTATTTCCAACTCCTGTCTGTAGTATCATATCATATCAGCTCAACGTGGCATCAACATGGTGCTCTTCACTGACAAGCCCAGTAAGGAATCCAATCTGTTCCTCATTATGTGATGCTTGGGAGATATGGGAGGGTGAGAAAAAAAAACATAAAGGAGAGAAGGGGGAGCTAACCAGGGCAGCAGTGGACAGAATGAGAAATAGGAAGCAAGTAATGAGTGACGAAAGTGTGAAGGAAGAACATGACATAGGTACGTAGAAAGAATGAAAAATAAAAATATGAAGCAATGAGGGAATGGGACAGGTGGGAAGGAGAAAAGCAACAAGACAGAGAGTAAGGGGAAGTGAGAAATCCTACAGAAAACAATCAGTGCTGGAACAGAATCCCATTGCTTCCTAAAGCATAGGCTTTCTGAATAACTCTTCCCAGAGCTTAACTCACTGATGGAATTGAAAAAAACACAAAAACCACCAACTCCAAGGCTGATAAAAAGTGTTCTCACACCAACCCACTACCAACTGGCTGTGATTTCTTCTAATTGCAAGTGAATAATCAGGTTTCCCCCTGGGAAAAACATTAGTGAAAAAAATAGAGCAGAGTGAGCAAGGAAACACCTGCTTAATGAGTGGATTTGCCTTTCCAGAAAGGCTGCTGTATTGGTGCATTATGGAGAGTCACAGCAGAGTTAGGTGTGGGCGTGAGCTTACACAGTCTATTAAGCATCATTTAATTGCATTTAAATAATTAATAATGAAGCATATTTTAATTGCATATAATTTCTTTGTTGTGCAGTACTGTGCACCTTACAAAGCCCGAACAAGTACACCTTACAAAGCACAAACACAGATCTCAGCATGCCCAGGCTGTCTACAGTCACCTGTACCCATGCCTTTAAACTTGAGGTATAACTAGCCCAACACATATAATTACTTTTCCACAGCCCTGATTCCCCCATGGGCCATAGAATGGGAAGGGGCTCCCAAAATAAAACTGCTGTTCAGCATATCTTTGCTCTCCAGTGGGGCTTGGACATGCTGGAGAGGTGGGCCCATGTGAACCTCATCAAGTTCAGCAAGGCCAAGCAGCCTTGAGGACAAAGAACCTGGCCATGCTGGTGGCTGAGCAGCCCAACATGACCCAGCAATGGGCCCTCATGGTCCAGAAAGCCAAATGTGTCCTGGGCTGGTGATTCTGCACCCTTCCTCCCCCTCCAGTGAGACCCCACCTGCAGTGCTATGCCCAGGTCTGGGGCCCCCAACATAAGAAGGACATGGACCTGCTGGAGTGAGGCCAGAGGTGGCCATGAAGATGATCAGAGGACTGGATCACCTCCCCTATGAAGACAGGCTGAGAGAGTTCGGGCTGTTCAGCCTGGAAAAGAGAAGGCTACAGGCAGAATTTCTAAAGCCTTCCAGGACTAAAGAGACTACAAGAGATCTGGAGAGGGACTTTTCATAAGGGCATGTAGTGAAAATCAAGGGTGAATGGCTTTCAAAGGGAAAAGAGTAGGCATAGACTAGGTATTATGAAGCTATTCTTTGCTGTGAGGGTGGAGAGGCACTGGCACAGGTTGCACAGAGAATCTGAGGATGGCCCATCCCTGCAAGTGCTCAAGGCCAGGCTGGATGGGGCCCTGAGCAGCCTGATCTAGTGAATGGCATCCCAGCTCACAGCAAAAGGCGTGGAACTACAGGATCTTTCAGTTCCCTTCCAACCCAAACCATTCCCTGATTCTACTTGCACATGACATTGTGTGCCACCTAAAAGATAAAGACAGAGGCAACAAGATCTTGACTTTCTGTGTAAACTGAGCTTAAACTGGCAGGCAGGTAAATGCACGCATGTGATCTCAAAAGCCTGCTCCCTAGTATTACCTAAATCTAGAGATAGCTCCCAAGAGTTTCCTTCTCAGTCCCCCAACAAGGCTCCCTGCTCAGCATATGGATTCTATGATCATTCATTCTTTAGTCATAAACATTTTTCCCCCGTTTTTTTGCAGAGATACATTAAGGGAATCCAGATGCTCCATTTCATTTGCCTGCTAGAGCTTCATGCTTAGAACTCAGGCTTTATTTAGCTATCAAAAGTATGTAAGTATGGCTCTTGTCCCTATGCTTCAAAGTCTCCCAAATATTTCGAAAGCAGCTGCTTACTCAGTTTGCCATATATGGTTTGCATGATGGTGTGATTAATATGGGTCTCCTTGGAACCGGCTCAGGTTGGTTTCCACATCTCACAGCCAATTAATCAACAGGCAAAAGAAGCCCTTTCAGGCCAGAGGCTGATACAGAGTGCATGGTAAGGGCACTGAGAGATGCCTGAGGTATCTGCACTACAGGGAAGCAGTTATTTCCTTCCTTTCAGAAACCATCACACTTATGCCTGCCACGCTCAGACACTGTGAGGCTGGCTCCAGTTCAACTAAGTTGTGTCAAAACCCACTAAAACAAAACAAAACAAAATTAAGAGTATCTGTGCACCAATGTGCATGTACAAGTTAGCTAGAAATCAAGGGAAGAGATATGGCGGATACTTTGGGAAGAAGTACGGACAAGCATTTGCTGCTAAATTCACAACACAAGTTCAGAAAGCTCCATCAAATGATGTAACTTGATCTTTACATCACAGGTAAACACACCTCCCAGCTACTCCCCCATAGATCCCAGTACTTTCTGTTTCATTGAAAATCAGTTTTGTCGGGCTAAAACAAGACTTAATTTGAAAACAGAAAGAAAAATCTAACATTTCTGAGGACAATTTGTTGCAACGGATTGTAACTGTGTTAAAAATGTGTCTCACTTTCTGCACAAATCTGTCTGCCCCAGCTTTTAGACACACCCCTTTGTGCTATCTTTCTCCACTAAGTTGAAGAGCCCTTTAGCGTTTAATGTTTTCTCTCCCTGAATGTACTTAATGCTTGCAGTGAAGAACTCGCCATTTCAGACAATTTTCCTTTCAAAGCCTGTTATTTCAGAGTAACTGCATACCAAAGTTAAAAATCACAAAAAGTGTCTAGACTAGTGTATTCCTCCTGATAATACGCTTAGTAAGCAGGATTACTGGCTAAAGCTCAACTTAGCTGGTCAACTGTAATGTCTTGTTTATTTAATACTATTTCCAAAGGCTTTATAAATTGCTTGTATAAAGAAGTCTGCACGTCACTGAAATGGTCTTACTCTTCACCACAAATTGGTGGCTGGGTGAGCCTGAGCAATGCTCTGCAACAGGGAGTGAAGTGGCTCTACCCAAAATGCTGTGAACATCTGTCTTGCTTTTCTACAGTGCTTCCTGAATACACATTAACTATCACAGAGCTTACAGTATTCCAGTGTAACAGCTATCCAAAACCAAGCTGGTATTCTGATCTTCATTCATAGCACTGTACATGAGAAAGCATCTTGTTGATTACCAGCTACATTAAGTGCTACATGGAAATAACTGGTTACGCTATGCAGGTGCATGAACAAACCCACATGTGTTAGCTGCTGGTACCAACACCTGGTGTTATGGTTGCCTGAAAATGCCTTCCACAAACATTGTTTTTGATGGCTTACTCACCACTCATCCACACCATAACCTATAACTGCCTGAGGTTTTCCAGCCCAGACTGTCCATACCATGGTGAGGACCTGTGAAACCTACTGAAGACAGAACAATTCCTTTTTTATGACTCATAATAAAATCAGAGCTGTCTGAAGACTTCTATTGTCTATGAGATTTGCAAGATGGACTTTGAATTGGCATGGGAGCAGCATTTTTTATTCTCTCTATTAAATGCGTCCCATTTTCTCTCCCTAATTACAAGCCTTCAGTAAACTGTCACTGACAAATAGCAGCTGCTCATTTCCTACAAGATTAGAGGTCATCTGTGCAATGCCCCTGCAAACCAGATATGATCCACTCCCTATCACAGGATGATGTCACATGTGATTGCTGTTACTGGCTGCACCAGGCTTTGCAACCTGTTTGTCTCAGAGATCAGTGCAGGCACTGTGCTTGTCACTGCTCTCAGCAGTCTCCCAAGGCAGGAAGGGAGGAGGATGGAAAAAGCTATAGCAAGGATAGGCAGAAAAAGCCCGTGCCTAATAAACTCTCATCCAAAGCCTACAGTGAGAAAACACCCGCACCTCAGTATTTCAAAGAAAACAACTGCAAAATGCAATGGAGAAGTGTGTTGCATGCATGTCTAATGACAGCTGATGCTAGACAGTCTGTTAGTAAATGAGTTTGCCATTTATCACTACCACACAAGGGTACTTTATCTTTCCCAACCAAGGAAGTTGCATGCTGAAACAACAATTGCTATTGTGTGTGCCTGGGAGCAGCCCAAGCTCTTCTCCCCACTGTCTCCTTGCCTGCAGGCAATGAGGCTGCTCTCAGGTAAGTCAGGACCACAGAGCTGCGAGGGCTTCTTGATCATGAGGGTGCTCACGCACCTGCAGCATGAGCTGGAAGGCATGCAGGGAGGACAAAAGGGAGAACAGAAGCTCAGCTGAAGGCTCCATTAGCAACTGCATCCCAACCCTTCTGTCACAGACATATTCTGAAACAAAGACTTCACGTGCAGCTTCTACTTGCACACACCACACCTCCACCTACCCCGGCACCTGCAGGTGTAATGGTCCTTAGCACATCCAGCTGGCACCAGCTCTTTCCAGCACATATCTGGTGTCTTCTAGGGGTGTGCATTCAGACAAGTCAGACACCCCAAATCTACAGAAAGATGTCTTTTGGGATGGTAATCTTTCTCTATGCAAATGCTGCTCTGTCAGTTCAGTTGGACTATGGAAGGGAAAGAAGTTGAACAGTCATTCAAAGGCCAAGCATCACTCAACAAGGGAACAGAATAAGGTAATTGGTTTGCAGTAAAGGCAACTGCTCCATCCTTTAGATTCAAACCAGGGGATTCTGCAGGGCACAAGAGAGGAAGGGTACCATGGGCAGCCCTCACCCTGAAATCACTTAAGCCTGAATGCTTGCATTCTCTGCTTTATTAATCTTCTTTAAACATAACTGTTTGGAAAGAATAAAGACAGACGTGGTTTGTTCTCCTAGTGACAGGCAACTTGATTCCTTTATGACTGTGACACCTTTCTTTGTGTTTTATTTAAACAAAATAATAAATGCATATCACTGGTTTGAAATTTACCTGCCCAAAGCTAGACGCAAGCTGTGTTTGCTTTTACCATGAGACATTGTTTCCTAACAGGAAGGCAGAATTATCTGATAGAAAACACAGTTAATGTAGCACAAACAAGTTATTAACTGGAGTCCAACAGGGCACATGATGAGCAATCCTAAAACCACAATTCAATGGGGTAAAACACCACCATGCAACTGAGCAAAATAACCTGCTTCCAAGGCTTAGAGACTGCGTGGGATAGAAATAATTTTAAATCAATTGAGTTACTGTTTCTTGGCAATTTGATAGAAAGGAGAAACAGTGTAATTGGCAATCAAGTACTCCTTTGGGAGCTTCCCAACAGCCAGCTGGATTTGTAAATTCATGTTAATCTGCCAGGGCCAAATCCTGCAAGGCACTTAGAGCAGTGGGGTAAATTGCAAGCTGGGTGTAAGTTATTCCAAACAGCGATGTAAGCAGTAAAGGAGTACAACTCCAATGTCAAAGGAATGCTGCTTTTGTCCCTAAAAGTAAATACAAACCTGCTTTCACTCCCTTGCCAAAACAGAGAGTTCTTTCAATGTAATCAAGCACAGATCTACTCACCCTTTACTTGCTAAGCAGCAGCCAAATATAGCTCAGGGACGAATATGCAGTCTGCATGATTAATTAGCTGGTGTCTTTATCTAACTTTCCTTCAACCTTTATACACTTAATAATATCTATCTATTAAATCAATGAGCTTGTGTATAAAACTGAATCCATTAGTTTATTTTAAGTCACTATATATAGACAGGATATCATTGCAGGAGCAAACATTACGGACAAACTGTTGGAGTCATCTGGATCCAGCACTTGGGAGTGAGGGGGGACACTGATGATGACCTGAACTCAAAGGGACAGCTGTTAAGAGTCCTTCAAGGATTGTTTCAGGTTTGCATGGAAAGGAATAGCATTCCAACTGAACTAATAATCTTCTTGCAGTCCTTGAAATAATTTCCTTCCAGTATTGATCGCCTTTATCCGTAGACTATGAAGTTTTCCTAATACCCCATGTTGTGAAGAAAGATGAACTAGAAGTGACCTTTCTTGCTCACCAATGAGACTATTCAGATAAATAAATTCAAAGACAAATTCTCTTCCAAGAAAGATATCCTTGTCCAACTGCATCTCCAAACGAACCAACCAACCAACCATCTCAGATATTCCACTTTGGAGAGGTGGCACTGTGTCATGCAGAGGGCTCTCTCTATTGCTTTTATGGAAAGAGCCCAGATGACTACCTAAAAATACTCATCTAACTTCCAGATGGCTGAAGTCAGGTGAGATGAATCCTGCCTCGCTCCAACCACGTGTCTGAAGAAATGGCTGCTGTACTGTAAAGCCTCTCCAAAGAACTTCACCTTAGAATCACAGAACAGAGTCATATCCTGAGTTGGAAAGGACCTACAAGGACCATCAAGCCCTGCCTCTGGCCCTGCACTGGACAGCCCAGAGAACCACACCACGTGCCTGAGAGTATTGTCCAAATTCTTCTTGAACTCTGTCAGGGCTTGATACTGTGACCACTCTCCTAGGGAGCCTATTCCAGTGCCCAACCACCCTCTGGATAAAGAAGCATTTTCTACTATCCAACCCAAATCTTGCTCAACATAACTTCATGCCATTCCCTCGGGTCCTATCACTAGTCAGCCCAGAAAAGAGAGCAGTGCCTGTGCCTCTAATTCCCCTTGTGAGGAACTTTGATTTCTGACCAAAGGCCCACTTTTACCTAAATCTGTGACTTCTTTTCTGTGTCTTTTATCATATATGTCCTCCAACAGTACTGAAAAGGAGAGATGGTGCTGAATCCTAGACCTGTTGCTGTCCCCTGAGAGGAGTTTGAAATAATTCATAAAACCAGACCTTGTAGCTGCAGGGACAGGCAAGCTGCAAATAAATCCTTCAAGGTTGCTGGGAGAGGCCAGGCCAGCATCTTCTGGATGTCCCAGGCAGTCTCATTTCCCACTAACTCCTGCACTGAACACAAGTTATTTCTGGGGGATTTGCAAGCCAGCATGTGTTAAAAATGAGCAGTTTGGGGAATGACAACTACTTTGGGACTGGTACTTTATAAGCAACACAAAAGGTGTGGAAGAATAAATTCTTCCCATGTGAAGAATAAATATAATTATATCACGCTCCTTGCATTTTTCCCCTGGTAAAGAACAGACACTTCAAGAGCCCAAATTTTCTCTGACCCATTAACATGCAGCCCTTCACATTAAACAAAGCAAACAAATTCTACAACTGCAAAGAAATTCCCAAAGGGGGGTGGGGTGGGAAATTAAAACCAAAACCACAAAAAAATTCCACCAAAGTTTCCCAGGTTACACATGCTCTGAGGAAGCAAAATCGTGATATCCATGTCAGTTCCAAAGGTATAGAGTGAAATTAGATGCCTCAAGGTGTAGCAATTCAGCAATATGAAGATGCCTTTTGTTATTCCTGAGACATTTCAGAAAGATCACTCTACTCTGCATCTGGCCTGCAATTACCATCTGAATGACTCTCAAGGAAAGTGCTGTGATATTCACAACAAGAAAGTGTTTTAGAACTAAAGCAGACTGAACAGTAGAAAATACAACAGGAAGTAATACAGCACTGTTTCCCCAGAGGTGGCTCTATTACAGCCTCTAGTAGTGCAAAGTACCAGAGTATTACTTCCTTCCTCCTGGTTATGATTAAATGCTAATTTGGAAAAATGTGCCATAAAAAACCCCAAAACTTAAGACTTGAGAAGAGATTTCTATGGTCTTAAACCCAACGCCAAATCCCAACATAATTGATGCAAGCTGCTGCCTTCCTTCATTTACACTTTATTTTTTCATTTTGTCCAAGATTCATACCTTTTTCTAAGTTACTTTGTTGGCAGGCCTCCAAATTGTCCCTTCTGAGCCTAGAGCCTGCTGGAAGACCTATGGCCACTCCTGCTGCACATGGCCTACCCTATAGCTAAAAGGTCAGGTCAGTAAATCTCCCTTGGCACACCAGGAGCAGGACTGCAGGAGCAGCATCCTGGGGCTCTGCTTTCTCACAGCAGGATCCAGGTCCCGGTGCCCAGGAGCAATCCAGCCAGTCCAGTCCCCACTGCTGGGTGACCTCTGGTGTGATTCAGCCAGGCACTTCAGAGGATGCAGACAACACACAGATGCTGGGATGCATCCCCTGGCCTCTGTTAAGCACAGTGTGAACCAGTAGGCATTGGCAGATTGGGATGGAAGCAAGGAAATCCACCTTTTTTCTCATATGAGGGACAGATATTTGGTAAAGACTGAACCGCAGCATGCCACCAGGCAGCGGAGCTGTAGCACGGGTCTATCACAGAAACATGAAACCCACGAGTCTCCTGAGATAAGGAGCAAGAGAAGAGCCCCCCAGAAGACATGGGAGGAGAAGGAGCGGGATATGAGTTTATTTTTGGCTAACTACAGTTACTCTTTGACTAACGCTGTGATTAAAAAGTGTATAAAAAGGGCAGGGATTTTGCAACAGAACCTGAACAGTAGGGATGAAGGTCGTCCTTTTTTCACTGTATAAAGATTAGGAAGTCTATTGTAAGGTAATCTTTTCATTAAAATTATAATTCCTGAAGAAGGCAGCTCCCTATGCATGCCTCCAAAATACAACTTTTTAACTTCTAGCATTAAAATCCCAAGAATAGTGTTTTTGCAAACCTAAGAGATGACAATGTGAAACAGTCAAAGACTCTCCTATCAGTATGGCAGCTACTTGTTCTCCATTTACTCACAGGAAGCTCTCTTCAGTGGAAAAACTGGAAATAGTTTGGAATTTTACTCCAAAACTGTTGTGCAACTGAACACACATTTTTCCTTGTTTCTTTCTCTCCTCCTTTCCTTCTTTTTTTTTTTCTCCTGTGTCCTAAAACTACAACTAATAAAATGAATTTAGAACCAGGACGTTGAAACCATTAACAATTATAAGAACTTTCTACTTTGAGAAACTCAGAATGAGAAATTCTGTTTCTCAGTTCATTGCAAAAGCTTAAAATCAGCTTAAAATCTAATGTTAACTACAATTTAAACACTGAACTGAATCAGTTGACAATCTTGACCTAGATTTTCCGGATTCTTAGTTTGTGAAAATGTTCAGTTTCGGCCTTTTGGATCAATTCAAGAAAGAAGAACCTTCAAAATATAGAAGATGCTCATGGATTAAGTAATTCCTACCAAGACAACACATCTATACATCGTTGTCCCTACATATTTGGAGCAAAAGTAAATGTAGACCACAAATATTCTTGTTAGTTGCTTGGCATTCCACTGCTAGAAACTTCAGAGGGAAAAAAAAAATAATAAAACCTACCAGAGCTCCCTCCCTTGTCTTACAGGGCGTACCAGAAATATCTCTGAACTCAGCCCTTCATTGTATGATGCCAAATGGACTGTGAAATTGTTTACCTTAATGGACAGTGCTACATTCTCTTGGAAACAGAATGAAATTTATGGGGTAATATAAAGCAAAACCACCAGATTTTATTCCCTTACACTGGAATTGCTTCTGTTGCTTCTCTGCTCACACGGCCACTAACTCAGCTGAGAAGGTGAAACTCCAGCAGTCACATCTGTGCCTCGGTCACACACAGGCAGCACTAACGGAAACTCACCAAACTCTTGGCACTGACACCAACTAATGGGGGCAACACATCCTGCCAGATGGAACACTGGGAATAGCCTCTGGACTTTAGTTTCTGAGTCAATAATTGCCATTTTTTCAGTGGCCTCACAATTTTATACACTTAAATCTTCAACCATTAGGATAAAACCCAAAGGCATGTAAACACAAAACGAAAAGTGAGAACTGAAAAAACACTATGTTTTCATCTAAACAGGACTGGACCCAAAATATTTCCAGTTTACTGACCTTCCTCAAGGATGATATATCAGTGGTTCCCTATAGAAACGTGGAATAATTTCCTCTTTTGAATTACTGTGTCTGGACAGCAGAAGTCAGACACTGGTATAACCCAGAGCCTAGGAAGCACAAGCAGGTTATGGCAGTGACAAATGGGGTTATGAGCCATCCAGACTTCAATCTCATCTGATGTTTAGGTTATTACTAAAGTAACTCAAGGCCACAACAGAAGATAATTCAGAAACTGGATGAAACTCTGAAGCACAAGATCTAATATCCCTTCTAAAACTCTTAACATCAATAATAATAAATCTTCATGGCTTTCAAAAGTCTGGTTTAAAATACAGGATACCTTCAAATTACTTTTTGCAAGTTATCAAGCTGACATCAGACAGCAATGTTATCAGCTCAGGGCTATAAATAAGTCTATTTCCACCAAAAATCCCACAAACCTTTACAAATTTCTTCAAATTTCTCTTTGGAAATTCTGCCAGAAATAATCCTGCAACACAAGACTAGTACATGGAGTGCGAGGAGGAGACCTCCATAAATGCAAGCACCTCCTCTGAATCCCAGGAAGTGCAATAAATCTAAGGGCAAGGAGCTGCAGACCTGGTGTGGCTGATCCCAGACACGAGCATAGACTGCAAGAACGCACTGAGAGTTTCCCTGTGGTGAAGGACTTGGGGGGCTCTTATGGATAAAAAGCTGGACATGAGCCAACAGTGTGTACTCACAGCCCAGACAGCCAGCCTCACAGCGGGCTGCATCCAAAGCAGTGTGGGCAGCAGGGGAGGGAGGGGATTCTGCCCCTCTGCTCTGCTGAGACCCCACCTACAGTGCTGCATCCAGCTCTGGGGTACCAGCACAAGAAGGATGTAGACTTGCTGGAGCAATCCAGATGAGGGCCATGAAGATGACCAGAGGATTGGATTACCTCCTCTATAAAGACAGGCTGAGGAAGCTGGGGATGCTAAGCCTGGAGAAGAGAAGACTCCAGGGAGAATTTCTAAAAGCCTTCCAGTACCTAAAGGGACTACAGAAGAGCTGGAGAAGGACTTCTCACAAGGGCATGTAGTGAAAAAAACAAGGTGGGGATGTCTTTCAATGGAAAAAGGGTAGGTTTAGATTGGGTATCATAAAGAAATTCTTTACCGTGAGCGTGGTGAGGCACTGGCACAGGTTGCACAGAGAATCTGAGGATGCCCCATCCCTGCAAGTGCTCAAGNATTGGATTACCTCCTCTATAAAGACAGGCTGAGGAAGCTGGGGATGCTAAGCCGGGAGAAGAGAAGACTCCAGGGAGAATTTCTAAAAGCCTGCCAGTACCTAAAGGGACTACAGAAGAGCTGGAGAAGGACTTCTCACAAGGGCATGTAGTGAAAAAAACAAGGTGGGGATGTCTTTCAATGGAAAAAGGGTAGGTTTAGATTGGGTATCATAAAGAAATTCTTTACCGTGAGCGTGGTGAGGCACTGGCACAGGTTGCACAGAGAATCTGAGGATGCCCCATCCCTGCAAGTGCTCAAGGCCAGGCTGGATGGGGCCCTGAGCAACCTGATCTAGTGAACGGCATCCACAGCAGAGGGGGTGGAACTACAGGATCTTTCAGTTCCCTTCCAACCCCAACCATTCCCTGATTCTATGATTCTAAAGCTGCAAGCTGTGGCATCTGCGTTCCTCTTTACTTCATTTTACTTTCTGAGGGAATGTAAGAGGGAAAGAAATTCGAAATTGCTAAAGCTGCTATAAATACCAGATGGACAAAATACGGCAAGCTGTAAAAATGAAGTGTAGAGAAAGAAAACGGGGAACACTCCAGGATAAAGGATTCTCAGATTCTCCATCTGCCCTGACTGCCCAACTCCATGGAAATAAAGGAACCCAGGAACCTCACAGCTTGAAAAACAATGAAAATGGAGAGCAGATGATTTTCAGTATAATGTAAATGCCACAAATGATATTCTCTAACTTCTGAATAAACAAGTTCAAATCCATGGAAAATTAGAAGGGAAGAGTTAAAGCTCTCTGCTATTTATTCTCATATAATTTATACAAACAATTTACAGAACATATCCAAGCAGTCCTATAAGCTTCACTTTTAAATCCATCTTCCTTTCAAATTAAAAGGAAATAACATACTTTGATTTCAAATGCATTTAAATTAGTGTCTTAACCTGAAATCTGCTATGGAAGAAAATGCAAGATCTTATCTTGAAATCTTCAGGAATAAAAGCTTCTTTTTTTGAGCTCACAAAATTCAGACGTGATTCTGGGTGAAAGAGAAGGAGAGAGAAATCATATTTTTCTATTTCTAAAATCTCAGAAATGTAAAACTGTAGTCATGTTTTGCCAAGACTAACAGTAAAACAAAGACCTTATAACACATCTAAAATTGTGGCCAGGAAAAACAAAATGAACAAGAAGAGGTGAAGTTCATACAAATCAGGTGGCAGCATAACAGGAAAGTCCACCAAACCTGGACCTGGCGGGAGACACAGCTGACCCTCGATCACTCAGGGCTGACTGATCAATAAGCATCATCCCTAAATCTCCCTTAATGTATCCAAATGGTTAAGAAATTCCTGGATGATATTCCACTTTCACCCATCATTTTTGCCAGCACATCAGCTCCACTGTGTGTACTGCCCATCCTGCCTCCACACCAGGGCTCAGCTGGGCTCTGCTCCGTGGACTGGGTACATTACACCCAGCTGATGTGATATGGCCACAGCTAAATAAACTGAGATTAACTTAAGCAGCAGATCACAGAGCTTACATGCACACATCTAAAGGCTTCTGGGTCTGGCTTCCTATTGAAAAAGGCAGATGTTAAGCAACAAAACTGGTGCCATTTCCCACAGTCCTGGAAGTCAGTTAATTTTTTATTTAAGCGTTCAACTTCTCTACAACTATCTTTACAAGTCTAAAAGTTTGGTGTCTGGTGCAACCTGGTCTGATAGACTCACTGTGCAGAGTAGATAAAGAGCCATTTCTAGAGGGCAAACCACCCTCAGAAGAGCCTGTTCCAGAGGGAGCTCAAGGGCTTGGAAACAACAGGTAATTTCTAGACAAATGACATCAGGCGAACACGTGCTACACCATCTGATTGGCAAAACACAGTGCCAATAAGTGTACCAAATACCTAATCCAGACTAGGTTGCAAATAAACTTCTCCTTGGCTCCTCCCACCCCCTGGGGCTAAGACCAAGCCTGTACTGCACAGAGATGCTAATACCAGGTATTACAAGTTTATGGGGGATAAAACCAAAGTGTGCTGACACCCTCATACCACCATGAAGAAGTTTTCTAGTAAATATGACTATTTCAAGTAACATCTAACAAGAAAGAATCCATCTGCTGATTAATAATCAAAACTCTCATTACAAGCATCACAAGTCACCTTTCCAGTTCAACGTTATCTTTGTAACCATGTCTGCTTTCCCTTTGCAATCATTACACCTCACAGCCATCACTGAAAGCCGTTTATTTCTACATAACTTAGGGAAACCGCCAGTTTGTGAAATGGAAGTCCTCACACTTGGCACTGCTCTCACATCATAAAGTAAGTGTACACATGCTATTCTATAAACACATTTTATTAGCTTGGCTAAAATAGTTGGGCTGCAGTGCTGACATTAAAATTGCTCAAAATTAATTTAGAAGTATCTCTCTTCATTTGTTTGAAAGTTTACCCTACTACAAAGCATTTCTTCACTAAGCCTTCTATGCCATATACCTGTCTTCAACTCAACCTTTTCCTACAGTTCAGTTTAAATTAGTAACACGTTCAAGAACTGCACTGGTGAAAACAATTTTAAAATGTTCTAAAAAAAGTTAAAATAATTTCTATGAGAGGTCATAACATTTCCATGATTCACACTCATGGAATCATGAAAAGGGGTCAGAAGCAGCAGGCAGGTATACAGATGTAACCAAAGTTTCTGGAGAGCTTGGTCCAGGCTGCTGCTGCTGCCCAGGCTGGAGACCAGCCAAGAAAGGAGGATCAGGGAGGGAAACCCACGCTCACAAAGTGAGCAAACTGCTCAGCAAAAGGTGGTGTAAGGAGCTGCCAGCCAAGAAAATATTCTACAGGGGGTAAGAATATCCTTGAGTCGGCCTTCCACCCAGCCAGGAGGATGCAGGGATGTACCAACAGGATGTGCTGGCGGGATCCAGGGCGTTAAAGCAGGTGCTGGCATGGCTGCCAGTTGAGCCTGCAGTGCTGGATCTGCATGCAGGCACCATGCTGAGCATCTGCAACAGACTGTCCCCTAGAAAAATCATGAGGTGGGTGGAGTTCTCTTTAGGCTGAAAGACAGCTAAAGTCATAGGTTTGGTACGCACGGTGGATCTACCAAATCAAAGCTTCACTTCAAACACAACTCAGTATGGTTTTCCATAGTCTTTGCAGCATAATTTAGGAGATTTGGACTGGATTGGTGGACAAGGTGAAGCAACTGGCTGGACTGCTGGACACAAAAAACAGAGGTATGTTGTTCCAAGTGTTCTGGCTCATCACACATCCAGGAGTTCATTGTGACAAGGGATCCTAAAAGGTCAGGAGTAGAACTGTTGTTGTTCAGCCATAACCTGCATGGTGGATAAAACTCAGCCTCACCCAGTTCACAAATGACACCAGTTTAGAAGGAACAACGGATATTGTGGAGAGCAGGGCTTCTCTTCAGAAGCCCTTCAGTAAGATGGAAGATTGACTGACATGAAAACAATTGACAAGAACCACCCAAAACTTCAATGAATAAAATCCTGCACTGGGATCTGCTGTTCATCCACTGGAGCCCAATGGGAGCAAGTCAGAGGAAAAGGTCATGGTGGTTCAGAATGAAGCAGCAGTGTCTGAGACGATGGAACAGCAGGCCCAGTTTTAGACTCCCCAGTGCCCCTAATGACAAACTGGTGTCTCTCCAGTAAGACTATCAGAGGGCCCAAGCATGCAGGGGATGAGAAGAAGGTAAGGGAACTGGGTCTGTATAGGTTGGGAAGAAAAGATCAGTGGTGGCAGAGGGAAATCTCATTACAGTCTTCCCACCTGAAGAGAAGCTGCAGAGAAGACAAAGCACAGAGCGGAAACCGTCACGAGTGGCAGCAAAATAAACCTCTGCTGGAACTAAGTGAAAACTCATTGCCAGAAGTGTGGTTCAGCACTGGAACAGCCTTCCCAGAGACATCTGCTCAACCAATTTGGACAAGGCCTGCCTGGAGTAACTGGACCCATGAGAATACATGAAGCTGGAGCAAGAGGATGGGCTAGAGGACCTCCTAATCCAAAAGGTTCTGCAATTTTCTGATGTGCTTTGAAATACAGATTGCTGTATTTTCTGAAAAATCAGACTGTAAAATTTCTGTGTATTTCCTGTTTTAATTTCTTCGTGCCTCTGTTTCCCATCTGCAATGTGTCATTAACACTATTACCAAGGATGGACTCCAAGTTCAGATTCAGATTCTTAAATGTAGGTGTCTTGACGTGAGCCAAACATCTACGCTCCCCTCAGGCTCAATGAACATCTGAAAAATCAGTTCCCTCCACACTGTCATTTAGTGCCATTTAAGGTTCCTCAGCGTTATTACCTGAGGCATCCTCAAAGGACTGACAGATATGACAGAAATTATGCATGGATTGATACTCCTCTGCAGTTCTAGCAGGAGACTGGGGAGCAATGCTGGCACATATGAAATGGCCCTGCTAGCCCTTCAGCTGGCCAAATGCAGGTTCACACTCAGAAACGTCTGATTTCATGCCCACAGGTCTCCACTTGCAAGTCTCAACTCTAGCTGAATCCTAACCATGATTTCCACAGCCAGTCAGAGTCATCTTGAAAAAGAAATTAAGATACAGTGTAGAGTGAAGAGCATCAAGAGAATATGAGTCAAATACAATGGAATTGATCTTGTTTAAAAATATGTTTGAAAATA
The DNA here is from genome assembly GCA_013397075.1 of Rhabdornis inornatus. NCBI lineage: Eukaryota > Metazoa > Chordata > Aves > Passeriformes > Rhabdornithidae > Rhabdornis > Rhabdornis inornatus. The sequence continues at coordinate 2,890,028 of VWZS01000654.1, forward strand.
GTGAATTGGGCTACAATAAATAAAAGACAAGGGAAAAGCAAAGTAATGAACAGTCCCCAAAATACTGTGCTTTGAATAATAAAGACCATGCAAAAACGCTACTGCTACCACTAATGACTGTATAATTAAAGAGTATCTGATAATGCAGAGTGGACAGACTAGATTCACATAGGTATTTCCCTAACTTGCAAGTTTTCTGACTTTCTCACTTTAATCCTATTCTTTTAATGCACTTTCAGTGTGCAGAGTTCCAGGCACAGTCATGAGTATATGAATACTAAAGGGTGAAGTTTTCAAAGACACTCAGTGTTGGATTAACATTTCTCTCCCTGAAGACCAGGGTAATTTCTTTATCCTTCTGACATCTTCCTCCCCCTCCTCTCCTCCCCATCTTGAGATTTATAATGTAATTTTATACAGCCTAACTTTTTCTTCTTGAAATCATTCTTGCTGCTTTATGAATTACATCCACAATATCATGTTCTGAATACCTATTTTAAGGAGTTTCTTTTGTCCTAATAGTTCATACAGAAAGTAGGTTGAGGCTGGCAACACTCCAGTAAAATCCACCTTCAGTTACTCCATTAAGGAAAGAGTGAATACCTTTGCATATGCACTTAACCTAAAACACAAACTAGCACACGGCTGTGAAATAAAGCCATTATTTTACAGCACCCGTATCATTTTCTACCCAATGCCCTAAAATGAAGGGTTTCTTCAGGGTACAAAATAATAGCACTGAACCTTAAAAATAATAATTTTGTCAGCACTTAATGTTTAAAAATATTATTTTATTTCCAAGGCATCACTATCATATTAAGTAACACAAATTGACAACAGCTCTACATGCTGAATGCATCCAGATGCATTTCCTGACTGTGAAGGATCAGCGATATAATATAGCAAGAGACCGGTATTGTGCTCGTTAGATCACTAAGCAGCAGTGCTTACAGAATATTTAACTACACTCTACAAAGATATTTAAATGTAGCTGTCAGAATGTGCTTGGAAAATTTCCACCTAACACAAAAATGCAAGAGATGAGAAATTATCTCCCTTTAAAGGAAAAAGTTCAAGGTGAATGTTACCTGATTAGCTCACTTTGTTATTAATTAAATTCAATAAAAAATCCCAAATGTGGCATGCCATCTTTTATTAGCATTTCAGCAGAAAAAAGAACTACGCTTATAATTTAACAAAATTTAGTCAGAATTAATGAAATATCAAGGAATAATAACATAGCAGATGAAGGATTTAAGTTCAAAACATGGAACTGAAGAGAGAAAATTTAGTATCTCCTAGATAAAAAAAACCCTAAGGAATATTATTACTACACAATTTGCATATATTAATATATATTAAAAATATGTATGTATATGTATCACATACTCCATATGTATTGCATGGTATGGAAATAGGAATTTCTTTAAAAGTGCTGAAAGTATTTTAAGGGAGAAAATGCTCATGTAAGCAGAACATGACACAAGAAACATTGTTCCTTATTCTCCATCTCAAATTGATTACTTTTTAACCTCTTGCCATATGGTACAAAGGTTTATTTATATGCAGTATGAATTTGCCAAGAAATGGCCTGAACAGTATTTGTCTGTGAAGTTACTCCAGTTTCAGCATTCACATTAGCTCACCACCTAACCTAGCACACCCTTCCAGTAGAGAAGACAGATCTGCTTTAGCATGGCAAATGGGCATCCATTCATTCTGGACATTAACAATGAAGATTACCCTGAGGAACTTTACATCTCTGTTGCTCTGCCGAACTTCTGGGGTAAAAACAAAGAAGTAGCTGTCTTCTTTCAACAATACAGAAATGAACACCATGAATATTCCATACAAATGTGTATTTCCACATAAAGAGAAATTTAATTAGTTAAAAATATTCTTTTAATCTCAAAATACTTGTTCTCCAAGAAGGCATATTACCAGTCGAAAGAACTTTCCATGCTAGAGCCTTCTTAGCATTAGGACAAAAAAGGAAATCTCCAGGTATCTGAGCAGTAGCAGTAATACAGAAAGACTCACTTCATACTTTAGTATGAATTAAAGCCTACTTCATCAAAAAACATTGGTAAATCTGTGGCTTACCAGAAAGCTCTAACCAGTATTAATTGATGTCATCAGTACACAAGGAAGAATCCATTTGTGACCCAAATGTCACGAAAATCAGCATAATTACACACTTTATAGTTCAGGTGATTTTTTCATTAAATTAGAAGTTCAAAGTGTGACTAGAGTTTCATCATTTGATTAGCTTTATCTCATGGAGAGAATTTCCTTCCAGCTAAACCCATAGAGCAATGCTGAGAGTTAAAGCTGTATGTGTGAACTGTTAAAAATACAAAGGACATGAAAAGTTGAAATACAACAGTTTTCAAGTTAAAGAACTGGTAGTCAACCAGAAGGTACCAAAAAGCTACAAAATTATACTACATTGATGGAATTTAAGAAATGGCCAGCTCAAACAAGGAGAATGGGACCCTTAAAGGACTAAGGAAACCATCAGGAGAAACACTAGGAAACTCCACCCCATCTCTCCTCAAGGAATGAGACAGTGATAGCCTTCAAAAAGAGAAGCCTCAAAAAATGTGGTATTTGATTCAAAACATAAACATGCCTCAAGCTAAGAAGTTATGAAAAATGTTCTAAGTAAGTTTATCTGTGAGACAAATCCATCACTCCCATGAAGCACAAAACAGATTGTATTTGGGAGAGAGAGAGAACTGTATTCTCTCATGGTGCAAGTAATTTGGGAGGCACCACAGTACTTACTTAGCGGATGACTAATTAGGTATGAAGACAATGGGGGGAAAATAAAAAAAGAGGGGGCCTCCTAATGTGGTGGAAATATAATTATTTTAAAAATGCATGAACTGCAGCTCTAAACACAGCCTTAGGGAGAGGCCAGGCACACATCAGGCACACGCTTCAGCTTTCTGAATCAGCCAAGTGCTAAAAAGGTCCATCTGACACCATGCCAGACACTGGGACATCACTGAAGTAATGATGAAGCTGAGGAAGAAGGGGCCAAAGTGGCAAAAAGGAAACCCTCCTTTATCAGCCCAGCATGCACTGTGCGAAAGAGGGGCAGTCTCTGGGCATGAAGTCAGCTCCAAGATGGATGGTGAGAAGGGAGAAGGCTTCCTGCGACAGGGAGAGAGAAGAAGCACTCTGCATAATGACTGTGTCCAAAAGTATTTCTAAGAAAAAGTAGCATGAATTTCTACCTGCTGTCCACACACAGCCACACATCCCTACAACAATAAAAATCTTCCAGAATAAATGTCCCCACAGTTGGGACATCTAAAATGAGGGTCATAATGCAAGGCATCTGGAAGATCATTAAATTACCTGCAAAGTCAAAGTAATTATGATGACTGAAGCTTATCAGTTCATCATGTACTGAAAAAACTCAAAAACTGAATTGTTGCTATTAAAAAAATATACCATTCAGCAGACTTCTGAACACCCACACATGTACTTATCCAATGCATCACTACCCAAACAGAACAAAAATATATTTTAACAAATCTTGCACAAAGTCAAAACATAATTCCTTTTACAGACATGTTAGTCCACAAATCTGCTTTTTCATTTAGTTTAGACTGCTAGAATCACTTACGGACATCTATTACACAGATCTGCCAAATCCGTAATTTGCTTCTTGGTATTAAGTAATAAATACATAATGCAGACACACATTTGTCCTTTTCAAAATTCAGCTGAAATCCATTTCTTTAGATAAGAGCATGACCTCTCCAAGTCACCTTCCAAAATTCTGAAAATCTTCCTCCACTGAGGCATGCACTCCAATCTCCATATCCTGGCTCCTACTTGAAAGAGGAGCTATGTACATTCAAGCATTTGACATTAAAATAGGAATTTATGACTGCTTTGAGTGCCATTGGCATGTGGAAGTGCCATTCATAAAGCAGAAACTCATGGCAGGGCTCACTGCTCAGGCAGAACCAGAGGACATCAAGATCCATAATTAAAATTTTCACATGGAAAACCCCATGCAGGCTGCTCCTAAGCCAAGAAAGTGTTCCATTTTAATCTGTTCAACCTTACATGAGACCTATTAGCCTGGGTGAAATTAGTGGTGAACTTTGTATTTTGCAAACGGTTACACTCAAACTGTCTTCTTAAATTTGCTGCTAAAAAGGGATGTTGATGCTGAAACCGAAGTTCATATAAGGAAGTATCTGGCTCTGTATTGCTTAAAACTGCTGCCTTTTGGTGGCTAATGTAGTTGGAAAGGGGTCTGTACTATACAACACTTACACAACCTCCTGGATACCAGCCCTGCTGATTAGTGCTTCAATTTCATAGTCAAATGGAGGTCACTGCAGTAGGTGTTTTTCAAAGGAAATTATCAGGATAGAGAAGGATGTAGGGAGGATTTGCTAGAGATGAAAACAAATGACAGTGGCCTTGCAATAAAAATTCTGAGTGCAGCAGGGAGGGGAAGATGTATCATCATTAGCTCATTTACCGGTTGTGAACTAGCAAGGGCTCATATCCATGAATCTTTTCATGCTGCATGCACAGTTTTAAGAAGGCAGCAAGCTCTAGCACGCACAAGTGAGATCAGAGCCAGTGATCACACAAGTAATATGCACCCAGAGAGAAAAATAACAGTGGCAGTTTTCTAGCTGGAATACTGCTGAAGTCTGTTGCACTGCAAGCAGAGCAAGAACCATGGCAGAAACCTCCAAAAAAATGAGCTGTGCACTACTGGGGGAATTCTCCCAATGGAAGAGGCAAAGCACTTGTCAGCTACTGCTGGGCAAAATTAGAATCACAGAATCACAGGATCATAGAATATCTCGGATCAGAATGCACCTTTAAGATGCTTCCTTTAACTAAAGGCCTACTTCCAACCCTCCCACTATGGGCAGGTGTACTGAGTTTGCATGGCCAGGTTTTGGTAACAGGGTGGGCTACAAGAGTGGCTTCCGTGAGATGGTGCCAGAAACTTCTCACATGTCTAAGAAAGCCAATGTCAGGCAGCTCCAAGATTGATGTGCCACTGGCCAAGGCTGGGCCAGTTAGAAATGCTAGTAACAGCCCTGATAACACACTGAAGAAGATGAAAAAATAAAAAGTACATCTTCTTGTTAGGCAATGTAAATTAAAATATTGGCATTTATGACAAGGCAAAGCTGACTGCTAACTTCTCCCATGCTCAATGACTTCTTCTCCTTAGGTATGAACAAGATTGTGCTGGTGAAGAGAAGAGGGACACAGCAGGATGGACCACTCTTGTGACTGGTTCACTGAGATTTAAGTTCTGGAAATAGGCATTTGGATTTATAGATAAATTTAAAAGCCTAAACCATACAAAAAGAAGACTCTTCAACATTCAGAGGCTGTAAACTGACTGCAAACACATCTTTATTCTCAGTGGTTTTTCTACCTCTGGTTCAACTCTTCATCTACACAACTGTAGATGTAGACTGAAACATTGCTTTCATAATAAAGGGCTGAGTTCAGTAAAGCTAATCCCTTTCCAAAACACACAGACAGGTATTTAAATCCCACCGGCTTCATTGGGCTAAAAGCACTCAACTAAATAGGAGGCCAGCGCTGGTAGTACGGAATAAAAATACAAGATGGACAGACAGGAAGAGAGGACATAGCAGGCTAAGCACAAATTTGCTAGAGAAGGCCTTGGAAGGAAATAAAAGACATAATTAAAAAATGGGAGAAAGCTTTCTACTTAATTGAAGATTAAGAAAAGGTTGAAATAGGAAGTGCCACTCAGCTGAAGGTACGACAGGTTGACAGAAGAAGGCAGGCGATTACTTATAATTTTACACAATTAAATTAATTCTTTTAAATCTTTTTATACATATTGTAAATAAGATCTCTCTATCCCATGAAAATTATCTTTTAAAGGCTCAGTAAATACATTTACTAAACCTAAAGTCCCAGGAGTCCCATTTTTTTTTTTTTTAAATTTTTTTTCTTGTGAAAACAAAAGCCAAGCAGGGAAGAGTGATATAAACAGTTCTGACCTCCAGAAAGCCTGGCTTTCTCTTTAATTATTCAAAAAAAGAAACTCTGCTTCGAGCAGCTAAAGAACAACAAAAAAAGGTCATTTAAATGGAGTTGGCTACACACTTCATTTGCAGTGACCAAGAGGATGCACCTTGAACATTCGCAGTATTAAACAAAACCAACAAAGCAGACAAGTGGTACCAGCAATTCTCATTTCCTTTTTTCTTTTTTTTTTTTTTTTTTAAAATAGTTTAAAAAGCAGTCTAGAGCATCTACCAAGACACAGGAGTAAAAGGAATTCTGATTATGGCTCTGAGCCTACTATTGACAGTTACTTAATTGCTACTATTCCTTCACTTGCTCATTGCCAAATACTGTAATTCCTGCTGGCATCTTGTACTTGTGCCCCAGGTAAAATAGCAGCACCCTGCACTGGCATGGGGGCAGACCCAGTGGGTGCTCACACACCAATTTTGGACATCATGGAGGAACCAAGGCCACCCTCGAGGCCCATCACTGCCACAGGCTGAGCCCACAGGGCTGTGGGTGCTTGGCACGACCCAACTCCATGCTGATGGGAAAGTGACCTCGCCACCACCATGCCACTTGAATTGCATCATTTCATTTTCAAAGACTGATTTTCTCAGAACAGAATATCCTGATGATTAATACAAATAGACTACATTATTTTATTCTGCTCCAGAATATATACAGATATACAGGAATTTTGATTACAGCCTGAACAGCTCCTCTTTCCCCCTAATACCAAGGGTACAACCCATCATACTCAGCAATATGGAAATCTCAGTTAACAACAAAATAGAAACGTTAATTCATCTACGAGCTGCTTCATGAGAACAGAGATATCCATCTACTTACTGCCCCATGCTCATTCAAGAGAGAAACCACATCTAAATAAATAACTAGAGATGAAAATGCCAATGCCTCCCAGAGTAAGGAGATCTGAAGGCAAATTGCAGGAAGCCTACAGGATACAAATACTGCATTAAGGAGAAACGTGGTCTGGAGGATTTTGTGTTGAAGTTTCAGGACAACAAAACTCAAATTCAGCAGCTGCTGCCATGATAAAACAACTGGCAAGACAAATACTTTTCTTTTATGTATTTCTTTTTCATTTGTGGCACTATACATTTTGTTGCCATGACAACGAAAAATGTTTTCTGCCCATCTGTATGGTGACAGAATAGATACATACATCTGTTCACAGATCTTGTCTTTAAAAGACAGATAATATTTTCCCAATTTCTTTCTGTTTTTAAAGCTCTCTTTAGTAAGAAGCAGAATATTGCAGTTTCTCTAAAATAGTGGATCATAAATCACACCACTCAGGCAGTATGTTGCCCAGGAGACACTCTTAACATCACTCACTGCCAGCACAAATGAAAAAGTCAAAACGGAGGCTGGTGACAAGGACCAAGGAACATTACCTTCAGCATGACTTTTTACACGTTGCGTTTGCTTATCACCATTAGCAGTATCACTACCAAGAGACCAGCTTCCTTTCTGGGTGATTAGAAACACAAAGCCATTTTCACACAAAAAAAGACAATACATGAATGATTAGGGATAGGGTTATCTATTTTTATTGCCATGTGGTCTAATAACTCTTTAAAGTCTTTGTAATATTTTCTATCCCAAAGATTCCACATATTTTGAACATGTAATTCAATAACTAACTAAATAAACTTCAACGACATCAAGAAACTCAACCAAGGCTGTAGCATCCATAATACTTCTGCTTGCCTAAACCTTAGGTACCTCCATTAAATAAAAAAATTCCTTCCTGCATTACCTAGCCCTGTTCATGCAGATGGGCCAGGCTGTGACATTGGCACATGAAACTTCCCAAACATGATAAGATTCCTGAAATCTTTAGGAAGATTTCCAGTCCTCTGCTTAGGTCCAGTTAGTGAAAAACTGAAAAAAACCACCCAACTGGTTCTGGAGTTAAAGCAGTGCAAGGCAGAGTCAATGGGGGTTTGATGGGGAATTGCTTGGAATTTAGATTGCACTGGGAAGAAAGACACTTGGGCAAGAAGATAAAACAATAAAAAGCCAAGAAAAACAGAGAAGGTCAAGCATAACATGAAAGGAAAAGAGAGGTCTGCAACTCTGCTTGTGGGCTAGAAGTCATAAATTTGATCAAAATGGGGGAATATGAGATGGCAGAGCATGCTTCCCTAAAACAACTACTGCCTACTATGCCACACAATGCAGCAAATGTTTTGGCAAGGCAGTGAAGCCATGGTAGACACATCTTCCTCCAGCACATTTTTGAGCCAAAATACCATGTGCTGCAGGCAGCATTAATTTGCTTCCCCGGCTTCTGCATGCTGCCTCAAACTTCCTGGCCCCAAACCCAAAAATGGGTATTAGTAGCTCAGATTAATTTCTGCCACTTCTGGTGAGCCTCGCACTGGATTTAAAATGAGGACACCTTGGCAGTACTCCTTACTGATGTGGAAAATACTCTGAGCAGGCAAGTTAGCTAGCAGCTGCCAGAAATATTTATTTAGGTAGACAGAATCTTCAAATGAGCTTCTGCTGCACTGTGCTCTCATCTACAGCTTTCCTTCCTTGCTATGCTCACACTGCACCCATGTTACGGACACAAAACCTGCACATTTCTGGCATGGTTTGCTGTCTACTGTCCGGCAGCCAAGCATGCTGGGCTGGTGGTCCTCCTGCTTCCCGGGGGGGATAATATGGCACAAAAGCTCTGGTTCTGGATAATAGCAGAGCCCCATCTTAGCACGTGTCCTCGATAAATTGCATATGATATCACAAAAAGTATTGCCTATCTCAGGAACACTGAAGTGTCCTTCTCTCATGGCACCTGAAAGCCAGAAGCGTAACTCCAAAAAATTCTGAGTCCACCAAAATGGTCTCCCATTATGTCTTAAAAGGAATGCTCTCCCGAGGCAAAAGTTCAACAGTTCTATCCATCTATGGCTATCAGCTCCACAACTGGGAAGAATGGCTAAAAACAATACCGCAGCTTCATTTTTTATCCATTTAGAATGATGCATCATAGGACTACTTGCAACACAAAGCCACAGCCAGCCCCTTGTCCAGGTCAAACAAGAGACACAGCAATTATGGCATGCAGGGACATCAGTAAGGATTTGCCTCACTTGATCCTGGAATTTATTTAGCATTTTGTTTCCACCCAGCACTGCAGTGAGCCAGGATTTGAAGCATCATTCGCCCCAGGAAGGCTGAAAGTAATGATTAAGCAACCTGAGCACATGGCTGCTGTGTATGTCCAGTGCAGTCAGTGTAACATTTCTATTGTTAATTATTTGGAATAAATGCACTGGCTTAAGTAGGTCACTGTGATTCTACAGTTCTCCTGGGAGATTAAACTGGGAAGAAGTGACTCCTGAAGAGACTTATCTTTTAACACCCTCCTAACACCAAGTGACTGCACTACTCAGTTACTGCACTGCATTTTGCTATGTGTTTCCATCAAAATCACTCACAGCATTTTAAAGCCATTAAATCATGCAAGTATCACAACTGGCACAAAACTGCCTTTGACAATGTGATGATCATTACGCTTATTGTACAGACAGGTAAAGTGAGGCATGAAAAGGTTAGTTATACTGCCAGAGGGATTCTGTCTCTCTCTGTGACATGTAGTAAGCAGTTTTAGCCATCTGATAGTTGTTCTGACTTGTGATTTCAGCTCGAGGCTCAGGGACCCACACCATAAAAACCACACAACAAATAAGCATCCCAATCAGCTAACACACCAAATGCCCACGTTAGCACACATCTTCCTCGCTCCATCACAACTGCCTCTTCCACACCAAAGCCAGGACAAAGCAGCAGCTCTTGCACATGTTATTACCAAGCCATTTCTCCATCCTGCTAAATTCACTTCTCTTTTATCAGGTCGACTTTCCGTCAAGCAACTTCTACTAAACAGGGAATTATAATTTCCCATATCGACAAGCAAGCATCTTCTATGTCTCCATATGAATTTCAATGACATGAATTACACCACTGCAGCTCTTTGCATGGATGTTCCCAAACCCACAGGGATACAAGCATCAAAAGGGCAATGCAATACTTCACTTTGCACCTGATCTCCTTCTCTAGCTCCACCAAAATGGCTTGTATTTGCCAGGCTCATAAACGCAACCAGGGAGCTGATCCCCCCACACTTTCCTCAAAAAAAAAGATGAGTTCTTCTCTCACGGCTTTCTTGAACTGGTTCATCAGCAGCTGTGGGAAAAAACAGAGCCACTGAGGAGAGGTAGAAGGAAACAGCACTCAGGACCAGGAAAGGGCTGCCCCTGCTACTGTCAGGACAAACAAATGCCAGGTATAAAGGGAGCCGCAATCACAGCCTTTTTTAATTAAAAACATGGGATTCTTCAGAAGCAATTCAAGCTGCAAAAGCTTCTTGTCAGTGTGCTTAATTGGAGTTTTTTTTGTGTATACATCAACCCTTTAGGAACCACACTGCTAAGATTGTCTCTCCTAGATCCAGGTGACCAGGGAAAGGGGATATATGGCCCTTTACCAGAGGTTCCCATACCCTCCAGGGACTTGTCAGGAAAGTCCAAACCCTCTTGTTAAAGTGGACTGGATACTGACTGACAGTGTGACCACACAGTTATTTCTGACCACATTCAATATCCAGATAGAGCTTCCAACTGTTATTGGATGAGTTTTGATTTGTGGGTACAGAGAAAGAAAAACAGATTTTCTGAGAATTACCTGGATTTTATCTTTGCCAGTGACAGACCAGTGTTCATTATGAGAGATTAAGCAATTAAAGCAAATCCCCATGAAAGAGCAGAAGCATATGCAGAAAGTTTTAAACACCAGTATGTTTACACAAAGACATCAGGAACCCTTCTGTGCTCCTAACAATACAGGAATAGAGCACTTTGAAACATAGCAATGGCTACAGCCAGCAACATCCACCAACTGAATGTTTTTCTCCACTTCCAGCACAAACAAATTCAATCTTAATTGCTGAGAAAATTCCAACATTATTTAGATATTACCTTCCATTTTTAGAGAGAAGCTGCTACAGGTTTTGACAATAAATTGATGGAGGGACAAACTTCACAATCAGCAGTCCTAAATTCATTAGGTCACATTTATGAAACAGATTTTACTATTTACCCTTTAGCCAGCACAGCTAAATGCCAGTCCTGGACCCACCTCATAAACAGCCCCCATCTCCTCTACAAATGTCACTGTGAGCACAATCTTCCTTTTTTGATTATTTTGCTTGTTTCCAGGATGACACTCTGTACCTCAGAAGCAGCTTGCTGCCCACACTGAACTACTGCCCACACTGAATGTTCCAAAAAGGAAGATACCTCATTAAAGGCAGAGCCACACTAGGTTGCAAAGGAGCCACATACTCACAAAAAGCTAATCTTATCTCATTAGCAAACGGCTGGTGCAACTGCTCCTCGTGGAGATGAAGATGCATCACTAATTTGAGTTACAGAAGGCACAGAACAGACTGCCCTACCCTGGTACTGTGGGAGTGAAAATAGCACATTAAATGTTTGCTAGGTTTCCAATGGAAGCTGTACCAGTAGCTCACAGGGGCTCAATCTGCTGTTTTCAAGATTTCCTTAAAGAGAAGAACGAGGCAAGTGTCTCTGAAAGGCAGTGCTGGGAGAGGGTAAAGTGAGGGAGGCTCTCCATACTGGGAAGTCTGCCCCATACTGGGAAGGGCCCCACAGCCACTCAGAGCATCAGTGCCACCCAGAAGAATTAGCCCCAAAGGTTTCTGTCCAGCTGCTGGTCCTGTGGGCACAGGGACTCTGGTTACCCCTGGATTGACCCTCACTGCTGGTGCTTGTGGCTATCCACTGCTCTTTCCCCCACAGCAAAACAGAAGGTTATCACTCCAGAGGAAGCTGCATTAATCACTGATGATGGCTTACACTACAACCTGCCATCAAAGAGTTACTGCTAAATGATAATTTAAGCAAAGTAAAAAACCAAAACAAACTAACATATCCAGTGTAGAAGCAGAGCAGAGCAAACCAAACCAGTTCATCTCTACAAACGATCTCAAAAAGAAATGGTAAAATCCAACCCTTTTAAAACCAACTCCAAGATCCTGTACAGTGCAAGAAGGGTGGTCTCACATGGAATAACATGCTGGGACTCAGAAGAATCTGTCCCATCCACCACTATTTGCTGTGGCTAAGTACAGCTTCATCACGAAGATGCCAAACACCTGCAGTTCCCATGGCTTTTAATGAATTTATGCATTGTCATTCCCCCCTGCTTCCAAAAAGGAGAAAAACATCTCAAACTATTAACTTATCTACACCTCTCAGTAAAATGGAAACTACATAAGCATTGTACATCAAAGAGCTGCCTTCATTAAAATGTGGAAAATAATTTGTGTACTTCAGATGAAAGGTGTTCTGGGACTGTGAAGTATTCTGGCAAATTTAATTAAATCCCATAGTTATTCTCTTGTAAAAATAAAGTTTTTGGGCGAAAAAAAAAGTAACTGATTCACAGTAACAATTTGTTTCCTTCTTTTTGCCAAATCTTTACCTTATAAAATGAACAGCAAAACCATTTTTAATGACATATGTGTAAAGTTACATTTCCAGAACACAAACTCTCAATAAAACTTTCAAATGTAGACGAAAAATCCCCAAATAAAGATGCATATAATTCATTATGGGTTGCAAAGATCTAAAATCAGAAATTAATTTACTATGCGTATTTTAGCAAAACTGAAAAACCAAAAGCTTCAGCTGTGAAAGATAGGCAGACCTTGCCAATACACTGTGGAAGCAGAGAGCTGTTGGAACCATACACAATGAGATTACTCTCACCTTTCCCGCCCGTCACCTCGAAGAATTGTTACTCATGTACAGTGAACACATTTTGCTCAACTCCATGATTATCATTAAAGTAATTGAAAAACACTTCCTAAGAGAAGTAGCTTCAGGCTGTCTCCCTCTCAAAGGGGGTTGTGGTACCCAGACTGTCTCCAGTGTGTAACAGCTGCAAAGCTGAGACATCTAAGAGCAAAAAATCAACAAAACTATCTCAACGGAGGGGTGGGTTAGTGCCACAGCACATCCTGATATTCCCAGTCATTTAGGTGGGGAAAGCACAGGTGTGTACCACAGCTCTCTGCACAGAGGAAACAAAGCACAGTCCTACACCTTCACACATTTCCCACTCCAATGGAACAGTGCAGCAACACTTGTGACAAGCCTCATGCCACAACTGAAAGGATCTACTCCTTTTGTTCACCATGGACAAAATGACCAGGTCAATGCCAGAAGACAACTTCACTCTGAGACACACTGAGATGTATTAGGTGTTAACACCTAATGCAAACCAACTGCAATGAAAATCCCCTCCCCATGCACTCTGTTTGGCTTCCTCTCAGTTACTTCTTACTGGCAACACTTCAATGCTAATAAGACACCATAAGTGTATAAAATGCAATAAAGATGTTTACATTAAACAACAGACTACAGATTAAAAGAATCTGTTGTATGAGCTACAGAAGCTCATCTCCAAACATCTGCTTTCAGGTAAACATGTATATGTGAATTCAAAGAGATCTGACAGTGGAAGGGCCTTTTAATTTTATTTTATTTTTACCTTGCTGGCAAACACCTAGCAAGTTCCAAGACTTGAACACTGAAATTAGCCAAACAGCCTTAAAATATGACACGATTTTTTGGAATGAAAGCTTGGAAAAGCTTTCCAAGCAACTGACTGATTAACCACTACTTGTAGTCCTTGAACTGAAAACAGCTTTATAAGAAGTACCCTTTAATCCAGCTTCCAAGGTAATTCCTTGAACCTACCTACGTATTCAAGCAGGCGAAGAGATATGTGATCAGTCCAGTGTTATCACTCCAAACCAGCTCCACAAATTCCTGATTAACTCTGTCCAGTTCTACTGTTCCCTAAGAAGCCACACAGCCTGCTGCAAGGTCAGACAGCAAAATGTGTCCTTACTTTTACTGGCTACTGGAGATTTCTCTCTCTTGGACTTGTTAGAGGAAAGAATTAGGCAGTGCAACAAAATGGCTCCACATAATCTTAGACATTGTCCAGACATCCTCCCCTGTATATCCCTGGAAGAGAGGAGTGCTCATATTGCCCCCCATATGCTCCCAAGCTCGCACTTTTGCATGAACAACATCGCTTCTCAATGCCCTTGGCGTCCACTGGTGCTCTGGAACAGCTAAAATGGATTTTTCTCCAGTTTCCTCTGAACTACCACGAACTGCTTCTCATGGTCTGAAGAGATGCCAGGACAAAGCTGGTGCTCATGTGCTCAGACTGAACACCAGACACTGGAAGCCAATTTTCCTCTAATATCATCTAACTCACTACCTTGTGGCTTGGTCCCTTTGCTGACACCTCGGAGATAAGCTTTCTGCAGGAGCACCTGGGTATAATTTAATGGCTGATGATGCATGAGCTAATATAGAGGTCACTTCTGGGATTATACACTAATAGAGAGAATAACAGAACACGTAATACCAAATGCTCTTGGAAACATCTCTCAAGGGTAATAAAGGTGACAGAAGGAAACACAGACTACACATTTCTTTATTAATAAATAAACTACTTGGAGATTGAGACAAAATGTCCTATCACTAGGAGCATCCTGAATAATAAAGGAGATTCTCTAAACATTTTCCAAAGAAGGGAAAGCATGCAAATTACAGCTAGCTATAAAAATTGTACGTTGTGAGCTGTTTTATGGGATATAAAGCCTAGAGAGCTGAACAGCTTGAATAAAACAATTCTGCATGACTGGTCTCACTTCGGAAACTTTGAAAGTATATCAGAATGATACTTAGAGCCCCTTAAAGTAAATATTTTCATAAGCTGATGCATTGTTTTAGGGTTCATATTATTAAAAAAATTAAATTTGCTCCAGTGAAACTAAGACAAGCCTTACTCCTTACTAATTTACATCTAGAAACAACAGGAAAATTGTAAGCACACGGACGCAGAATTTGTATTAAAATTATTGGTTTTCTACCACAACTAATTATAACAAAAAATAAAAGTGTTAGTGATTGTTCTCCTAAAAGTAGAAATCTTTTATGAAGGAACACTTCCACTGTCAAAAGCTGCCAGAGATAACTCACAGAACAATAATAACACAGTACCACAGGCTCAGAAATAGCTGCTCTCAGGAATGCTTCATTCCTGCCTGACACAGATACAGGCTGACAGACCAGATTTTGGCCAGGACTGTGCTCTGAGATCCATCTGGCACACTCCTTCCTAAAGAGGCTGCTCAGGAGAGACACCACGGACAGGCTGAGGGCTGATGATCTTGTCACCAGTGCCTGCTCCAAGTGCCTTCCCTGCGAGCAACTCCCTTTTCCCAAGCCACCTCCCAGCAACACCCAGCACTTCTCTTGTGGTATGGCTTGAAGTTACTTTGAAAAATGGGTGTAGAAGCCTGGGATAATAAAGAGGCTCCAAAATACTGGCTCTGAGTAATGAAATTTGCCTACACTCTCCAGGAAAATGAAGAACATCTGTAATACTAGTGTCTCCAAACTCTACACTGAATTAAATTCTGCCAGTGAGTCCACCCAGATCCACCCACTAGCTCCTACACAGCTCCATAAAATTAAACAATTGAGAGGGAGAAAAACATGTATCACAAACGATTTTCATTTTACTTTGTTTCAAGGAAACAGTAGCAATGGTCCCACATAAATATTTATCAAACCACTCAAATTGTAGTAAATTAAAGGATCCTCCAACCTGCATACACAATAACTGAAAACTATTTTAGGAGAGAGTGACAAGATGCAACGAGTCTGAAGCAGTAAATTCATTCCTTTCTGCCAAATAGATGGAACACTGCAGACAGGTCTGGTTTATTGTAAACTATATCACCTGGTGTTTCTAGTTCCCATTATGAGTCGTTTGAAGCCATGATTAGGATTTTCCAGCACCAACTGCCTTCTCTAGCCACAGTTTGTCAGGAATTTTTATCACTTACGGGGTATCCAAATAGAAG
Organism: Rhabdornis inornatus; assembly: GCA_013397075.1. Lineage (NCBI taxonomy): Eukaryota > Metazoa > Chordata > Aves > Passeriformes > Rhabdornithidae > Rhabdornis > Rhabdornis inornatus. The sequence goes on from VWZS01000654.1 coordinate 2,906,088, forward strand.
ATCAGACCACAACCCCTAGCACCATAAATAAATCCATGGAGTCTGTAATAATTTGAACTCTACCTCTGTTTGTCAGTACCTTTAAGCTTTCAGCACTGTGAAAGACAGGACTGGCTTGTTAACATGAATTTCAGGGATGAAGCATCTAAAGATATTATGTTAACAGGGTCGCCTACAGTTTGCATTCTTATCAGAGGTTCTCTACAGGGGTAGAAATTAGTGTCAGCTAGTGCCTAAATTAAAGTTCTATTGAACTTTACGTTCATGGGCTTTGCAAGAACACTAAAGATCCCATAAGCATTTCATTAATACCACTGTTTTATCTTTGTGTTTAATTTCAGTGGGACTTAAGATGTTCCTATGCTTTCCTGAGAAAAAGTAAAATACTTGTTACTTCAGTTTTCCCAGCTGTGCAGTGGAGTTAGTAGCTCCTTGCATGTCAAGATGCTGCTCCACCAACTCTGACAAACTCTACAGAAGCCTTTGCAGCAGAAGATGCTGATTTTGTCTTGTCGCTCTGCTCCTCTAGAACTCACTTTGATCATTTCCTATTGCCAGTATATCCATGGGTAGTGTAAGTGTATATATAGAAACTCTCCGAGTGCCAGGCTCTTACATTAACATGTAGAAACAGATGCCAGACTAAAAAGCAGGGTCAGAATAAAAAATACAGTTTAGCTGAACTACAAATCAACAGAAAAGGGGGAGGAGGACTCCAGCATTTAGGCCTGATCTCATCTAACTCAACTTTTCAAGAAGTCAGGAACTCCCACTATTTGTTCAAATCTCCACTGCAGCCAGAAAAGAGGTTCTGATAGATGGTATTTAGTCTCCCAAGGCGGGTGATATCATAAACCCATGTGCTTTGCTGGACTCACCACCAACTCTCAAAACAACAAAAATACACCACTTTGATGTGGTATCAGCACTGTGAGGGTGTACATACCAGAGCTAAAAAAAAAAATCCAGGTTTTTAATAAGGCAGTGCAGGACCTCTGACAGAGACCATTTTCACAAGAGTAGTCGTAACTATCAGAGCTAACCTGTGATGGAAACTCTGAGCACACTCTCATCCCACAGAATTTTTTTACCACATCTCTGCTCATTTTGTGTCACAACAATCTGGAGATATAAAAGTGGGTTTAACACAATTTTCTTCTAAGGAACTGCAATTAGCAGACTGGCAAAGAGAGTGGAGATGCACACCAGCAGGAAGCAGTTCTAAATATGAGGAAATGGCTCCAACTTCTCTGTACCACCAGAGCTGCACAAGGGGAAGGTTAGTAGTCACTTCTGCAAGATGAAAATATCAGATATAGATCAATTTCTGTAGATAGAAAAGAGGGTGCGACACTCCAACATGGTGTTGTCAGAAAATGAAAAATCATAAAGTATTTTTCACATTACTCTCACCCCTATACAAATAAAAACCTTTTTTCTACTTTTTATTTCTAGAATTGCACTTACATGTGGGTTTCGGAATGAAAAATAATTCCCAGAAATTAGATTAAAACCATTAATCTGGTAGAGAGGAGTTGTAACAAATCACCTAGCAGTAAAGGCTGACATTATATCTTGTTCACAGTTAACAGGGATGGGCTACGTCTGGCCAAAGCAAAGCACTCAGTGTAGACCTCCACCTGAGCTAGTCTCACAATGACCTTTGCACATTTTTTAGAGCATGATTCACCCAACTTATTCCATATTTTTATGTTAGGGTGAAATGAATCATATTTCTCAGTAGCTTGTTTCCTTCTGTTGACTTGAAGAAGCTTGCAGTTACTAGCTCTCACTGTAGAAAACTGTATTTGATAACAGATTACATATTTGTATTCCAAAAAAAAGTGAACATGACGCAAAAACAAAAAAAGGCAGTTCTGAACAGGAGACAGAAGGATCACATTACATGTTCCTCAGTGTGAGGTTTTTAAATGGCATGTTTGTGACGTTTATATCAACAGTCAATATATTTTAAAAAGTTCCTCCATATTTTTTAACCTCTAGAAAAAGTCTGAGACCAGATTCTTAGCTATGAATCATGACTGACTTCTAAACCCATGAGAAATTTCATTTTCTAAGGTAACAGGAAACCACAGATGGAGTCGAAAGGTCAGCAACTGCAGAAATCCACTTCAGGAGACTTTCTATTAATTTACAGATTTGTACTGGCTCTGACTCCCGGAAATGGAAAGTAAATCCACTGAAGTAAATTTGGAAGTGATTCACACTTCTAGTTGGCAAATACTTGCTATGCTTCCAGTTACCACCACGTATGAACTGGCATATTTAGCACTGAATGCTGTAACAATAAACAGCATTCTTCCAAACCAACTCTATATGACACAAGGCAAAGAGCAGCACTGTAGGAAGGGAATTCCAGGCTCACCCCCATGGTACAACTCTTGCCAAACTACAACAGTATCCAGATTTGCACATTTATACCGTGCAGAAAGATCCATAAGGACCAACACAGAGAAGACTCCCAGGCTCACGGACTGCAATCCACACTTCTGACCCGAATGGAGAGTAGCCTGCTGTGGAACCCACATCAAAAGCTAAATCAAGCTTGGTGGAGATAGATCACAGTAGCATAGAATCATTTAACTTTGACAAGACCTCCAAGATCACTGAGTCCAACCACTAACCCAGCACTGCAAAGTCCAGCACTAAGCCACAGCCATGAGCGCATCATCCACATGTTTTTTGAACACTTCCAGAGCTCGCGATTCCACCACATCCCTGGGTAGCGCCTCACAACACTTCCAGTGAATAAATTTTCCTTAACACCCAATCTAAACCTCTCCTGGCCATTTCTTCTTGTCCTGACACTTGTTACTTGGAGAACAGACTGACCCCCACCTCAGTACAAGCTCCTATCAGGCAGTTGTAGAGAGTGAGAAGATCTCCCCCAAGCCTCGTTTTTTCCAGATGCACCATTATGCACCTATATACATCTGCAGTGGAAGAAGAAGAAGCCACCATGACAACAAATGTGCAGCTGCATGGTGCAGCGTGTATCCATCATGAAGGCCTGCTTCTCCTCATCTCAACTTCTTGGTATCAATGTGCCTCAGGGAGCAAAAGCACATCCCACTCAATGCATAGGGCAACACCATTAACATGTATTATTTCAGATAAATAAAAATAATGCACTTGAGCAGAATTTTGCTGAAAGCACAGACTTGCTTGCAGTCCAGCCTGCTCATATATTAGGATGAATTTGACCCAGTTTATACACTAATGATTATAATGGATGCTGCAGTCATCTTTTCATTAAGGCAGCAGCCAAAAATATTGATTCGTTGTACTTCACACTCCTGCTTACCTTCACAAATTTCAGGAGAGACGGTACATAAGCCAATAGAATTGGTCAGTTTAAAAGTGACTAATGAACTGCACTGAAAGTAAATAAACAGCTATCTCTTTATAAATTAATTCGATATGTGACTTAAGCCCTTTTCTACAGCTAGAAAGCTGATTCATCATTCAGCAGCATTTAAGTTGCCACCAGTTCAATAGCAGAGTATTAATGTTGCATTCTATTTGACACAGAAGGTCAAATCCCACATCCAGTTTACAACAGCATGACTGGGAGTAACCCTGAAGCCCTGCCCTCCACATCGCCCTGGCTGCAGCTCTGCACCCAAAGTGTTCTTCAAACTGCTTTCAAGAATGCTTACATGGTGTTGAACATTTGGGGAAATCAGAAACAAGAATCCCAAATCTTTTAACCTGCTGGCGTATCAAGTCTCTTCTGGAATGATTAAGTGAAATCAAACAGGTTGGTTCATTTTCACGTAACACTCATGAAAGAGTGAAAGGCAGAAAAAATCTTTGCATCTTGGGAGATTTGGGGCTTTTTACCCTCCGCAAAATATATTTCAATTTTGGAAAGAAAGAAAGTATATTTAATGTGGACCACTGAGTACAATTTCCACTCATGTTAAAACATGGTATGTGCTTCAATGAACAAGGGACCTAACTTATTCTAGGCCACCACCTCTACTAGTGTGTAGGTACCGGGTAAAAAAATGGTTATTTTACTCGGGAGTGACATGCACTGAGTCACTTTCCTTACCAGCTCTTTTAAGTTCAATAAATGTCAAATGCTGAGATTTCTGCATCAGTACTGCAGCATTTGCACCAATCTCCCGGTGCTTTATAAAGAACCTACTGAGATGAAGTTAATGTTACTCAATAAGTAGGCAGGACAAAATTTTCAAATGCAGGAGCTTAATATTTAAACACATGTCCAAATGTCTAAGTAATGTTGCCTGAATGCCTTCCGCTACTATCAGCACTGTAGGATATGAGAGTTCCCAACGTTTCTGGAAATTACACTAAGTGCCCTCTTGACTTCTGACACTCAAGTCTGATGTTTCTGGACACAAGGTTTTGACTGCAATCATCTGTGTACAGCTGTAGCAGCAAGACTGCAGCAAAAATAGAATAAAAATATTTTTCTCTGCTTATACTTAGATGAGAGCCACAGCATTTGTAATGTCGTCTGTTTTCCATAATGTTCAGTTTAGAAAGTTGACATTTGATTAAACAGTTTGAATTTGCCAAAACATATATTTTAATCTTATGTTTAATACCACATTCTCAATTAAAAGCTTCAGAAGAAGACATACAAAGCACAGTAAACTCACAGACATAACATATTTAATGTAATTTCTGAAACTGTTGACTAATATTTTCTAATTTCCTCACTACTTCTAGTGCACAGCTGCACCATTACTCCCAACAACCATCAGACGTTGAAACAGCCAGTTTTTAAGTGTTTTACTAAATACACTTTTATATTTAGTATTTTGAACATTTTCCAATAGGGTGGTATGGTAATAAAGTTTAGCATCTGAAAAACCTTCACTATATAGACAATGCTTTCTAACACCAATGTTTGTAATACTACAACCACCAAAGCAAAGCTAGCACAGGTCATTTACAGCTATGAACATTTCCCTGGACTTCTACCTTTTACATAAGCACACCAACACTGATAAACACCACGGTACAAGAAAGTCTATTACACAGGATGGTGTGTCATTCCAGAATAACTCCCATGAAAAATGACTCCCAGCAACAAGAACAAGACCACAAATTGGTTTTAGGATAAAATAATCTGTCTTTCATGCTCCTTATTTCCTTTCATTGGGTTTAACACTGCATTCAAGGTCATGAGTATTTTGACTCTGCGAAGGTGGCCTGAGTAATTTACAGTGATCAACAGATAATGCAGTGACCGTGAGTCATTCTGTAACTATCACTGCCTTCTAAATGGAGTCATCACACAGCCACTGAAAAAAAAATCTGCATTATTTCATATCCACAGAGTGATGAACGTAACCAGGCAATTAAATCATGCCATTGCTGTGCCTGGAAAATCCTTACTTATAATTTTATCTTGCCTGTTAAGAAGAACTGAATTTCTTGTTAAGAGTAGAAAACAACTACGTGTCAGCTTTGCTTTTGAAAAAAAACCTCTATGAAGGAGAAATTAGAAACAAGACTCACCAGTTTCTTCATCGATGCTGAATCTCCCCAGGCCACTGCCATCCCTGATGGAATACTGGATCTCCCCATCTCTTCCAGAGTCCTCATCTCGAGCAACAACTTGCAAAACACTTGTTCCAATGCGGGAGTTTTCCTTTACAGATCCAATGACAGCAAAGTCAGGAAAATAAGGGGTATAAAGATTTTCATTAACATCCACCACTTCAACTTCCACAAAAGAAAGAGAAGAGAGAGAAACCGGGCGCCCCTTGTCCTTGGCACGCACGGTCAGGTTGTAGAACTGCTGCTTCTCGTAGTCGAGCTCCTTGTTCAGGCGGATGGCGCCGCTGGCTTTGTCGATCTCGAACCGCCCGTTGTAATCGTTCACCAGCGAGTAGCGGACTTGGCCTCCCAAGCCCAGGTCTGGATCGTGAGTTTCCAACCAAGCTATGACAGTGCCAACCGGCAGGTCCTCAAGGACCTTCACATTGTAGCTGGATGGGATAAAGGCTGGAGAGCAATCATTAACATCATCCAAAAAAACCTTCAGGGGCACAATGGAAAACTGCTGATGGCCACTCTCTGCTCTGTCTCTAGCCTCAATCTTCAGCGTGTAGTTTGCTTTTGCTTCCCGGTCTAGCTGATCTGCAACATATACCACTCCTGTGGAACTGTTGATAGCAAATTGATGGGTGTCTGTCAGTACTGAGTAAGTCACTTCACCATTAGATCCTAGGTCTTTATCTCTGGCTTCTACCTGGATAATCCCAGTACCAAGACTTGTACTTTCTAAAATATTAACCGAGTAACTGTCCTGTAAAAAAACAGGCTTGTTATCATTTGCATCCTCCACAGTGACAGTCAGCAGTCTCCATGCAGATTTCTGTGGATTACCTAAATCATAAACTGTAATATTAAGGAGATAGAGCTCTGTTTTTTCACGGTCCAAGGGCATGAGAACACTAAGTATCCCCATCTCCATGTCAATGTTGAAACAACTATCTACATTACCATCAGAAATTGTATAAAGTACTCTTCCATTAAAGCCTGAGTCAGCATCATAGGCTTTTATTCTCAGTATAGTGGCACCAACCGGCAGATCTTCTGAAACCTTTACATCAGTAGGAAAGGATTTGTCAAAATGAGGTGCCTGCCTGTTGACTGAATAAAAATCAAGAAAACCATCTTCCAAATTCAGCTTCACATTTGCTTTTGCCTTTTTGAGCAATTTTTCTGCTAGCTTCTGAGCAACTCTAGTTTCTCTACAGCTAAAGGTCTTTGAAGACACTTTCCCATGAACTACTGAAATATTAACAAACATAGAATCAGCGAAGTTCTCTCCATCAGTTGCCGTTATCTTAAGGCCAAAATTGCTGTTCTTTATGCCGGAGTTAACAAGAGATTTTTTAAGCTGTAGGACACCAGAGTCTGGATTTAGATAAAAAATGCCAAGCTCATTTCCAGAGATTATTTTGTACTTCACAAGCTCTAACTCATCTATGTCTATTGCAGAAACAGCAGTGATGTGACCACCAACAGGAAAATCAGACGAAATCACTCCCTGACAGGCCACTTTTTCAAAGAGGGGCTTGTTATCATTGACATTGCCTATGTATATGGTGACATTCACCTCACTTTCGTGGCGGTAGGGAGAACCCCAGTCAGAAGCTCTCACAATGAACCTGTAGCTTTCTGGCGAGGACTCAAAATCCAGTTCTTCAGATGTGCTGATGACACCTGTAAACTGGTTTATTGTAAATGGCAGTGAGTTCAGACTGGCAATACTGTATGTGATGTATCCATTCTCTCCCTGGTCTTCATCAACTGCTGACACTGCCAAAACGCTGGACCCCACTGGAACACTTTCATTGACAAATGAGCTGTAGGAGAGCTGCTGGAACTCCGGAGTGTGATCGTTGGCATCCTCTAACCTGACAGTAACCTGTGCTTTCAAATCACCACCTTTGTTTGCATACACTTCTAATTCATAGAGGTCCTTCTCAATGATTTTCAAAGGACGAGCAGTAGTAATAAGGCCTGTGTTAGGATTGATCTTAAAATACTCAGCGTCTTCACTTGGAGATACTCTGTATTCCACACCCTGTGGCTCAGGCATCAGCTTAACTACTGCAACCACCACACCAGGAGGTGAAAATTCACTGATCAAAACATCATACACTTCCTTTTCAAACTTCAGGGGGATACTTTCCTTCTTAGGACTAGCAATGTGGACCAGTTTGACTGCAGAAAATTTCTGAGGAGATCCTTTGTCCTTAGCTTGGAGAGTGAGGTTGTAACCGTAAGGGAAGCTGTCCCAATCAACAGGCTTTCTTTCTTTGATTTTGTACTCATTCATCCATTTCCCCTCTTTAGTCAGAAAGAATTGTTCTAGAGGATCTCCAGCCACAATAGAAACAGATTCTATTTCTCCATTGGCTCCTTCATCTAGGTCATCAACGTTAACAACTGCATAGGTAGGTTCCTTGTCTGATGGGAAGGGAATGTGGGTTACTACAGTTATTGTTGGGGCATGTTCATTTATACGTTCAATGTGAACATAAAGCTTGGCGGTGCTGCTTACGCCATTGTTTCCATAAAGCTTCATCCCACGGTCCACTGCCAAAATCTCAAGGTCGTATCTGTTTTTCTCATCATAATTTAAGCGTCCACTTAAGGAGATAACACCACTCGTAGGATGAACTGAGAAGAGATCAACTTTATTTTTAAAGTAATAATAAAATTCACCATTGGACCCAATGTCCGCATCTGTTGCAGTCACCTGTGCAATGCTAGTCCTTAAGGGAGTGCTTTCTGCTATTGTGACAGAGTATGTGGTTGGTGAAAACAAAGGTCTTAGGTCATTCATATCCAAAACCTGGATGTTCACTTTTGTCCATGCTTCCAAGTCCTCTCCTCTGACAGACCCTTTTACCATCAATAAATAGTTGTCCTGGATTTCTCTGTTCAATATAGCAGAATTCCCACCTTTAGTCCTTATTCTGAGGAAGCAGAAGTCAGCAATGATGACTTCCTCTGCTTTAAAAAAGCCCTCATCATCACCAGACACTATTTTGTACTTGATATCCCATGAAAGGTCAGCCATGGTAATGCCCATCCTTGCCTGACTGTTGACATAGGTCCTGGCTGCGGAATTCTCGTACACTGTGGCATTGTAAGTGGAATGTGTGAAGTGAAAGCCAAGCGGGACAGTCCCGTGAGCCACCTGGCAAACGGAGGCCAGGAACTTGACAATGAGAAGGGCAAGGCATGACGGAGGTAGCCGTGAGCCTGACCAGCGGCCCATATTCACATCCATCACATCATTCTTTCACCCTGTGACAGAGAGAGAAAACAGGAAATGGTTGAAGCAAGAGATAAAAATTGTACTATGAAGTGACATGTCAAAATTACTTACTAAATTTCTAATCAAGAGTAAAATCTATGTAATATCAATGCACCACATATTTAACAAAACAGAAAGAGAGAACACTATACACACACACACATACAATCACACCAGCTCTGGGTATTTTCACACCTGTCTGAGTAGTATTTATGCACATGCGCATACATGCACATATACATAACTATACATATGTATGTATGCATACTTTTTTTTAACATAAAAGTCTGTACCACATCCATATACATGTGCACACAGTCCAGAATAATAATCACAGTGAAAATTAAAATCCGACACATATATTTGTATAAATTTATACAGAAAGATGAAACACATACAGAAATTATTTTGTCTTATTTATCAGCTCCAATTAAGCCTAAACTTCTTTGTTTTCAGAGCATACTGGAAAATTAATTTCCAGTCTCAGCGTTTGAAGAGAGACAGGATTTTCATATGTAAGTAGCACTGTTATAGTCAAATGTTCCCTTTTTTTTAATGGTCAGTTAAGAATGATGAAATTTGAGCCACCAAGAGCAAGTAGAATAAGAAAGTCATTATGCAATCATTACTTTAAATACAGGTACCTTCAGAAAAGGCTCAGTGCCTCACTTCAAGAATCTAAATTGTGAAGTTAAGCAGAGATAGAGTAAGTGGAGGCACTGGCTGAAGGTTGCTAGAGGGTACTGCAGAAGCTGGGAGCCAAGTCCTGCTTATCACTTCCTCCTTGAAAGCAGAGGAAAGGCGCCTGAGGAAACTAGGCAGGTGCTACCATAAGGCAGTGGGTATCTTTGTTACAGAGTACATGCACTGCTACTTGTGAAAATCATAAAAATCGATTTGAAAAGGCAATTATTGAAAGACCCACTGCACACACACGTTGTTCTCATTGTCATTTAAAAGCTACTCGAAAATTTTGTATTCTCCAAGCCAGAATACAGGAGGAAAATGATAGGAGAAGTTGACAATGATACAGGTTAATTTAAACTTCCAACAAGATTTCAGCTTCCCCAAGGAGATTGATAAATTGCATGCACGTTTTGAAATATGAATTCATACTAGTTATCACCTCCAACGTAATGGAGGGACTACTGCAGTTTCAGTACTAATAACCAAGAATTTATCACACTGATGCTGCAACGTCCGCAGACCACAGTTAACCTCCTGATGCCACAGTCTATATCCCATCGTTTAACACACTGATCAATTTGGTCAATTCTCCCAAGTGTTTGTCAAAGTACTCATCTTTCAATATGCTTACTTTCACATGCAGTTCTCCCCCGCCTTTATTCATTCTTATTTTCTATTATATTAAAAAAAAATGAAATAAACTCTTTAAAAAAGACAATTAAAATGTAAGATTGTATCACCTTCTGGACCTGCAGTCCCCAGCAAATTTCACTTGTGGCAGTTCCTTTCTGGCTACGCCCACTCAATTATTGTGCACATAGCACATGTGAATCCTATGAATAACATCTTGTTCCATGTAGTTCATAAATCAAATAAGCACAGTTCTCCAATGTGCTTTGGCTACATGAGGGAACAGGTCTCCCCACGCTCAGGTTGACCTCCAGAAGCCTCAGGATGGAATTCTTCTACTTCCATCTATGAGAGGTTATTTTATTGTTGTTGCCATTTCACCCAGCTAAAAGACCAGCAGTGGCACTTTGTTCTTTAGCACAACAAACATTCATCAATTTAATCCACCAGTATGAAAATATCAAAGTCCCTTATTTTCATGGGGCTTTCTTTATGTGATCACTTTTAAATACTGACACTGAAAGCTGTTGCTTCAGACTAGTGTGGGACATGGTGCTAGTTGTATTTTACATATGTGTGTATATATACATATACACACACAACATACAATAAACTGCCAAGGAAATCCAGCCAATGAATATAAGAAATTCTAATGAGACATAACTCATGGGAAAATAAAGGGCTGGGCCTCTTCTGTGATGTGCATTATTAAAATGATCAACAGAACCACTGTACTGCTGCCTCTCATGAAGAGCACTTCAGCATCCTTTGTCTATAACCACACCACCTGTTTCTCCTCCTGCTAAGAGAAATAATTTTTTCTGGCTTACAAAAGAGACTGATGTTACGTTTCGCATGAGCACCTAGATTTCTTTCACCACAGCAACTTCCTAAAAATTCATTTCCCTATTCTCTGAAGTAAGGAAATGAATTATCTTATCCTATTTAAGTCTCATTTGGTGGTCTAGTTTCTCCTGTCCATGCCATAGCTCAGCATGAGCTGGTTTCTCTCCATCTTTCAGGGTCATCAGTATCAGGTTTTCAAGTCCAGCATAACTGGAAATCAGTTTTCCTGAGAGTATCATTGCTACAAAAAAAATTATTTGAAACTTTACTTTCAGCCCTACTTCAGCCCCAAGGTTACTGACTGCTGTGGCAGACAGGCATCAAAGTAGATATTTACAAAGATCTGCGATTAGGCAAACATAATGAAAAAGTTGTGTATATCCCAGGCAATATAACATGACAACCTTATGCTCCTATTCCATTTATCTTCCAATTTTTAAAGAAAGCTGGGGCTAAGACCTAATTTCAAACACACTGCTGCAAACCCAGTCATGCCAATAGTCCACAAAGTTTTAGAGGTTCAGTGCAATCAACATCAGTCCTGAAACACCAAAAATTCCACCTAGAGGCACCACATGTATATTTGTGTGTGTGCTACTGAAAGCATGTTTTAGCTATGTGTACATATGTATACACAGACACACAGATTGTGTATTTTTAGGTAGAATTTCATGGTTGGCACTGGAAAAACTGGACTTTCACATCAGGCAGCACTTTCAGAGTTTGATTTCATCTCAAATGTGGTATGCAGAGTTGTAACAAGCTCCCCATTGAAGTTATTAATCTATCCATATATTTATATGGCTATCATCATTATATTATATGAAAGTCCCAATGGATGAGCTATTAAGCTGCCACTTGGGCAACCCAAGAATGTTTTATTCATTAACTGAATTCCTTTTTTCTGGGATATTTGTTTTTAAGAGCTCATAATACATACATACTTAACACACAGGAAATGTAATGAGATAGGTTACAGAAACAAAGTACAAAGCAACCCGCCATGAATTAGGAGGCATTTCTTTAAAGGCACTTCTTGTCAAAAACTGTTATGTTTCAAGTGAAGAGAAAGGTTGTGATTACTTCTGCTTGACTTTAAAATGTTTGGGCAGGAGTTACTAAAACATAATTCCCTAGTACTGCTCAACATGGTTAGTATGAAGGAAAAAAAGGGGAAAAAGAAAGGAAATTAAAGGAAAAGGGAACAGGAAAAAAGGAAAAGGTAAAAGCTATTCGAGAAAGGAAAACTGGTCTACAACAGCAGCAGAGACTAAATGGAAACAAATCCCTTTTAACTACCCAAGGAGGTGAAAAAAGAACACAATATAGGAGACCAGAATCTTTCCACTCTAGGTCTCATTAAATACTCTGGCCTTGAAGTGGGAAGAATAAAATCGAAAAATAGAACAGTGTGTCTTGATTTTTAATACTCTTTAAAATAAATCTGAACATCATGGAGAACTCTATGATTTTAAATTCAGTTCATCATTTGAGTCATTTTCCTTTGCTCCTTGAACAAAGACTAACTATGTGACCCAAACTTTGCAGAAGAGCTGCAAGGACCTGTAGGTGGCTGGTGCTCCTTAGAAGAATTGAGAGAGGTATGATCATCATTCCTTTATCTCATTTTGGCTCTAGCAACCTCCAGTCTGGGCTGCATCCAAACATAACACTTGGTGGAGGACAGAGAAGGAAGACCAAAGGAACTGCCAGGATTCCTGCACACCTAAAATGTGGCTCTAACTCAATGTGCAGATATGAAACAAGTGCTATCTGTCCCTTGGTTGGACTCCTTCTCCCTAGGCTAATTTTTCTAATTCCAAAGACCTCCACACTATAAAATACTTGAAAAAGAAAACAGTGCATATATCTCTTGGGTAAACAACAGCAAAAAGGTCTTTTACAGGAAGTAAGGAAGAGAGCAGGCAGATTTCTTTCAGGAGGAATAAGCTTTTAGCAGGCCACAGAAGAGATAACAAAACAGCCTTCTCCTCTCTCCCAACTTTGCCTCCAATCCCAGGTATACTCTGAGAGCATGTTTCCAGCTGGCCATCAGGCAAATTAATTCAGGAAATGTGACTAGCTAATACAAAACTGTCACTGGTGCGGGTTTCTGGGGTCCCCTGGGGGTCCCTGAGACTGCCACGAGCAGTCCTCAGCAACAAACACGCTTCCAAGCTCAGCCTGGACAGAATTTGGCTTGGAGCGTGCTCTCAAACCAGCAGAGTGAAGAGATCGGAATATGAAGAGAGGCACAATTCCATGGTTTATTTCATGAAGGCATCCATTCTAGCATATTCAACGGTTAGGGTTTTTCAGGGGTTTTTATACCTTTAGAGGGTTTTACAGTTTTTACCAATAGCTAAGGGAGTTCTAAATTCTAACCAATCCACGAGGGATTTTACATTCAAAGCTAGAAAGTGAACCACTAATATTACAGATAGATAACAAGGGGTCTAGTAAGGGGGTCTGCATTCCTTCTTGGGTTCATCATTCTACAAGCAGTTTGTTGTCATCTTTTATGCTATGGTCTTCCAGGGGGCCCACTCTGGGGACTCAAAAGGGCCCTCAGATTTAGGAACATCTTCTGCTCCCTTCACACAAAACAACCACTAAAGACTTTTTTACATGTCCCTTGAAGACAGAAGAAACCTATCTCTGCTTTTAACTTCCAGCTTCACTCAATGAAGAACCCAATGGAGCCCACAGACAGGTCCTCTGGGCTATGCGGAGGACAAAAGTTTCTCAACTTCAGATAAATTTCTGAGAGTCAGGGTATTTATGCACCTGTGTGTATGGGAAAAAAAAGGGGTCAAACCGTGACTGAAAGATTTTCATCTTAGTTTGCATTTCTGTTGGTGAATCTACAAAAGGTAGCATGTCTCCTCACACAGGACAGGATTGCAGATCTCGTGGCATGGACAAATAGTACAATTTGAAATTACTATTGTTTCCTTGAGAGAGTTGTCACAATTCTCTTTCAAATGGTAGCTATTTAAATTTTACTAAACAGGCAGCTTTACAGCAAACAAGGTATATTTGAACATGTAAAGTTATTTTTAGGAAGTAGAAGAACAGTAACATCCCATGCACATGAAGTCTAAATAGTACGTAGAGAACTCATGCATCTGCTTCAGAAGAGAAGCTCTTGATTTCTAGGCAAGTGGCCTTAATCTTTCAAGGTAACTCCTGTCACTCAAACATCAACATCAACAACAGCCAATGTATTTTCGTGGTCTAACCATCATAACACAAGGCATGAAACCTCTTCCCAGTGTTCTTTTCTACCAACAACAGCAATTTTACTACACAAAAACTTCTGCATGACCAGGCCATGAGGATCTGCAAAAAGGATACAAGGAGGATTGCAAAGCATTGTGGTAGGTTTCTAGTTTTCACCTATGAAAGGCTTGCATCAAGCTGCAAAAAGTGATAGAAAAAAACCTAACAAATCCATTGTCAATATTGCAGCCAGAAAGTGAGAGCCCATGTACATCAGTGCCCTCTTGGAAGAAGTCTCTTCCCTAGCACAGAACCATTGAAAACTCTTCCAAACTCACAGAAATTATTATTTAGGCATATGGAAGATATTGATCTAGGAGTTTAAAGACCAAGAGAGACATGGATTATTTTAACTCTCCTCTCATTACACAGGCAGTATCACTAGCATGTAGTCAAACGAATATTGAGTAAGGGAAAAAATGTTTGAACAACACTTCCCCTAGCCAGACAACTTCCTTGCACACCACAATAACTCACCCAGTTAGGAAAGGCTAACAATTTACTGGCCAGGAAAAGAAATCAGAATACAGAATAAGAATTTAGAACTTGTGCCATACAAAAATGAATTAAAGATTTGTGTTTGAGTCTAGGCAGGAGGCAAAAAAAAACCTCACTGACACCGACAGATTTACAACAGGAGATATATTCATGGAGCTACCTGCTCCCCGATGAGCACGAAGATCTGCTTTTCCATATATATGATTGTATCATGATGTGTTTATCCCCAAAAGAGAAGGTGAAGACAAAATGATCATTTCTGCAGAGTAAGCCCTTGCAAGAGACAGCACTATAAATCCTAACCTTTCTCAGAGCTGCAAATCCTCCTGCTGCCTGCATGTCATTCCACAGGGGAGACAGGCCGCTCAGCGTGTAGCAAGTGTAATTCAGGCTGTCCCTAGGAAGTGAAGATTTAGCCACCCAGCCGTATGTTATGAATAACTTTGTTTTGCTAGCAGGTGCTGGGGGATTTTTTCCGTACAACACCGATCTTTGCCAAGTATCAGCTCATCAGCAAATGCTTCCACTTGCGAGCAGGAGCCGAGCATCATTTTTCTTCCCAAAGGAAGGGTGTAAAGGGTCTGCTGGACTCTCCCTTTCCCCTCGAGGATGAAACGTGGCTTGAGGAAAATGTAGGAGGAGGGGGGAGGAATAATTTGCCGCCGTGTGAGATCTGTCAAAAGTGAATTCCTGGGAGCCACCTTACAAAGGATTTGAGCTTTTCCCTCGGTGGTCTGCCTCCAGGGAAACAAAGGCTGCTATCCAGTTTTCATGCTTTGTGTATCTCAAATCCCCCCTGGCTCCTGCTTCTTAGTCACTGTAAAATGGGGATGCTTTGGGGCAGTTTCAAAATGAAACAGTTATTTTCATGGGGACTTCCTTATGGAACACACTCAATGATACTATTTCTTGCCTATCCGGCCTTTCTTTTTTTTCCCCTTATGTTTTATTCATAAATCTACTTTGACCCCTGTCCAAGGAGTCCTAGCTTGAAAGCTCTTTCAAGGTGCAATGTCAGCAGCAAAAATCCAGCATTGATGAGTCCCACTCCTGTCACTGCTGGTCTTTCCCCAGCTCCCCCTTCACCACACGTAAATCTGGATCCCCTTCAAACATCCAGCTTTTTACCAAGCTGCACCTCTGATCCTTAGGGGCAAGAACTCTACTCACACACACAGAGGCTGCTGAGGATGGGGAGCAGGACCACAGCCTGCCACGGGGCACATTCCAGCTGCATACAGTGGGACTTGAGCAGTGATTCATTTGGCTGGGCTTCCTGCAACTCTGCCCTTACCATAATGCAAATAACAGTGCTAACAATGCTAATGCTAATAATAATAAAACAACTGAGACAAGATAGTCTGTACAAAACCCTAGAGCAATCTGAATCCCAACTTTTTGCAATACCAGCTGTGAAACACAGCAATGAAATAAGCACTTTTTGAGTTGCAGCACCGATGTGAAGGTGATGTACCTGCAGCTAAAACAGCATATTCCACCTTTGCCACACAAAGCTCAGTTCCCACCATGAACTCTCTTCCATGGTTGTTTTCCTGCAAACTCACACCCGCCAGTCCCAGCTGCTGCTGGTTTCTGCCTCCGGTCTGCTCTGTGTTCGGGATACTGCACATACTCCTTCTGACAGCTGGCAGAGGCTTGTATAAACTATTTGGATACAGTTTATAGTAAGAAAGAAGTCCATGAGATTTACAACTACTGTTTCCAGAGCCATAAATAGGTATGCAGGTGTAAGGACAGCAGTAAGCTGCTACTCTCAGAGGAAAAAAATACTATGTATCTCCCTCAGACACTCTGTGTGGGGAGGTAGGGCAGCTCAAACGGTCCAGACCTTAACAGATGGGCAAATGAAGGGAGATGGAAAGTAGAGTTGCATATACAAAAGCTTCTTCACCATTGACAGCTCCATGTAAAACACACAACATAAAAAGGAGATTAAGGGAAAGGACTGTCAGGTTGGACTAGATGATATTTTAAGATTTCTCCCAACTCTAACCATTCTATGGTGCTATGATTATGAGATGTCAAATCAAAATTATGATAGCCCAGTAAGGACTTACAAAGAGACTGTAGGATAAAGCTTTTCACTCTACACCAAAGAAGACATAAATGTATCCAGGTGCCTTCAAATAAAAACATAATTAAATGGAACAACCACTTGAGAACTAGCTAGATCTTACTAATCTTACTAGTCAGGAAGAAAGAAAGAACAAAAAAATTCTGTCTTGAGGCTAGGAATTGGATTATTGGTTTTGCAGTGCTTTCTGTTCAAGAGAGCTGTGACAGACAGCAATAGAAAGAGATCATGATGGAGAAAATATTTTGATTGAGATTCTCAACAAGTTTGAGATTTGAGAACAAAACCTAGATTTAGCAATGAACATTTTTCTTTCGGTAGGGCAGGAATCTGCAAGGTGCTGGCACTTGCTGCTGTGTCACAGGCATAACATGGAGCTGCTTCTGGAGCAACACACTGGAGTTGTCTACAACCTACTAGAGAAATCTACATGGGTCTGGGCTGCTAGGCACTGCAGAGAGGCCACCTTTCTGAAAGGCAGCTCCCCAAAACCTGCTTCTCAATGGCCCTCTGATGAAAGTCTCTGAAAAGTTGGACAAACTAAGAAGCCACAACTCTTCACAAAAAAAAAATAAAAAAAGAAACAAACAAACAAAAAAGACTGTTGATAAATACAGTGGCTGCTCTCCAACTTTCTCTACAAAAAAAAAATCAGGTTTGTCATTTGTTCAAAGAGGCAGTATTTAGAGAGAGGGCTGTTGCCATTACTTTTGAAAATTACATCCAGCTCAGGCCACAGTAGTTGGTTAACCTGCCATAAGTAAAAAGCAATGCACAGCTACATCAGGTCAAATAAATCACACTTCCTCTCAGATAAGTAGAATACACACTGCAGACATCATGTGCAAAATAGGAAAGTAGATGCAGTCAGCCTTAAACCTACCAGTTCTGAGAGAAACCTAGAAATTTCCTTCCAGCTCATGTGTTAAGGTTCAATCACTGCAAGGAGGAAAGCTGTCCAACAAAGCTGGCCTTGGACTGCTATCTGCATTAGAAATGCCCAAATCCATACAAGGTGCTAAATCCAACTATTTAGAAGGGAATATAATAACACACGATTTTTGATGCACATGAGGGAGAGCTGGTGGCACTTAGAGAGACAGGTCTGTCTTGGCTGTGTGGAAGAGCCTCTGGTGCCACCTCTTCCAGTCATCCCCACCCAGAGAGCAGCCCTCAAGGGAAAAGCACAGACTGGAAGTCTTCAGCATCCTGGAACTCCTTCCACATTCAAACATTTTATCTGCCCTGAAACCACGATTCTTCCCCCCTCCAATGGTCGGCTCATGCATAGGTATTTGAGAAGATAACCACTTTTTAGCTAACCATACATTAACTCAAACCACCACAGCTTCAGCTTTCCAACTCGGCCAGTTCAGTCACCACAGCTGGGAGTCCCTCAAAGCCAGTTGCGTGTTTGGAAAGGTTCAACTTTGCAGGCACAGCTCAATTAAAAGCTCCACAGAGCAGAGATCACTATTTAAAGCTGAACTGTTTGCTTTTGTTTATTTATAGCAAAACCATTAATTGCTAATCACACATTTGTTTGCTGGAAAACCAACGCTCCAAAATAAACACCAAGTTTAAAGACTGTTCACAGAACACTGAATGGTATCAGGAACAGCGCTAAAAATGTAAATCAGAAACATCAAAACACATCAGGACTTCAACTGGAGGAACAAACAACCCATTATTTCTGTGCCAGAAAAGAGGTTACCCATAAGCCGCCAGTTACCCACAGAGTCATCTACAGTCCAGCAGTTATTTGTGTCCTGAAGAATAACAGACACCATGGCAGACTATCTTTTGAAAATATCTTCATGGCAATCAGCATACATTGGATTAAATGAGGTATCTCTCAATGCAGATTTTTGATAATCACCTTGGAAAAGTGCCTTTAAAATATTTGGCGTAAGAGGCAGAACCTCAGAAAAAGTGTATTTTCATGTATGATCCAGTTTCAAATGTCAAAATCACACAAAATTTAAAAGAGAAGAAAAAAGAAGTTCGGCTTTCTTTTAGCTCTCCTCACTAACAGAGCTCCATGCTTCCCTCTAGAGAAGCAAGTTCCTCAAACATCTACAGGGGCAGTGCATTGAAAACCAGGGGAAACAGCCCCACAGATCTATGACCTGCCCGTTCTCTATGAAACACACTTTAAACAAGCACAGCAGCCCAGGCTTCATTGAGAGCCTCATCACCATGCACACTGGGAAGCAGGAACGAACTCCATGGCAGACTGCTATCTACCTCCTGAAATCTCTATGGGTTCTGGGCTTCTCTGAGGCACCCACACTCTCTGGCTGTAACAAAAGCTTCCACTGACAAGTGCCTCCACCTGCCCTGACAGCAGTGCCCCTGAGGTCCCTGATTTTTGTGCAAACTTGAAGGTCAGGTTAGTGCACACACCTAGCCCATTTCCAGATGAGCAAACAGGCACAGCATCTCAAGCCCCTTGCTCCAGGTCACACAGGAGACCCCTCCCACTACTGCAGCTCTCACTGCCTCACTATGCTGCCTTTGGTACCTGCAAAATCTAGGGCAGGAAGGTTTCCCTACAAAGCAATACTCACCAGCATGTATGGCCTAAATTCCTAGAACAGAGGGTCATACAGTTGTGTTCCTCACCACTGCTGCCAGGGCTACCATTCAAAACTCATCACTTATTCACAGGTCAGGAGTTTGGGTCTGGTCTTAAAAATTACATGTAGATCTTGGAAACTTAAGTGGCCACTGATCATGAAACGGAGACCAGCAAGGCAGAGGTAATAGTAATAATAATAGTAATAATAACAACATCATCATCAACAACAGCGTTATGACTCAATTATATTGTTTACAACGGCAGCCACCAGGTAGAACAGCCACAGCTCAACATCTCACCCTTTTCTATCTGTTCTCCTGGAGTCAGGATCACTTGCAGCCAAAGGTCAAGTTGCAAAACCTGTGCTCCCAAATCCTGGGCATGCACACCAAACACTGGCTGGAGTAAACGACCTAAATATGCAAGGCAATGTCAGACCCAGACCCATGACCATGCATTCATCATGTGTCCCTCCTGTGCATCCATTTGCTGTCAGGCTCCTTGGTCCAACTGCTCCCTGTCTGCTGGTGCCACACTGAGTCCCTGCGGATAAATCTTCCTAATAGAGCCACCCAATCCCTTAGACACTCTGACAAGCAGAGAAGTTTTAGTGAAGTGACCACCTCACATCACATGCTGAACATCCAACCTAGTGTTTGCTAATAAATGGGGCAGATCCCATGTTCCCCAGCTGCTGATCCATGTTCCCAAAACACAGACAGTCACTGGTTCTGCACCTTCTGTGTGTTCACCGAGAGGGGAGTCATCAGTGCTGGCACCCCCATACCATCCCACCTGTTCCCTCAAACCCAGGCATGGCTATGCCACACTGCTCCATCACTCCTGCCTCATCCCAAAGGTGCTGTGATGGTGTGCAGCTCCCAGGAGCTGCACTCAGCAGAGGTACATGGATGTTCCCTCTTGCAGCATCCCACAGAAGCAATCTCAGGCCATGTATTCACCATTCTCTTACCCTTTTTCTCCTGACAAAAGAGGAAAACTGCTCACATTAAATAAAAAGGACTCCAGCCTAAAAAACAACACTTAACTCATGCCCAGTGAGGCTTGCTGCTCCTGAATTTGAAACTTCAGTTTCAAATTAAGTTCCACATAACAAGGCAGTACTTGCAGATAGCTCATCCTCAGGCTCCACCATGCACTGACCGAAAGGCAGCTGCCATTTCAACCTGACCCCTGCAAATCTCCAGAAAGATAAACAACTAGAAGAAGTTATTTCAGAGAACATCAGGTCAAAGATCAAAACCATTGGGAAGAATTTAACCTGTTTCCTCTGTGTTTTTAAGATGAAACTATGCAGGGGGGAAAATAAGATGTATAAAATAGCAATGCATAAGCTTACAAAGCAAACTTACAAATCCACACAGAAGGAGGAAAAAAGCTGCATGCCTCACTTGTGAAACTATTACGGGTAAGGACAAAATACCTGTATATAATATAGTTCTGTACCACTTTGATGGGAAAAGACTGCCAATAGCTTTTGGCATATGAAAGCTGCCGTGAGGACTTCAATAAAACTGAGTATACTGTTAAAAAATCTTCTCATATGCATCCCTAGAATTTATCTTCAAACGCCACTTTATTAAATACTGTATTCTCTGGCTTTTGGAAAAATGCTTTTATTTTATTAAATGAACTACATAATATATTGTTTCTCTGAAGCAAAAGCATCTTATATAGGAATATAAAGTAGTTCTTTCAACACTAAAAATGCACAGCATTTTGAACTTGAAACCAGCTTCCAGTAAGAGAGCACACCTAATTTGAGTGAGGGTATACACTCACACACACATGTACAGACCATTTCATCATGCCCAGCTGCCCTTATACCTCATGCAACTACACAGCCTATGACAGCTACAAACATTTCAAAGTTTAAATCCTTGTTGCTGTCTTTCTAGGGAATATCCCAAGGTCTAAAAGGATCTTGAAGTACATGAAAGCATTAATTCTTTTTCTGACATGCAAAAATATCACTCCCAAACAGATGTTCCTCAAGTGCATATGAAAGCATCCTCTACAGCCAGTGGAACAATGAGACGTGCAAAAATCATGGAGGTAACACACACAGAGCTTCATGCTCACGTGCAGCATCAGTGAAGGGCCATGACAGACGGTGCATGACCATGCGAGCCTGGCCCCCAGAGCCTGGAGGCTCTACCAACTTCTTTGCAAGAGTTGCAGACACTCTGCACAACTAAACCTAATTATATTCAGCCATAATCCTTTCATGCCACAGCTTGGTGATCATTTTACAGCAGGATAAGCCACCGTGGCCACCAAAGCAGCTGTCCCAGGCTCAAGCTCCATGCTTTTTCCTGCTTTTTCTGGTGTGCGGTTTGTTTTTTGTGAGTGTGTGTGTGTTTTTATTTTTTGTGGTTTGTGTGTGTATGCATGGTTTTGGCATTGATTTTGTCTTCATCGTTGTTGTTTTGGTTTTGTTTGGGTTTTCTTTGTTTTTTGTTGATTTTGTTCTCAGTGGGGATTGAGCTGCCCTATTGCAAACAGGCCTGTGAACAAAAGGGAGGGAGGGAGATGGGAACGGGTGCCTGGGGCAGGCAGGATCCTTTCCACGTCCATGGCAGCTCAAACTGTTTGTTAAACAACAGCCGGAGTTGAGGCAACCAAGATGGTGTGTAAAGAGCAGAAAGTACCTTTGAGAAACATACTGAACACTATCAAAATACCCAAGCCTTAAATAGACACATGAAGTATTTAAATGCTTTCACACCCATAACAAGTTTTGTTTACTGCCCAGCATTTAAACAGCTTTTTCTTTACTATTGTAAAATTGTTCCCAAACAGTGTGAATTTCAAGTTACAATGAATAGTAGCACTCTAACCCCTATTTACAACCCATTCAGCAACATAATTCCAGAAATAGCATGCAGGATTTCCACACTCTAAGAAATAAAACCTGTTCTTGGCTCAAAAGAATTTGTGCAAATTAGCTGACAAGAATCACTTCCTTTTGTTCTTCCTCTCTGATATAGAATATGAAAGGAAAAAGAGAATCACTAACCAAGTAATATGAAAAACTTTTATTAAAACCATTAGAATCATGAAGCATTGTTAACGTCCCTCTCGTAATTATATGCAAAATGTTCAGTATCCAAGGAAACAGTGTAGTAATGAAGTTGGAGACTACTGTATAAATGCACCTTCTAAATCACCACCAAGAATGTCTGTTCCAGAGGGACTAGCCAGTTTATTAGTGTGTGACACCCTGATCGCTTGGACATGCTACAGCTTAAAAACAAAAAGCTAACAAGCTACTTTTACATAAAGGGCCCTTTTGTTTCCTGTGTATGAACAGTCCCTTCTTAGCATCTAGTTACAGAGTTCCTCTGCAGAGCTGAGTATTTCTCTAAGCCCATATTCACCTTCATGGGAGTTGTTCAGTAATGATGAGCACTAATTAAACTGCATAACCAGCAACAAATGAAGCAGAGATGCTGTCCTTTGCTCCAAGTTCTCGGCAAATTGAAATGTGCAATAGGAGAAATACTGAACCTGCGCTCTTCTCCGGACCCCATTGGTCTGAAACCCACTTCATTAGCACCAAGCACTACTGCATATTGGTTCATGCCCACATTATTAAAATTAATTCAAACATGAATACTTATGCTCCAGTATCAACAGCTCACGCTCTGAGATGTTTCGTAGTTAGGCAGGCTACAGGAAGGAAGCCAGTGCAAAATTAACTCCTGCTTTTTGGTGTTAGCACTTACAGCATCATGCCAAACCCTGGGTTTTCAGCTCAATTTCAGCAAGCATTCATTTATTGTCCTGATTTCTGTGGCAGATTATTCCCCCCAACAACCACTGAATATAAAGCAATTCCAGTGGGTTCAACCACTCTGTCATGCTGTGGATGAACTTTGGTATTCCCCTCTTCCAGTATGTGTAACAGTTTTAGGAGCACATACTTCAACATCCCTGCTTCTCCAGATGCCCCTGCAGTCTATGTGACCTTTACGTTCCTTTTTGGCTCATTTTTTTTTCCATGACTGACCAACAACACATACAGTAACAGAACTCCGTTGCTACCCTAGATGCTTTCAGGGATGTTGATTTAGTAAAAGAGGTTCTACCAGCACCTCCATTTTCCCTCCCCCTTCAGGCCTCATCTCTTCAGTTTTCCCCAACTTTACTCCTTTTCCCAGTGTAACCCTTGTCATCTCTGTAAAATCTAAAGGCAACTTGTCTGCCCTGCTCTTTCCACTCACATTGTTTTGGGGAGGGTCTTGTATCATTTAAAGAACTTTCACATCTTCAGTATATTCTGTCACTTTCTTTACACTCCCTCTCTTCCAGATTTTGTAGAGATGATCCTCATTTTTCCACCCTGAACAGCTTCATCTCCTGGAACACCTCACTGCTTTGTCTGCTGCTTTCTCTTCTCAAGCTCCAAAGCTCACTTTCACATACCACAAAAAAAGATCTCGCCCAATTAACCTTTCTAACTGACTCCTATGCCTAAAATGCTTTTTTAAAAGGCTGTATAAGTTAGGGACATAGCTTTCTCTTACTATTCTCTCTCTGTCAGTGTATCACAGTTGTACAGCGTGTCCTAATGGGAATATCTGCATTGTATCAGTATACCTACAAATCTGGCTTAGAATACCATAATTATCTGATTACCAGACTGGCTAAACCCTTTATTTTCTAAAGGCCTTGCCTTCTACTCTTTTACTTGAAGCAGTTGTGCACTCAAAGCATTTAAGTGAGTGAACTTTCTCATTCCCATTCCATTTTACTGTATGGTCAGCTCATCCACTTCACCAGCACTGTTATTTTATTTTGCCTATGACCAACAGTCATGACAGCAGTAACTTCACGAGTATCAAACCTCTCTCAAAAGCCACATCAAAGATGGAATACTAAGAAACACTACATCAATGAAGTCAGAACCCAGTAATGGTCACAGCCTGCCAGTGTTGTCAGAGCTGGTGTGCCTTTGTCAGGCACTTCCTACATGCAAAAAGTTACAATTCCGATCAAGGCTGGTTAATTCAGAAAATTCTGAATTAAAAAAAGTGTGGAAGGGCATGAGGACATTTCAGTAAATTCCCATGACGATACTGCTTATGCAGACTCACCAAGAACTCAGCAGCAGGAAAATGCTAAGGCCATTTGAATTAATTCAATCTTTAATAGGCAGGTGCTAGATGCAAAACTGTAAATATTAACTACCTCCACAAAATCCGCTGCCAAAAGGGTAGCTCTCCCAGCCAAGCCAACAGCACCCTCATTTTCAGAGGTACATGGCACCTATAGCTTGGTTCAGTGGGAATGTCACTGTTCACTGCCATGCGAAACTTGAGCTCTTCACCTCTTCCTGTTTTAGTTTACTTATCTTGGTTTATGCTTATCTGTCCGCCATGAATGTCATGAGGTTTAATTAGTTTTGGTCTGCAAAACACACTGAGTTCCCCTGGAAAAGCTGCATATGCAATGACAGTAGGATCCCTGCAAGATAACTTTCTTGGCATCCTGAGAGGATCCAGCACAAGCAGCCAGAGGACAACTCCAAAAACGAGGTACTCAAAGCACAAAACTCTGCAATCTCCATCTGTAGCTCGAGAATCAAAAGTTTCAGGGGCAGTATTTTGGTGCAACATACAATGAAACTGCTGTGGGAGTTACAGAAAAGTGCTGGCAAAAACATTAGCAACAGCATCTTTCAGAATAAATAAAGCAAGTAAAAAAACCAAACGAACCAACCCAACAAAAACCTTAAAACGGAAATATTAGGGGAAAAAACGGAAATCAACAATACTAACAAAAGCACCATGTGGGTTTCCTAAATATCCCAAACAGCTTAAAGTTGCCCAGACTCCTGCATTCATTAACTGTTTGGGACACAGATTTATTTATTTATGGCTCAGAAAAGAATTCCGAGCTCAGAAGCTTTCCAAAGAACAACCCTCCCCAGTTCTGCATGGGCACCTCAGCCAACTTGCCCTGCCATTTCTTATTCTGATGCTAATGCAGTTCAAACAACCCAACCCTGCATTTTTTATCTATGCAATAAGCCTATCTTTAGGTCACTTAGTTGTGTCAGTTTAAATCACAACATTCTCACAGAGAAAAATCTGATCATTTTATTTACTTCTGGGGACAGAGAAGGCAGAAGAAGAAAAAGCTTATTATAAAAATACTATTTTTTTGTTTGTGGTGTCAAGCCCCTCTGAAACCTATGTGAATCTAAATAGCAGCTGAACCACAAGAAACAACAAATTTAATTAGGATTTGCAGTTACCTTCAAGAAAAGGTACCCTGAGAAAACCTGGCCATGCACAGGCGTATCATATAATCATATAATATTATTAGGTCTTATCCAAAGTCTGCTGGAATAAAGGCAAAGATTCTATTGATCTCTGTGGGTTCCAGTTCTCTCTCCTTTGTAAAATAAGCCTGGATTCTGCTACTCCAGCTTTCACAAGCATCCACAGAGGAATATTCACAAGGCTTCTCATAAGACTGAAAAACCATGAAGTTGAAGCCATCCATGAAAGGTACTGGATTTATTCCAGATGTGGAACTGTTTTTAATTGATTTGGAAGCATTTGAAGTACTCACTCATTAAATATGCTTTGCATTTTACACATACACATAAGAGAATAAGAAAACCCAAAACTGAAGCCAAAATCATAATGTCTTACTAAAAAGACTCTGACACCACTTTTAGCAAAATTAGGCTCATATGAAGACAAGACTTACAGCACTGCCATAACACACCAACATCCAAAGCATGCAAGCTCCTGCACTGCCCTTCCATCCTAAGGCAGCCTCACCTTGACCTGGAGAATTCACTGTTTGGGAGCTCTCCTACCTCCACTGAGCCCTGCACCTCCCCATACACAGGACACTTCCCACCGTGCCCATCCCCATCACACAGAGCAATCCCTGAAGTCCAAGATACCGCTTTTCTACAGAAGGACGAAACAACTTGTGGTAAATCTATGTGCCAGATCATCATTACTCGTAAAAATCATAGGATATCCTGAGTTGGAAGGGACTCGGAGGGATCACTGAAGTCCAGCTCCTGGCCCTGCACAGGACAGCTCCCCAAGAATATGACCACATGCCTGAGAGTGCTGTCCAAGTGCTCCTTGAACTCTGTCAGGCTTGGAGCTGTGACCACTGCCCTGACGAGCCTGTTCCAGTGCCCAACACCCTCTAGGGGAAGAACCTTTTCCTGATATCCAACCTAAACCTCCTCGACACAGCTCAGGCCATCCCCTCGTTTCCTATCAGTGGTCACTGCAAAGAAGAGATCAGTGTCTGCCCCTGTGCTTCCTCTCACGAGGATGCTGAAAGGCCGCACTGAGCTCTTCCCTCAGTCTCCTCTTCTGCAGGCTGGAGCCAGGCGAGAGGGAGGCTGTGCACAGGGGCAGCTCCACAGGCAGAAACTCCAGCGCAGACGAAGCGTGGGCACGTTTCTGCTCCGTCTAAACCCGTCTCAGGACACCACCCAGCGCAGCAGCGCGATGCCCCTTGAGAAGCGCCCCTCCTCTATCATCCCACACGACGCCGCAGCGAGCACCGCTGGATGTCCGCGGCACCCAGGGCCGCCGGCCGTGCCCACGCTCGGTGCAAGCCCGCCCCTGGCCAGGCGGTTCCCGGTGTTCCCGGCGGTGCCAGGCACCGGGATAAGCGGTTCTCGCCTCCCCTCTAGCGGCGGAGCGGCCGCCGCTGCCGGCCCCGCTGCCCGCGGGCGGCTCGGAGCCGTGTCCCGGGCTGGCACGGCCACCGCCACCCGCGCTCCGGGCCACGGCCGGACAGCACCGCTGCTGCACGGGGAGAACACAGCACACCGGGGCACAGCTGGGCATACCGGGGCACAGCTGGGCATACCGGGGCACAGCGCAGCTCTCCTGCTGCCACGGAAACCATAGACGTTCGTGAGCAAAATTGCCATGCAGTATGAAGAACCACAACTAAGTTCACAAGAGTTTCTATTTTGAATTGTCTCTCTTAGAGATCCGAAACAATCATGTATTTGGTGACAACAAAACTCTCAAACTTTTCGACAACAATGGTTTTGTCTCCAAGGCTCAAATTTAATTCCAGCGATCAGCAAGCAGGTCAGTTTCTCCTGTATCACAATTCTGCCAAGTGCTACCGAACTGTGTATGATATTCACAACCAGCACAGAAACATAAAAAACCCACAAAACTTCACACTTCTTCACAAGTCATAATTTTTTTTTCCCTAAAAAAACCCCAAGCAGGAACATTCCAGTTTCTTTCCTTTGGTTGCCAGTGCTAAAATATGCTAACAGCATTAAGGCAAGGGACGACTTGAAGAGCTCACAATCTGTATTCAGCATAATTAGCAGATGCCAATTTAACTTATTACTGCTTCTCATACTGCTTTCTATATTATAAAAAGAATATCAATGAAAACCTGTTACCTAAATGACTGTTTTCTCAGTGCTGATATAATGCAACAATAATGGGAAAATAAGAGTCACAGAGCACGTGTTAGGAAATACCTGATTTTGAAATAACATTATAAACAGCCACAGTACAGAAAGAAACGAATGCCTGCAGACAGGACTCTTCTCTCTTCCCTCACACTTTGTATTTTTAGACTGATTTTAAAGCAATTACATACTTGGTGGCATTCCTGGTTATTCAAATAAGCAATGCAACATTCCTGGTAAAGCGACACCACTACATCAGGTTACTCAACTGTCTCAGCTGCTTATGAGTGCAAAGTATGAGAAATGAGCAGCCTTAAGATGCATTTTCCATGCAGAGAACCAACAGCTAAGAAGTAAGACCACAAATAACTGAAAGAAAGCAAAGCAAGCCCTAAAATCAGCCCTTTCCAAAATGCCAAATAATGGGCTGTGTCACAACTAAGGGGACAGTTACAGAGAGCACTTCTGACTGCCTGCAAGGCAGAAACACATTAACACATTTTAGAAAACAATGCCCTCTTGAACTAAGAGGCTGTTGAAAGATGTATCCAGCACACACGCACAAAAAAAGCAGTGCGCACCAAGGCTGTGGATTAAACAGGTTTCTAACACATAAATGACATAATGATCCAGTCCAGGCATCATTCACTGCTAATTCTGCTTGGTGAAGATGTGTTCCTGCTTACAATTCTGCATATTACAACGCAGAGCAAACAAATATTTTAATAAAGTATCTTCTGACTCTCAGGCTAAGTTGAAGAGCCTTGTAAGGCTATGCTTCTCCACGGCTTTAATCGATTTCAGCTATAACTTCATTTGCTGTGCCTAACAGACAGCGCAAACTTCACCCTTCCCAAGAATTACGAAGAAAATAACATTTCATACTCCCCCACAAGCAGTGTATGGAAAGCACAAAACAGAACCGCTGCACACATACCCCCCAATTAAACTGGTCTCTGTGGAAACTAATAACTTTCCACAGTATGCACTGTAATCCAAGTAATAATTTTAAACAGGCATTAGCTGCAGTGTGCTGAAGTAAGGCATTCTTACCTTGCGAAGGGTGCCTGAAGACATTTAGTTACACTGAGAGAGGAGAATGTGCATGTTGCCAAGTGTCTGCCGTGCACCGGGGCTATGCCTTACCCCACATCTGCGCACGCACACACCAACGGGGTGCGTGTGCTCCCCAGGTACAGAAAGAGCACCAGCAAAGGTAAGCACGGGCGATAATGCCCCAGCTTTATGTCTCAATCAGCAGCGAGCTAGGCTGGAGGAACCATTTGAGATGAAAAGGGAAACAATTCCAAGAAACAAGATCTTTTTTTTTCTCATCTGGATGCAAAGAGCTTTGCTTGGGTGACCTATAATACCTTAACACAAAAATCTTCACAACCCACCTCCCTCCTGAGCCACCGAGTTGCACATGTCAAATGACACCACACAAACAATGCACAAAGACTTTAACAAAAATACTAAAGAACCCCTTACCTTTTAGTCAGAATAAGTGACAGATAACAGTCATGAGAAACTCAGTTGGCACAGCTGCTGTACGTATTTCTCTGCAGACTTCTTTTTAGTGGTCCCAAAAGCACTGAACATAAAAAACCTCCAGCCTGCCTGCTTCATTCTTCAGCAACAGAGATACATGCTGTCACGGTAACGCAAAAAAAAAAAGGCAAAAGGAACTATAGATCTTAGTTTTTAAAGCCTTTGTGCTTATAGCGAAGAAAAAGAGGGAAAAGAAGGAACAGAGCAAACACTTTTTCTAAGAGAAATGTGGTCTTGGCTATATAAGTAACCACAGCACAGACACATTCAGTTTGAATTTCCCTGTTTGCAAGCTCCTTTAGGAAAAAAAAAAAAAAATCGGTCTTTAGGGGAAAAAAATCAAATGCATGGATGGGGGGAAGGGAGAGGAGGAGGGTACTGCTCCTATGTGACATACATATGGAATGAGCATTAGAACAATGCTGACAGGACAGCTAAGCAACTGCACTCTGGGGCAGCAGTTTTCAAAGCAGAGCTTTTGCAGCTTTGCAGAAAACAGAGGAAAACAATTCAAATTAAAAAGAGCCCTCCGCAAATGGGGGGAAAAAAAGAAAAAGCAAAGAAAAAGGAGCTGTTAATTCAAGAACAACTACCAGACTTTAAAAAAGAAAAAAGAAAAAAAATAGTTGTCTAATTTCTGAAAAGGGGGCGGGTGGGAACTGCCGCGACTGCTTCCCAGCGATGCGAGCAGAAGCCTTGATGTCTAGTGCACTTACATTTTATGCTGCGCACAGTGGGTCCCCTCCTCCCTGCCTGCCTCCCTCCTTCTGTCCCTCCCTCCTTCCCTCCGCCCTCCCTGCCTAGGAAGCTCTCTCTCCCAGGGGACAGGAATTCCAGTGGACCCAATTAACACTGTACTTTGCTGGCTCCTTGCTATGGTCGATATTAAATAAGAGGAGTTTTAGCAGCATTGAAAAATAAAGCAGCCATGTAATGTGTGGCTGATGGAGACTGCATTTTTCCTCCTACGTCTCTACTCCCCCAGTCTCAAAATGATCCAACGCAGCAGAAAAAAAACGATTTCAAAAGCATGTGCCAGTACCAGTGATCCAAGCTGCATCAGATATTTGTTAGGAACTTGATGGAAGCCCTCGGCTGCTCATTTCACTAGCTTCGGCAGTACTTTAATAAAGTGGATTTACAAATCAATGGAAGGAATCCAAAGGTTCACAAACAGGCTCTTTCATCAGGTCCGCTGCCTGACCGTACAGGAAGTTTGCTGAAGGGGTCTGGGGACTGTTTCACCAGCACACTTGTTTTCAATGGACTCCCAACAACATGACTTGTTTGGTTTGGTAAAAGAAAGGCAGTAAGAGGTTCACTGCTTTAAGGGAATGCAGCCTAGTGTGTTTACTGCTTCATTCCTGAAGCACGTGTGACAAGGCATCCTACAAATTGCAAATTATTTTAATTTGAAGAGGGAAGTTGTTGGGAGGCAGTAACCTTCTTTGGTCCTGTTTTCCCTGATCTATCAATCATGGATTGCCATGTAAAAACAATCTAATGCAGGCTCTCTCTATAGAGAAAAAGCAATTACTAGCATTAACTCTTGCAGTTGCAAATAATACAATACAGTCCACAACTGATAGAGTCTGCCTGCAAGCCATTAATCTCAGAATAAATGGGTGGTTTGCTTAAATCCAGCTGGACTGAAATTCACAGGTTAAGTGCTCCCCTTTCCATATTCCTATTTGTATTTGTAAAACTCAGTAGAAAGGAAAGAAAGCCATATTTATTTGCTGTGGCTAGTACAATTCCAAGCTAAGAGTATCCATCAGTGAAACTGCCTACAATTACAGGATTTCAGCACCAGTAGCTGCTTATCCTTTTTTGTTTCTGGGGTGGCCATGATCTTCAAATTAAACCCAATAAATAGCACTGAGCAATACCCTTGATTGAACAGCTGGGTTGACCACTGGTTTGAATCCCTCTTGTTAAATTAATGTTAGATTACATTTCCATACAAATAAGATCAATTAAAAATACTCATAAAGCCATGCGATCAAAGGCAGTGAAGAGTTAAATTAATTAACTCAAAAGGCCTCCAATTAAATAATGTTAAGGTTATGATTCTCCCTCTAGCTAACAGAGGGGAAAAACCCAGCAGCAAGACAAATTTCTGTTAGCGACTACAAGCAGTAGATCCAAATATCACACCATTTGATACAAATTCTTTATGATGCCAAGCAACATCCTTCATAGTTAGATAAACGCGGGGCATGCAGAAATCCCAAGAAGTGGTCGACTACCCCAAGAGATATCACAAATCAAAGGTTTATGTACATGGGAAGATCCAAAGGAGTGCAGCTATACTGCTTATAGACATGAAGGCACCTTTCTTGAGCTACAGTAATTCCAGGCTCATGTACTTGCACCTGTATTTGTGGTGAAGATGTGGCACTTCACAAGTATCTTTTAGCTGACATGTTTTTGGTTTTTTTTTGAACAAAAAGGGTCAGGGAAGAAGCAACTCTGATCACCACAGCACTAAGCAGGACAACACCAGGTGACAATTTGAAAGAGAGGAAAATAAAAAACCTTCAGTGGAAATCACAGGAATTTATGTAGATCATCAGGCTTCACAGTTGTTATTGATCCATCACCACAGCAAACTGGATTTGAAATGTGATACAGAGATCTCTGGTAATACCAACCATAGTCAGATAGTCAAGAGTCAGCACAACGACATTTCTCTTTCAGTCCCCTACCCTGAATTAGGGGGCAATGCTAATTGGCTAAAGTGTCCCTGAAAGTGGCCTAAACCATTGTACACAACACTTCACTCAGCAAGAGGATCAAATCACTTCGCAATTGCTTTGGGACAACATCCGAGTGAATGAACACATACATACACTCACGCTGGCAATCAAACTGCTAACACAAAAAACCACCTTAGTAAGGATATAATGCACTGAATCTACACCGGCTACGGAGGTCCAGTGGGCAGCTGCATTTTGGGAAAGGTTGAGGTTTACAGCCACACAGAGGCATGTAAGGGCTCTTGGAATCCACAAATGGTCCATCAGTTGGTCTGTCATCTCAACACTCCCAGGCACTAAGAATGTCTTCATTATCCCCATTTTGGAGATGATGATTTGATGACTGAAAGCCTAAATTGCCTCCCCAAGGAGATACAAAATGTGTTGGAGAATAGCAGGAAACTGATTCCAGGCTTTTCAAGTCCCTTACTTGCAAAGACTGTTCTTCTTTCAAACACAAGCAACTGAATTTGACCTATTTTGCAGTAAAGCTTTGTTCCTTAAAAAAATATCAATACCATTCTAGACTACTCAAGTTTGAATCAAAGCACTATTCATGGTATTAGAGGAACACCTGTGCTCCTTAAAGATTCTGCATATGTATTCACTCTCAAGTTTAACTCCAAATAAAAATTCACACTATTTTACTAGAAAATAATTTAAAGACGGCTTGACAATTAGAATTACAATCGTTGTTTGGTAGGACATTGCAAGCCAATGGAGAATTCAGTGAACAGACACCTCATACGTGTGAAGAAAAAGCGATAGAAAGTATTTCTCAAAATAAGGCAGTATGCAGTATCAGGCCAAGTTATTGGTCAATGTCCTCTTAAAGTAAAAAAATCTTGAATGCCACAATGAAGGTGGCCAACAAAACAAGCCCTTCTGTTGCTGGAAGCAGGGAAAGAGGGATGTACCATAGTCCTGACCTGGGCAAGAGGTTTCTAAAACGAGTCTGCCAGGCACAGATGTCCTGTGAGCTGCCTGTGCTGCCTGCAGGTCTCTTCTCCCCAGCCAGCCTCTGCACACCCCACCTGACAGGAACAGTCCTCACAGATCACCATCACCCAACACACAGGCCATCACTGCTGCCACCAGCAGACGTGGGGCTCTGGCAATCACAAACAGAATCCACAGAACAGGACATATTTAGCCTGAAATGATTTGGAAGAAGCAGCACTGTGCTCAGAATTTGCTTAATTCACATGAAAGGCAACTCCATGTAAGCTGTAAGGAATACCTAGTGGAAGTCCAAGATGGAAAGATGCATAAAAGAAAAAGAAGTCAGTATTACTACCTCAGGGCAGGAACTAATGATTGCCAAGGGGGCAATATATGTGACACAGAGGAAATGCTACGAAAATTTCTCTCTGATCTCCTTTGGAAACTACACTGGGAAGTGTCAGCATTTTGGACAACCAAAATGCGCCCCCTTTTTTGGACAACCACAACCTATCTGGGTACCCCCAAGCACGTATGACTGAAATTGTAAATATGGAAGATTAGCTACATAAAGATAAATGGTGTAACAGAATTTCTAACAGCTAATCCACTTTATTACAGGCATCATCAACTCTGTTCATTACATAAACCTCCCAATTCAACTGTTCTCAAAGACTACAGCCTTTGGCACTATTTAAAGTTGCTTACATTTTCTTTCTAATATACTCATTTTGATTATTAAAAGGGAAATAAATTGGTAAGCTTTTCTCTCTTTCTTTGCATCTGTTTTCATAATAGTACAAGAGATACTAGAAATTACAAAAGAAGAGAAAACATTTAACAGCTTCATAACATCAATACTCAAAAACAAAAACAAGGCTGAACAGGGGGTGATGTGGCCTTTGCTCAAGAATGTTAAAAAAATGTCTGCAGATATTTTAAATATTTACGAAATGAAGGGGATGTATATCAGGTTGCAGAGCTCTGGATTAAACACACTTTCAAGAGATGATGATTCACGTTAATGTACATCAGTAGGGTTGGAGGTTTGCTTTGTTCTTTTTAATTTCTAATTACATTTTAGTATCAGAATAAACACAGAGAACACATAAAGCCAGAAACTAAACCTAAACTAAAATAAAGGAAAAACAACCTTTTAAGGCACTTAACATCAGAGGAGGTTAGCCAGCCAATTACAATTTACAACCAGGCAGTAAACCATGGTGAGGTTCAGCTGACTAAAGCTCTGCACCATTATGTAGCAAGTACCAAAGATAAAAGGCCAATTTCCTATTTGAAAATTCAGTTTCAGTAATGTGCAGCTGCCAGTCTGTGGGGCTGGGTGATTAGCCCCCCAACAGCATCCACCATGGAGGTCCAACAATCCCAAATGGAGCTGCAGTGCCCCAGCTGTTCAGAAGGTGTTCATGCCTCCCAGCTAGACACTGTACTCTGTGCCAAATCAACTGTGCTTTGGTGAACTGGGAATTGGGAAGTCTTGTTTACATCCTCATGATGTTAACAAACTCTCTAAAGGCACTTTAGTTCAAGTGACAAAACAATCTTGACTGGTTCTAATTTTCACATTTTTAAAGTCCTTATTCAGTGGGTCTGCAAAACATACTGCGAAAGGTTCTACAAAATATGATAGAACACAAACTTAGAAAGCAGTAGTTATTTCTTACCATTCCCACCAGAGATGCTCTTGCTCTGCATGACCAGGGTGGTAAATGACACTGCACCCAAAATCTGACTGCAGCACAGAGAAGCAAACCTAACCTAATTTTAAACAAGACTGAACACCATTGCTGTTCACAAGAGTGAAGCTACAAGTAAAGCACACAAGCTACGAGTGAAGCACACACCACATAAATCTAATCAGGGTCCAAGAAGGTCTGACCACTGACCATACCACGACAAAGTATCTGTTACCATGGCTTTGTGGCAGACACAACCACTCAGGAAAGCTTAGTTAAAGCAGCTGGCACATTTCTCATGCTTCCGACCGTAGCATTAGAAAGATCTGTAATTTGCTGGGGAGGAAGGAGCTCTTCCTAGGATGAACTGAAATAAAAACAAAATTAAAAATAACATTGCAAGAAATTCAGCCTTAAGTGCTTGGTAGTGCAGTACAGCTCCTGGGGCATCTGCCTGCCCCACTGAGTCAGCCTGGGCTGATGCTGCGGCCAGCTTGATGCAGTCAATCAGGTGTTTAGGGTTCCATGATGTATGTCTCATCCCTATCCCTAATCCTGCTCAC
Organism: Rhabdornis inornatus; assembly: GCA_013397075.1. NCBI lineage: Eukaryota > Metazoa > Chordata > Aves > Passeriformes > Rhabdornithidae > Rhabdornis > Rhabdornis inornatus. The sequence goes on from VWZS01000654.1 coordinate 2,941,510, forward strand.
ACTGAGCATGAACACAGGACAGAGCTCTTCTCAAGCAGTTTTTCTATGCAACACCTCCAATCGCTTCTCCCAATTCAGAATGAGTTACCACACTTTGGTTCCTTCTCTGCAGCAAGGAAACCTTCCCCCACTGCTACAGCTTGGCAGCTTAGGGATGGAGCTGGCTCAAAAGCAGAGAGAGAGACTTGTATCTTAACAGAGCCAAAAGAGCCTGCAGCGGTGGTTTGGACACACCAGCCAAAGTCTACTGAAGAAGCAACTACACGGGACAGTGAGAATGGAAAATAAGTATGCATAAGAGCATTACAAGTACCTAAGAAAATTGCTACGTAGTGGTCTGTGATTTCACTGAGAAGATTACATGATAGTATGGCTCCATTGCTAATTTTGGTTACTGATACATCAGGCCTTTCTATAGGATACTAGCATAAAATACAGAATGTATTAAGTGTCACTTTGCTTGAATACATGTCTCCAACACAGGCTAATAACAGTTCAAATGAAAAACTCTGCCACATCACAGATGCTCACATCTATTGCCTTCAAAGACAGAAAGTAACTGCTAAGCATCATTCCTAAGAAATGGAGAGAGAATGTGGGAAAAGAGATGGATAAATCTGGCAAGAGATCGCAAATGCCTAGGATTTCTGTCTCCTGCTCACTGCAAGCTTGCATCCTTTACTCCTTCTCCAGTTTTATTTTAGAAGCAACTTTTCTGAACACCTTTTACAAGCCTGCTCAAGAGAACATAAAGTGTGATGGCACATCCCACCACCACCACCCTGGCACTGTGGTCAAGAAGTCAAAACTCTCATCAACATATTTTCAGGAAACACATTGCATCAGAGTAGCCAAAACCACTCCTTGTTATATGTGGACACCTCCTCTGAGAGTCTCCTGGGAAGATTCTGGAAAGATACAACTTGTAGGGGGTCTTCAGGCACACCAGGATGGGGTGATAACTGAGCTCACCCTTCCATTTGATGGACATCCCTGAAGGTCAAGCTGGAGCTCAAGTATGTTGGCTCCACATTAACAGGTAAAAAACCCATTTTCTCCTCTGATGGCTCTCCACTGGTTTGGTAATGCTTTTCTCACCAAAGCTTTTCTCCACTCCTTTCCCCTCTTCCCCTACCCACCGTCCTCCCAGAAATGCTTCATATTCTATGGTTCACCTATATAGTTCTCAGTTACCATTTAGAGAGGAAGAAAGAGAAAACAGAGAAATCACTCTGAAAAACCATCTATTTCTAACAGGTTTCCAACACAGCCAGACTGATGTGCCCCTTATTAGGAGAAGCTGCGTTAGTGTAATTGTGGGCCTCCATCATTCTCAGAACAAATGTTCTACAAGTTCTGCCTTAGTTCCTAAATGTCATCAAGTCACAATTTCCATCCATTTTGAGGATGTCTTCTAAAGCAGAGTGCATGGGTCATTAAAGTGACTTGTGTTCAGGACTACTTCAAAGGATACAAGGCTGGTTGCTATGGTTGCTGAAGGTTAAAACTCTCAGGGCTGATGCCTTTATCAAACCCAAGCACCAGCTTGGCAATGAGTCCTGAAGGTTGTGGATACTCCACAAAAGTAGCTTCAGGGCTAGAGGTCCTGGCAAAGGGAGCTGGAAGTGAGCAGATGAAAAAATGCAGCATCCTGTTAGAAAAAGGCAGCTGGGATGGTCTAACCTTGGTGGATTGGTAGGAGAGAGAACATCCTAGTAAAAAGAGAAAATAATAAAGCTTCAGGTCTCCCCTTTGAACTTAGTTTCAATGTATGTGATTCCAAGTCTGGCACAGTCATAGGTACGTACCAGCACTCTGGTAATTCTGAAACTAAACAGCATTCATCAACATAGGCTTCAAATCCCAAAGGCAGGGAAAATGGTAACTCAGCACGTACAGTCTACTTTTCAAGGCAATCCTCAGCCAGCCTCCAGAGGACCTCCCAACTCTTGGTTTACTATCTCTAGAAAGATGAAAAAACAAAGCCCAGAAGAATCAATTTTCCTTAGATTCTGCAGTATTGTCATGAGAAGAAAATTTACAGTTTTATCATTTCATACATTTTCATAGCCTGTCTTCAACTCCCTAAGCCAACACAAGGAAGAGGGAAGAGGAGCAGGGGTGAATAAATTTATGTTGCCCTGGTTGCCACTTTCCCAAGTAATTTTGAACTCCTTCTTCCTCAACAAGCAGAAAGGTCAAGAGCAGTGCTGGACATGCAGGCCAAGAGACTCAATGAGCAGAAGACAGAGCAGCACCATCTCCACCATGTGTGCTGTGATTCAGTTGGGTTGGGGCTCAATGACCTCCACACCAAAACTCAGGCTGGGGTCTTTAGCTTACACATTAAGCCAAATTCATTATATTAAGCTAATACATTAAGCCAGTTAATTATATTAAGCTAATTATACATTAGCTTATACATTAAGTCCAAACCAAGACTTCACAGTTCCTTAACTTCTGATATTTTACACAGAAAAAAAAATGTCAGAGCAAAGGACATCCATGTCACTTGCATTGAGCCATCTACCATCTGAAGGTGGTAAACCAAGTGAAAATGTGACAGAAGTCTGAACTGCAGCCCATAATATCCTGCACTATAAAAAAATGAGGGCAGAAAAAGAGAAATGGGATAAAATACAGCATATCCTTCAAGGTTCAAGTTGTGGCAAATGATGGAGACAACAGGTCGGGGTTTACCACATAGAAAGCAAAGACTTCAGTTTAATTGTTCTAAGCTATGTGGTACAAGAATAATAGGGTTTATGGATGTTCCTGGCAGACACAGAGGGAAACCCATCCTCTTGGGGCAGCTAAGTGCTTGACTTCTGTGTATTTTTATGTGTTGGTCAAACACTTAGACACCATAGGCACTTAGAGTCCTTTAAATAAATAAAATGCAATGTGTTAGTTCAGTGCAAAAAGGCACTGTATAAATGCATGTTAACTACTTTCAATGGAAATTATAACAGGGCATGGGCGTAAGTGCAGACAAAAGAAAAGCCTAAAAAAAATAAGGTAGCAAGGTGAGAGGGGAGGAAATGTAAGGCTGGCAGAATTGCAGCCTAAGAAAAATCACAACAGTAGATCTGAGAATAGCTCAGATCATAACATAGGGAGGGAGAGAAGGCACCTCCTGTTTTACCACGATTGGACCAGCTTGCATTTCATTAGAGGGAATCCAGGATAGGCAATTGTGTAATCAAGAGCCAGACAGCTTTACTCATTTATAATTAATTCAGAGTACTTTGAAAGTGAGCTTAGAAAATAGCCAAGTGCTTCCCTTTAAGGAAACCTCTTGTAATGTTTCTGCAGGGCACCGCAAGCAAAGCTGAAGTTGTTCAGCTGAAGACAAAAGGTTTTCTCCTGACATAAATGAATAAAGTGTTACCACAGGCAGTGAAGCGGAGAACGTGGCCCATCTTGAAGGAAGGCTTTCATCCAAGCACTGTATTTTTACAGTCAGAAACACCATTCTGGACTGTTTTACACCATTTTAAAGGTCAAGAGAAGTCTCAATACATTATGGACTGAGATGCAAACTATTCAGTCTTCTATTTACTGTACATAGACAATTGTTCCCTTAGAGGCAAGCACGACTTTTGGCTCCAAACCACAACCAGCACTTCCATCCACCCACAGCACTTGCCAGAAGAGTGGGCCTTAAAGCCCAGCAGGGTTGGAGTGCCCCCAATAGAGCCCCCATCTCCCGCAGCCACCGCGCTGCGAACTGCGCTGACGGCGGAGCTCTGTGCACTGGCACTGCCTGTTTGTTCAGATCCTCAGGTATTCATTAGCTGTGCTGTGCCCACACAAATAATTCACGAAGTTAAATGCCGCCTTCCGTTCCGTGTAGTTACTAATTTGTCCACACTTAGCCTCTCATCTGTAATTCACATTGACATTAACGAAGAGACAAATATGTGCGTAACAGAACAGAGGCAGTCCAAAATAAATGAGAAAAAAAGTGGTCACCAGAAACCAATTATACATTCAAAACTGTATTGTGGAAATCACCAGAGTGTTGAAATCAAGTGAGAAGGAAAACGTACCAAAACCACACACTGGGACTGGTGGAGGAAGGGGGGTGCAGGGATGAAGTTGCTAGCCCATACAATCAGTCTCAGCCTCATGGAAAATAATATAAATATTTAGACATGAACAGACCTCTTAAAATACAGTTGCAGAGTCTGCTGGCACATGGACAAACATACAATAAGCCCACCAATGTGGAGACACAAATAAGGTAAATCAGACATGAAATTGGCAGGGAACACATGCAAGATGCATTTTATAAAGGCAAAAATGTGTTCACCACCAAATACAAAGATGATTTTTCCAAGACAATCTGAAACTCACTTGTAAAAGAATTAAATATTAAATATTAAATATTTAAGGCTGTTCACCTAAATGCTATCAATTGGTGGTTCCTTTTTCCTCCACCAGCACTCTTCTTGCTACAACAAAAAAAATGAAGGATTTAAAGAGAAATACTTGAACAGTCTCGCTACTTGGAAAGCTGAACATCTTCACAGATGGCCCTGAAAGAGTTAACTGTTTCAGAGCTCAGATATTCTCCTTCCCATGTCTCACGGTAAGTACTAGAAGATTTATGTGCAATGAATTTCCAATTACTGATCTGCACCAGCTGGGCTGTCAATCAGCCTGCCTATACAGTGCATATCTTCACCTCATCATGTTCTCCTTGCATGTAGAAGCACACACAAAAACTTGTAATTCCTATATTCCTACCAACTGGAGTAGGTGAAATGTTGCTTTGGACTTTCCTTGCTACACCAGTCTAAGGCATTGTTCTCTCACCATGGTGTCCAGGAGAACAATTCCAGTCATGACTTTGAGACATCAAAAAGTATTTCAAAAGTGGAGTGACATTTCCTCCAAGGCTATTCCCATTAGTAGTCACTTGCAGTGAATGAGGTTATGGGGGAGATCTGGGAGGGATCCCCTATTAAGGATCAGGACACAAATTCTCCTGTTATGGTATATGACGTCCAGACACAAAGATGAAAGAAAAGAAAGAACTCACTACTCCCTGTGGAAGTCTTTAATTATGATTTTGCCCAGATAAGAAAGTACAAAGTTGTCATACAACTGGATATACAGTAACTTCAGGATCTCCAAAAAGCTCATCAGATTCACTTAGAAGGTATTATCTCCCAATAAATACTAAATTCTTTCACAGTTTCAGGTCAGTATACATGAAAAGTTCATGAAAACAGGTGTGCTACTTAAGGTCATCAACAAACCCATTTTAATTGATTATCCTTTATTTCTTTAATACTTGGAGTCGTTCTTAGCACCACCATACATTCTTTACTTAATTTCTCAGCCACATGACTAAGGGAAATGCTTGAATCAATAAACCTTTGCGGAACAACAGTAAGCAAGATAACCAGTGATTAAATCTTGGTTTTGATGTAGAATTCAGCCTGAAGAAACATAATTTAAAAAAAACAAAAAACTAACTACAAAGCTCAGAAAAAATATTTTCCTCTCCTGTTTTCTAAGATTTCATTAAGCCATATCCCTGAAATAAAAAAAAAACAAAACATCATAGACATGGCATCATCCTTGAGACTCTGCCTGTTACAACATGATATTACCTCAGGCTGTTGTTTTTGCACCTGCATTTCACCTCCTAACCTGGGTTACAGAGAATATGATTCCTGAAATGTTAATAAGCAGCTACATAAACAGCAAATCCTCACTATGTATCAGAGCGTTTGTTTTACTGCAAAGGCTGTGTACAGCACCAAGGCAGATCCTTTAGCAGGACCCATAAGTTTTTTGTGCCTGTAGAGGCCTTATCAGAGCATTCTGGAAATTTTCATCCAGGCTGGGCTGCCTATAAATAGAGCTGCATCTCCCGGGGGCTGTGTGGCTGTGTGCTGCTGGTGTGCTCCGAGTTGCTAAGGAGATGGCAGAGCGAAGGCACAAACCGCGTGGGGAGACCGAGAGGAAAGCAGCACCGCTCCGGGGTCTGGCCGGAAGCCAGGGAGGTATCCTCCTGCGGCTATCCTCTGGATCAGAAGGAAAAAAAGAAGAGGAAAAAAAACGGATGGAGCTTCCCTCTCAGCCTGACACAGGCCAGATGCTGGGAACGCCAGGGCACGCACTCCCATCAACAGACTCCTGAATAATTATAACAAACCATCAACCTTCTGGGCTCTCACAGCATCCCTGTTTCCTGAATTCAGACCTAGGCTCTTTGTAACAAAGGAAAGTAATTACGGCTTATATTACAAAGTTCCAACTAAAGGAAATGGAATTTTTGAATCCTTGTATTATTTTGCACGTAGACCTATAAACAAGACGGACAGGCCAAAAGTCAAGCTTTGAATTGTAGCTGTGGAACAAACTACCTAAAGGAACTGAGACTAATATGACTCCTCAGACAGAGTTTTCATATCTGAGCCAATTCATTTATCTTCGACTAGAGGATGACAGATTTGACAAGGAGTCTGACTCAAGACAATGAAGGAAAATAAGGGTCATCCTGATTTAAGACTGGATGCAGATACTACTGTCCATTTTATTTGGTGAAAGTACATCCTCAAATAGGAGATGACTCGAATCACTGTGATGGTAGCAACCATCAGCAAGACTGAGCGCACACCCTGACAAGAGAAGATTTTGCTTTTTCAGCATGAATGGAATTACAATTTTACAGGCATGTATCAGGCTTACTTGAAGCTTAGGCAGAAACAACTTTACAAGTCCTGGTGGACTAGAAAAGTGCTTGAAGATAACTACAAGAAAAACGTAAGAGTAATTTCTAAGAACAAAACCCTTAGGAAAACAAAAATGACAAAGAAAGGTGTAGGAATTCCTCAAAAGAAACAGGGAGATACAAAAAGAGCCAAGGCTGTTCCTGCAAATGCAGCAGAAATGCTCTGTGGCGTTAGCTGTAGTTTCTCACAAGATCACTTAGCTGGGATAGAAAATTAAATGCTTTTGTTTCCCAAGACTCATTCATGACTAAAATGATACATCTTAGCAGAACAAAGGCAGTCTCTCTTGCCAACAGTATAAGCTCACCTCTCACTGAAAAAAACAAAGACGTAGCAGAAAAGGTGTATTTTTCTTCGTGGTCACTGCTGTTTCAAGACATGGAAGTATCAAACTGTCTGACAGTTTCTCAGTATTAGGTGAAAGAGAAAACGGAACTTTTTCTTTTTTCCCTGAGACAGCAGTGAAACCACACTAAGAATATTTGGAATAAAAAGCACGTAGAGCACAACTGATTTGAACTCTTACATGTCTTCCATTTTTCACAGACACTAATGCTAACAGTAACTTGCTAGCAACAAATTGATGGAAAGAGAAGGAACATATGATCACAGCTTATTTCCCAGTGTACATATTTCTTAATATAGAAAAGTGTATGATAGATCTGCCACCATCTGATCTTGATTGTTGTAAAACCAGTCATTCTGCCTTCATCTGCCAAAAGAGTTTGAGAATTACTGGGGATATTTTTGGCAGCCTTAAGCACACAGAAGCACTAAGGCATATTCCCAGAGGACAGCTGAAAGTTTCTTAATAATTTCTATCTATTAAATGCCACTTTTGCACATTACTTGCAGATTGTCCAGTGTAATTTTAAGTTAATTAAGGAAGAGGAAAGTGGGGGGAAAAGGCTTCAGATCTCACTGCTGTTACTGCCTTTCTTTTTCCCCACAGAAGTTTTATTTTTTATGACACTGTTAAAAAAATCAGAAATCTGATCTTGTATCTAATAAATTTTATGACATAATACATCCACTGAAGAAGCAACTTACAATAAATATCTTATAAAATATTATTTGCTCATAAATACAACCCTTAATGGGGTGGCGGGGGACCAACAACCCTCTCACATATAAAAATGGGGGGGGAAGAAAGTGGTGAGAATTTTTATTTAATGATATACACTAGTTTTTGAAGACCTAACTTCACATTTTGATTTCTGGGGAAAAAAAATACTTCTGCCCTGATTCAGCCACATACCCTATGAAAAAATTAATTCTAATTTTTTCAGGAAATTACAAGAATGAGTGAGCCAATATAATTTAACAAAAGGTTGAATACAAATTATTTGTATGAGGAATATTATTATGGCCAAGACGCAGTGGGAACAAACTGAAATAAAGAAAACTCTTTTTAATGAATGTAAGACAATCAATTTTCCATCATGAGGGTGGTCAGGCACTGGCACAGGTTACCCAGAGAGATTATGAAGTCTCCTTCCATGCAAATGTTCCAAGTTCAACTGCTCATGGCTGCGAGCAACCTGCTATCACTCGCCCTGCTCTGAGCAGAGGCTCAGACTAGACAGCCTCCAGAGGTTCCTTCCCACTCTGTGATTCTCTGACTATTAAGAACAAAGATCCAAATTTACCAATTGTGTTAAGGATGAATATCAAATTTAATCTAATCTCAGCTATAAAAATAGAGAATTTAATTTTGGAAATTAAGCCATAAATGGCAATAATGTGTCCTTTTAAATGAACAGAAGTCTTAAGTAATCATATTTCACATTTGCTAGCCCACAGAAGAATGCATAAAAAAGAAAAATACCATTTCTTTTTATGTACCTTATATTTCTAACACTTGAAGTGCTGTGCCAAGAAATTCTCCATTTTCCAATTAAAGGAACGGTTTTGCAACATAGATTCTGGATTTATCTCTGCACATTATTATAATAGTGTTCATGGCTATGACCTCTTTTCCTGTCAATCTTTATTTCCATATGCTATCTGATTGACTGTCACACCTCGTGTATTCCCCCTTCATATTTTCTCCACTTCTGAAGCTCTGAACTCATGTAAAGTTACTCAAAACCAATCCCACAACAAAGCCAACAAACCACACAGCCCTTTGCAAATGTATTGGAGCTAGTAGCTTTGAAAGCCTCTTCCAGCCGAGTCAGAAATGCATTTCACATCACTAAATGATGCTCTGTCCAGCACTGACTGTGTAATTCTTCAGTTATTACTTCGCCATCACTGCTAGAGTTAGAATTAAGTGGCATTATCAGTTTTGCCATCAATGCCACACATTCAGCACAGGCAGATTCACAGCTCTCCCAGACAGGTGTAAGAGGGACAAAAAAAAACTGCAGGAGCTCAACCTCTGCTATGAGCAGGGGGCTGGAGCATGGACAGGCAACCAGACTTTGAAAAGCTAAGCGGAACAGCAGCAGCTGAACAAGCAATATGTAGGGGCACACAAATCTGGAAGATAAGAGCGAGCACAGCAAACACAATGGTGCAAGTCACTAGAGTGCAGTGTTCGCGAAGGCAAGTATTTCAGGGCCAGCAAATTAAACTCATAACCATCTGAATCCAGGTATTTCTTCGCTGCCAAAGAAACCTTTCAGGCTTCCTTTAAAACACAGATGTTAAAAATAATAAAAAAAGGTGAGTGGGGGTGAGGACACTTCCAGTTAAAATATATTCAAGATCCTAACATCCTCACATACATTGTAGAAACTCTCAACTCCCACTGTGCTGGTTTTCTCTGCATATTTCTCTCAGCCAGGCTTCTGGGAGAGGAGGGAACTGTGGACAGACTCAATACAACTTTCAGGCTTGTATGCATTAGCACTGCTAAAACATCCAAGATGATAAGATTTAAAGGGTTTGTTTCTCTGCTGAAGCAAAACCTTTCACTGGGTCAAAATTGAATAAAATTTGCAGGAATGTGTGGATTCATACAAGCTTCTTTGATAAAAAGGCTACACCGACAAGCCTGGGCTCCTTCTGAGCATTCACTGCCATCTCTCCAGAGGTTCAAGTTCCCTCTGCTGCCCTGATAAAGAGGCAGGGGAAAAACGGGAACAGCAAATACCACTTGGCTGAAAATTGGCTCACAAAGCTTTCAGAAGCTTATTGCTGTGAGTGCAAAGAGTTAAACTCCACAAGGCATGCTCCGATCTCACACATCAGTGAAAAAACAGCAGCAGCTCTACCCAAAGCAATGTTGCAAAATAAACATGAGGCTGAATCAGACCCATAAGCTCTTAAAGAGAACAGTGAGCTAGATATAGATATGAAGTTCCTAAGGTGAGCCACTTTTGTACCAATGCCACCTCCAGACATTGCTGTTCAACCTTCCTCAAGATTTAGGTTTGATTTCAGGCTAAGGACAACCAGTTAGAACAGCCATACAAAGTAAAGCTGAAGAGTACTTAAAAAGGATGGGAGAATCCACCTGAAACAAACATTTGGTCAAACCTAGGGACTGAAAAATAAAACGCCGGTCAGCACAGTGGAATCAACTTCAGTTACACTCTTAATGATAATACTGAATTATCCACTTACCACCTGAAGTTGATGAAGGTAAGAAAGTAAATTATGAAACCTTTTAGGTGCACCTTTCATTATCTTTGAATGATAATGAAAGGGCTGGGGAAAGGGTGCAAGGGGGGGCATACTGCATTTAAGCTACATATTTAAGCTACAAATGAAACTCTTAAATTTTCTCACAGTATTTCACTGCCCACCTGCAGTCCCCACGGGGTTAAAGTTGGAGAGCTCAGCCCTGCTTCTCAGTTTAGAGCTTTCTACAACTGACCAGCTGTCAGGACTTAGGCATATCTTCAGGAATCCAGTGATACAGCAAAGGTCTGAATGCACACATAGAAATGCACACACACATTTGTGACTCCCTGTAAACTGAAAGCTGACCAAAAAATTATGCCCATGACTAATAAGTCTCATCATGCCTTCTAAGCCACTTCAGTATAAACTGATACAAGAAAGCAACATTTGTCAAAAACACCACCTTTTCTTAGCAAACTTTTTTGTTTACATCAAAGTGCACAATTTATACTTTTTATTTTGTTGAAAGTATAAAAGATATTCAACTGTGATAAGAGATACAACCACTTGCAAATCAGATCCTGTTCCGTATCTTGCAAATACAACTAATTTTGTTTCCTGCATTGCTCTAAGGAGTCAGAGAGAAGTCACAATTCAATCACTAGTGCCAGCAGTAGCACATTTCTCTCTCCAAAATAGCTGATAGCCAGGGGCATGAGGCATGACTCAGCCAGCCGGGTTTGTGAAGGGAGTCAATCTCCACACACAATGGCTGTGGCGGAGCTTCTTCATCCACCAGGCTTGGGAAAGGTGTGACACAAAAGCGAGGGGAGAGAACTGACAGGGGATGGATGCATGAATGAAGATTAGAATTAGGGAAATAATGTCAAGCAAGAGGCATATACTTCCCTTTTTCCCTGTTTTTCTTTATTTTAACTTTCAAAATACTGCCAGGAGAAGGAAGGGGGTTAAGTCAGTGAGGGTGACAGTATCACTGGCAGACGCAGACTGGGAAACTGGCAGCCCAGACGCGCCCGGGACAGCCCAGGCAGGGACACAGCAGTGGCTTGTGGTCCCAGCCACTGGCCATGCAGGAACACCATATAGGAGCTGACAGGGCTTCCCTGCAGAGCTGGGCCAGGCTACCTCACAAATGACACATAGAATCGGGTTTAGAAAGTGAAAAGTGGGTCACAGCTAGGGAGAGGAGGATGAGCCCAATGCAAGGGCTGTGTGCAGTCGGCGGCGATGGAGAAGCAATCAGCAGGGACCTCAAGGCCTTTATTAGCCGTGCTATTATGCAAATTTGGCAGCACCCATCAGCCTGTCAGTCTGGTAGCACTGAGCTGCCCTAGGCAAATACCATTAAATGCCCCTTCTCCAGCCTACATTTCCTAATGCTTGCTTTACCCAGCAAAGGCCATGGTCCTCCTCTTCCTGCACTGTCATTTCCATCCCAGCCTCCTGCCTGCCCCGTGCTGCCCAAGACCTCTCTGCACCAGCACCCCAGGCAATCTACTCCCTCCATGAGGATCCATTTTCAATCCCACATCCCCAGGCATCCCTGGCACTGAGCAGAGGGCTGCCCTGGGGCAGAGGACACTTGGTCCCAATCATTTCCCTCCGGGCTTTGCCTCTTGCAAAGCCAAAGCACAGAGGGCTGCAAGCTTGGGCACGTTGGTAAGTCTGAACTCTTATTTTAAGCATTCAGTTTTCCCCCCACAAGGCTGAAGTCCCCAGATGCACATGGGAAAAGGAAAAAGGCACAACCAAGCTTCTGCAAGAAGCACACAAGCATCCAGCTCCCGCCTCCCAAAATTGCGAAGGACACAAGCACTGCAGGGAGTGCGAGCAGCGCTGAGCACAACAGCCCTGGCCACACTCTCCCAGTCCTCCCCTCAGTTATCATTATCATCTCCACAGGAAAAAAATCTGGACTTTTTAAACAGTGCTTAAATGATTCTCTCCCCCAAAGAATTAAATTACCATTTATAGCCTGTTCTTCGTATTAAAAATTTATCAATTTATTCATCACTTCTAGGACTGAAACCTTTCATTTGTTTTACAATGAAGAAACCTTTGATCTGCAATTCTCCAAGGCTACCATTTTTTTATTCTTTAGTTCTTCTCATTAAAAATAAAACACCTCTATTCTCCAAAATGCCTTGATGGTACTCTCAAAATGCCTATTTTAACAACGAGAAACGTTTTTTATCCTTGCTTAGTGATAGGCACTTCGGAAGTTTGTATGACCTTTTGGGGAGTGTTTTTTTAATCATAACAGCACTATACTGGGGGGAAAAAAAAAAGAAAGAAGACAGTTTACATTCATGATCAGCTACTCTCAAAGACAGAAGCAAACAGCTAAAATAAGAGTTTAGGCTAACGTGAAATGAGTTTGCCCTGAGCCTCCACAGTACACCTGAGCCCTGCCAGCCTGTCTCCAAGGGGCAAGTCTTGGGCCCCTCTGGAGCCTAAGCCAGAGCATGTATTAAGACTCAGAAGCACAGGCTGCAGAAGAACATTTGGAAACCCTATTTTAGCGTTTTCCTCCCTTGTTCATCCTGTTCTCCACAGCTCGACATACAAAGACCCCTTTCAGAAAAACAATCATTATCACTTGGGTGTGACTAGGACTACAGAAAGCAGATTTACCAAGCTGCTAAATGTGTGTTTCACATCCATGGCTCTCGGGATGCTCCCACTAGGAGCAGGAAAAAACGTCAAAGTGGATTTGCCCTTCTGCATTCCTGCTCCAACTCACATCTCACCTGCTGCAAGGACGACACACTTTGCACTGGTTTACTGCATAAGGTCTTCTTCATTAGAGTTATTAGAGGCAAAAGGGTTACACACTACTGATCAGTCAAACAGAGCCAAGGAGCTTCCACCCAGCTTCAGGTTGTGCAGCACAGCCTGGCCCTACCCATAACGTAACACAACATAACATCTTGGCATCATATAGGACACAACTACTATTTGGCTGTTGGGTTTCAGATCAGAGACCTGACACGACCCAAGTTTTATCTCTGCTGTTTGGCAGAGGTTTCTTCAGGGAACGGGGCCCCATGTCACCCCAAAGTGCCTTTGGTGAATGGCCCATGGGATGCAGGACAGCCCTGGCTGCTGTGGGCCAGGCAGTCAGCTAACACATCTCCAAGTTCGTCCCTCCTGCGTGTCAGGTCCTGCAAGAAGGGTTCCACTTGGAGCTATTCCCTGGCACAGGAGCATCTTGTGGACTCACGCTGGTCCACCACACACAGTTCTGCATTACATCCCAGTGCAACGCAGACTTCCACTGCACCAAAGTTTCAGAAAGGGCATTTTTCAATAGACCTAGGCAATAATTTTCTTTTAAAAGCACCTTTTTTAGGGAAAAGTGGATTTTTATCCCAAATACATATTTTCCTACATTCACGCACCACAGAAACTCTGATGCCTGTTGGGAAGAAGAGTGCTTGAAAAGCAAAATGTGCTGTCTGCAGTTTGATTTTTAACACAGAAGCATTTTCTGTACAATTAAGTCCTACTTCCTGCACACCTCTGTCACAGACAGCTGAAGAACAAGCTAAAACTCCTAAGAGAACTCCTAACAGACTCCTAACCCATTCTAAACCTGCGTTCAGCTTGGATGCAATGTAGGATCAAACACACAGTTGTCTTCTGAGGTCAAGGAAAATAAAAACCTAAACCACTCAATTCCCAACACTTATCTTCAGCAACACCAAAGTAGAACAACCTGCTAACTTGCTAGAGAAACAATAATATACTCCACTACCGAAGCAGAGCCTATCAGAGGATCAAAAGCCACTTAGTGTCCAAGCCTCTGTTTAGTGCAATGTAAACTCTCCAGCTGCTAGAGGGAGAAAAAAAGCTCTCTTTTGCCAGCAGACACATTTGTTTGGAGCCCCCAGTTACAACCACAGGAAACCGCCAAGTGTACCTGTGCTCCCTTCTCCTCATACCAACTGTTGTAGCTACATTCATCAGGAGGGAGCAGAGGAGGAGCAGAGCCAGCAAGAAGCACAGAAATCCAGAAATTTACTCCATAAAATAGCACGTGGCTAAGTGCAGTTAATTACACTTTTGTCACCAAATACAAGATGGACCAAAAATACTAGTCTTGAAAACCACTTGCATATGCCAGAATATTTTCACTTTGCATAAGTGGATTCCATTCAAATATTGTGAAAATGAATTCATCCCCAAAAAACATGACAGGCCTAACTGCATGTCACCAGATGTCGCCCAGGCTATGATGAAGCCACTTGAGTATGCTCTTCACCAGCATTGCATAAGAGCCGTGAATGCCTGATGAGCCCCAGGAACATGGGTTTGCCAAGCACTTGTCAATCTCCAGTACATGTTACTCCTCTTCAGTAATCCAACGCCGGCATCTTGTTCCTGTGTATACAAAAGCTTGCTCAGCGTGTTCAAATTGCTGCAATTCTGACAGTCTAATCATTTGGCGAAATGCTGCCATATTAACAGATAACAGCTTGCCCTCTCTGCAAACAGGAGGCTCCTATTCTGCATCACTCGTTTCAAGGAAGATGATGGATGAAGGGATTTCACCTCCTGCTCCCCTTGGTGGGATAGTGTCTATACTTAACGTCCACTAACCCCAAAGCAGTGCTCAAACACATGCTGGGGGGCTGCTTTTTTAGATGAAATAAGACACACAATCAGAGAAGAGCCATTATTCATATTTTACAGTGCTTCACAAAGACAGAAAAGAATTTTGTGTGACAAAGGAAATGTGTGGACTGAGGTGGGAAACTGAATTAATCCCACCCAGTTGCAGTCCAAGTAACTGCAATATTATTGAATTAGTCCCCTGTTAAAAATGAGTGGGGATTGGAGGTTCCTAAAGTGTGGTTTGCAGTTCACCTTTGCTCTACGAGTCACAGGAATGAGTGACAGAGGTCAGGCCAAAGGTTTTCCTAACCCAAATACTGCCCGATAGTGGTCCACAACAAAATGTGTATGGTGGAGTAAAACCAGGCAAAATCCATTGTAGTAACTATAGATAGCAACAGAGCGATTTGCAGCTCCTACATTTCAGGAACTAGAACGGATTTTTCTCTCTTTAAGAGCATCTGATGGATTTCTCTTTCATGGATTTGTACAGATGCTGTCTGCTGGCACAAAAACTTTCAGCATCCACAAGATACAGTGGTAGAAAACTGCACAGATTCATTACAGATCCACAACAGGCCACTTTAAGCCTGATGCCTCAGACTTAAAAGAGCTGGGACAAAAGGTAAATAATCCTTCACTTTTCAGCTAAGCAAGTTTGCCTTTCTAATAATAGTTATTTTAGATCCCATTACTGTGCACACAAAGTTAAGGTTATTCTTTGCGTAACTCTGCATTCAAGCCTACCCTGAGGAACATGCTATATTTTTGCACCAAAATGCAGTGAAGTTTTAAGGAAGATGGTATATTTTGAAGGCTTTTTTGTTGTCTTGTTGGTTTCTCTTAGTATTAATGTCTTCCCCTTTCCACAGGGTATGCATGACCAGCCAGAAACAACTTGTCTTACAGGACCCTTTGCAGCAGGTCCTCCCAGTACAGTAAGCAAAATGCTCAGTTATTTAGGCCAATGGTTCCCAGATGGTCTCTTATAAGTGTGAACAACCTTCATCCCACTGCACTTCTTTCCACAGAAACCCCTCCAAGCATTCTTCCCTTAAGTAGGTGATCAACTCCATCCTTTTGTTTCTTTTTGCATTTGCTCCATGACTAAATACCCATGTTAATGCTCACAATACTGTTATCAAGTCCAAAGCCTCTCAAAGAGACCAGTAAAGGGAATGAATACCTTCACTGTATCAACAATGCATTGATCAATGTATAAGCTGGTTTGTACAGGAAATAAACAACCTCCATCCTGATCAAAGGTCCTGAACATGGAGCCTGACAGACTATAAGGAAGTGTTTTAAACACTGCAGGGCACACTAAGTTTGCATTTAATCTTTTCGTTTTTATTACTTTCCTTTTTTTAAAAAACACTTTTCCCCAACCTGTCAATGTTTGCTTTCCAATATTTGTTTATGCTATGTAAGCTGTAGGTTATTTCTGTTAGAGACCCTAATTTCCTCCTCTGCTGGGACTGTGGTGATAGCCTCAAGGAAGTTTACACTGAGAGAAGAGCATGACAGGCAATGAATTAAGTGGTTCAGAAAGCGATACAATTAGGTTTCTCAGTGGAGGAAAATGAAGATAAAAAAGAAATTCTTGGCAGTTCTACTCTCCTGTCTCTGTCTCAACTTCAGAAAATGGACATCAATAGACAGTCAAAGAAAATAATCATCAATATTTGAAACTTGATATGACATGTGATTTATTGACGCAGGACTAACACCAATATCTGTCCTTTTTTTTTTTCTTTTTCTTTTTCGGTAGCCAATTCCTTTGCTCATTGAGTTCAATTCATTTATTTCTACTAAATGTTTGCTTTTCAAGCTGCCCTAAAATTAGATGGCAGGAAGCCTAGAACTCCTGTGTAGGCATCTTCCTTACCAACTCCTAAGCTGTGAAGCACAGAAATGGTGTGTTTGTTCCAGCGAAGAAAGCCTGGCCAACATTTCCACAAGACTTAGAGATGCTTTGAAACCCAACACTGAAAGCTCCTGGACTGATCAGGACTCAAATGCTGCAGCAAAAAATCCCAACCTAACAAAACAATAACACCAGTATTGAGCAGACAGACCCTGAGAGGCGTTCAAGTCCTAATTTCTGAAAATGC
Source organism: Rhabdornis inornatus (assembly GCA_013397075.1). Taxonomy (NCBI): domain Eukaryota; kingdom Metazoa; phylum Chordata; class Aves; order Passeriformes; family Rhabdornithidae; genus Rhabdornis; species Rhabdornis inornatus. Next base: position 2,958,587 of record VWZS01000654.1, read on the forward strand.
CAGATATTTCTACATCTGATGACTAAACTACTAAGCTGTCCCCACCATGCACTGGTGGAAGCACCTATTATTTATTATTTTTAATACATGCTGCCTCCAGGCAGAGGCAAACAAAATAAAAGAGAAATGACAAGTGTCCCTTCAAAGACACTGCCAGCTGATATAAGAAAGCTGTGTGTGTAGTTCAGACTTTGCATTATCAAATGCATGTGGCACCTACAAAGAGAGTCAAAACTTTACAATCATGCTATTCTTGAGTCCAACCATTTCTTTGCATTTAAAAATACACAGAATGCCATGAACATTATTATTCTTTAATGCCACACTTTGGCCAGGAGAAACAAATGCAGGAATATAAAAGACATGGCTTGCTATTGAAAATTGAAGGCTTCTCATTAAAAGATCTTAAAAAGAAATGTGGAGTAGTTAGAAGAAAGTGTTCACTTTTAGCTCCCTTTTTTTCTTCCTCCCCAGCTGTACTCTGGACCATGAAGATTAAGAAAGTATTAAGAATGCTTAATAAAGGATTTTTCTTCACAGCAGACTGCAAAAAGTGTAAAGGAAGCCTAATTTGATTAAAATAATAATGACATTTACCAAACCAGAGACTGTTTTTCAACAAGGAAGTCTACATGCAAACTAGTAATTTTCACACTTTCATGAACAGAAGGCTATTCTATGACAGACTATAAAAGGCTGTGTTCAGCTGTCCTTGGGATTTACAAGGCGCTAATAACCTCTCCCATAAATTTTTTACCACACCAGCGATACATTCAAATAAATGCCACCATGGTGGGTGAGTGATGCTACTCTGAGAGGGCTCAAAGTACCACGGAGTCAATGCACAAACTTTTCACCATCTTCATTGGTAACGTCGTATCTGAAATGGGACAGGCATAAAACCTGGAGCCTGTTAGAAACAGACAAAGGCATCACACATGGGACATCTACTTTATGAAGACTAATCTGTGAAGAAACAGTAAATGATTCCATAGTGCACGTGTTCTGAGCACCACAGAGTTCTGCACAACCGATGGTGGCAGTGTACAGCACAAACCTCCCAGGACTGATCCCAAACATTCCCACAGACACGCCCAAAGCTGGACCTTGCAGCATTCTATGGACTCTGCAAAAGACAGCAGCTCTCAGCTTCCACTCAATTTCTACTGGCACATGCAACCTCTCATTTAGGAAAAAAAGGCTACAGGGCAGCACACCCTCACTGAAAAAGTGCCAACACCTACTTTACAATAGCCCTTTTAAATTCCCAGATCTCTTCCAGCCAGTTTCATCTAACTTCCACTTAATTTTATTTCTACAGTCAACAGCCTCTTTGCTCAAAAACCTTTTAAGCTATTATTTCCTGAAGTGAAAGATAATGCATCATTATCCTGTATCATAAGAAAACACAATACAATACTAGATCGATATCTCAGTCTGCTCAGCCAGCCACAAATGTTCCTGTCCTTATCACTCAGAGAGTGAAATACCTCACAGAATTATAGAACGGTCTGGCTTGGAAGGGATCTTAAAGATCCCTAGTTCCAACCCACCCACCATGGGCAGGGACACCTTAGACTACATCAAGTTGTTTAAAGCCTCATCCAGCCTGGCCTTTGTAGAGATACCTAAGGTTCTTCTCTTTCACAAAAATACTCTTTAACATTTCTTATCTTTCCCACTTAGTGGCTTTTTTCCTTGAAGTCAGTTGCTCATATGATGCATTTCATGATGCATCAAATGAATGATGCATTTCCTCTATCACTTCCCCATCTGCAACTCATGCATTTTTATGAATTTAACTCTGGTGAACAATAAATTCAGAGCCAGAAGAAACAGCAAGCAGTCATCATAAAAACTTCTTAAAATGCATCTGCCTTCATTTTGGTACAAGTGCAGTCAAACATCTAGTGCTCAGTGGGGATGCATCCTATGTTCCAGCTGACATACCAGAGAGTCTCTGATGACGAGGCCAATGAGAACAAAACTTCATCTTTCCTTTAGGAAAAGGATTTCAAACTTTTTTCCGCTCCACGTATCTCATGTTGGTCAGAACTGCCGCCCCATGGTAGCAAGCTTGATCCAGTGCTTTTATATACAGCTTACTTGGAGAATGGGCCTCCTTTGTAAAGGAAATGTATGGAGGACATTTCCTATCATAGTACTATTACGAGTGTCTTAAAAATTGGAAACAGTGGTCACAAGATATGATTCCTTACCATATTAAACGTCTTTAAATATTCAACCTCTTTTGTCTGTTAAAAGAAAAAAAAAAAAGACTCCTACAGATAAACTGTGATTATTCTGTTCTGTTTCAAATAAAACCACATCTGGTTTCCAAGCACATCTATTTCTAACCTGAAGAGTTTTACCAGTCCTGGCCTTTCGCTGGTTGGTTGGCTTAGCTTGCTTTTTGCCCAGCTATTTAAAAAGCCATATAAACACAGAGAAAGATTGACAAGGAGTGACAGAAAGTGATATCCCATGTTATCAGGTCATGAACCTTTCTACCACATGGTCCCAGTAAGGCACAGTCTTAATGTATCTTAGCCTCCCTATTGATAATGCAGGACAACTAGTCCTGGAGGGTTTATATCTGGAAATAATACTAAACAAACAAACAAACCTCAAACCCAAAAAAACCCTAAAAATACCCACTTTGTCTGGATAAAATTATTAAAAGATTTTTTAAGAGTATGGGACTGTGGACCGGGGCAGGGGCGGGGGGAGGGTGGAATAAAAAAAATAGCAAGAAAAGTCCTTCCTCTTCCTGGTAGCTTTCAGTCAGAGCTGTCCAGAGGAGAGGGCTCATGGACCAAAACTTCCAGCTGACAATGCCAAGCCCTCATTGTGGCTGGCACAGCCACAGCATAGGGAATCCATCTATCTCTCATGAGAGACTTTAGGGGGACTCATATCTGGACTAGAGAGGGTCACTCACACAAAATTTCCAAGCACTTGAAGAGGACAGGCTCCAACCATGTAGGGAATATTGATAATAAGCAGGAACATCTCAGATGGCTCCCTCAAACCTGACAGAGGCTGTGTGGGATCCTGCTACCAACAGCAGTAGGCACAGAGGGAAGAGGAAGGCAGAAGAGGAGGTTTGTGGTCTCCAGTGGGTGGATGTCACCCAGCACTCACCTAGAGGAGACCCAGCACCTCTGCCATGCCTGTACCTCCTCACAGGCAGGGCTTCCCAGACACCAGGGAGCTTCCACCAGCTTCCCAGCTCTGGGCAAGAGCGCAAAACCTTGGCTTGCTTTCAGCAAATACCACTGTTCTGCATGGATTCAATGTAGTATGCATTCCCTGTCTCCCAGGAGAGCACAGCAGGTGACAGGTCTCCTCAGGCTGCGGGGCAGGCTATGGCTGTGACCTGCCCCAACCACAGCTGGGACCTACCCTGGCATTGCTGCACATTCTCCCTTCCGATTCTGAAGACAGGGGAGTCGCAAAGAGACACAGCTTCAGCAATCAGGTCTTGATCCTTCCCACCAAGATGACAGAATTTCTCTTTGACCAAGATCCACCACTCCAACTGTGTCTACAACTACCGGGAAGAAGGTTACAGACAGGTGGAGGTCAGGTTTTTTTCCCCAAGGTTCCTTGTGTGATAGGACAAGATAAACTGGTCTCAAGTTGCATCAGGAAGGGTTTAGATGAGATATTAGGAAAAAAATTTCTTGACTGGAAAGGTTGTCAGGCATTGGAGCATGACCAGGAACACCAGGAGAAAAATCCAGCAGTATCCGTAAAGAGTCTCACAGCATGCAAATGATCAGGTTACTTTGTCTGAGAGTGCCCTTGTGGGCCTCCAGGGGCTGTGGGCAGGTCTGGAGCCTCCTGCCCTCTCCTCCCAGCTGGCCCTTGCCAAGCCCAGGCACTGCCAGCAACATAGCATGGGTTCTGCAGCTGACTGGCACTTTCCCAGGAAGAAAAATTTCAGTTTGGTTTCAATTAAAGAAACTATTCTGAAGACAATTTAGTCCCATTTCCAGACACAGTGACTTCCAGCTCCCCCTTTTAGAAAACTCCTCTCCAAATACTGCCAGCCTCTGGCTGCTCCACAAGCAGTGCTCTTTTTAGGCTGTGGACGTTAATCAAGCTGCTCTTTATTTTTAGATTTTCTTCATATGACTTTATGCCACAAACTCTATTAACATTATGCCTCAGAACATCAGAGTTATTCACAGATCAATCAAACTGACAGAAAATGTTCCTCCTGCCTTGGGAGAACTGAACTCAGCTGGCTTTTTAAGAGCAAAGCTGAAAGAAGAAAAAAAAAATTTAAAAATACCACTCACACCATAAATCAACCAATTGGACATCTTGGCTGTGAATGAAATTTCTCTGAGGAGGTGGGGAGGGAGGGAACAGAGCAGCAATTTTTTCTCCCCAGATGCCTGTGTGCACAGACTAAACACCCCTCTGCACAGAGGTTTGACTTCAGGGCAGTGCCCAGTGCAGGCTGGGGAGCGAGGACCCACCTCTGTATTCCAGTCCATTTAAAAATACACTGTCTCACAGTCTTGTTTCCTTATTCTGTCTCTCTCAATATACCAAAGGGTATTGCAGCTGCAAGAAAACTCAATCCCTGATCTCACTCTGGCCTAACAGGAACCTTCTAATTTGCCCAGCTCAAAACTGAAATATTCAGCTGATATGCTGTGACCTAGGGCTGCTGCAGGTATGGTGATCCCTGCAAAAGGGACCAGGGAAGGAAGGACTGCAACACTACATAGCACTACAGCCACCTGTCTAACTCATGCCTAATCTCACTCTCCCCTTCCCCAAGCAGGATTAAGAGAGACTGAAAATAAAAATACAATCACTTCAACCCCTGTCTTTTCTGTTTACCGTACTGAAGCTGGCTCTTGAAAGCACCCCCCTCCCTCCTCTCCAAAAACAGAAAGAAGTCACAGGTCAGCAGTGCACCCTGTACAAGAGGCTGAACTGCATGTAGATTTCCTCACCAACACTCAAAACTACTTGGTAAACTTCTGCAATGTAGATTTTTGTTGGCACTTGGAGGCATAGAGGTAAACCATTAATCAGGAACATAAACCACTGCATATGTCAACTGATGGAAGGGTAAAAAAACATGTCAAATTTGTAGATGCATATTAAAGACTGAAGGTATGCTGTCAGCTACTGCCACCATTTCTGATTGGCAAATTCTGATCTGCTGCTGTGACCAGCAAAACCTTAGATTATGTGGAAGGAACAAATTGTACACTGATTTTTTCCTCCATGTGCTCAGAATGAGCACAGAAGCACAGCCAGAGACTCACCAGCCCTATGCAACTGCTCACAGTGCCACAGGCAGATGGGGACAGATCCAAACCAAGGAGTGAAGCTCCAGCTCCTACAGATATCAACAGCTGTAGCACCATCGGAGGCGTGCAGGGAACTGTTAGCAACTACACACTGTCTGCTCAGACCCAGCAATACAAAACTAGGATGGGAGCAACAGGACACTCTTTTTCCCTTTTCAAAGCAAAAATCCATGGCTTACTGAATGTTCCTCTGTACATGAATTTCTTTACATTCACTGGAAAGTACTGGGGACTTTTGCCTGCTTTGTGTCTTCAATGTGAGATACCCAACAAGTTTGTGCTCTGCTATCATTTGAAAAAAAACACCTAAAACAAACAAGCCCCAAACATAAAACAGTAGAAGACAATAAGTATTAAAGACATTTCCCAACCCCTTGCTAAATTAATGCAGACTAAAACTCCACAGAAGAAAAAGGATAGAAAAATTCAACTATGGAAATATTCCGCTGTTTGTAATTCCATGCACTGACACGTAACTGGCTTAGTCTTAAGACTGCAGAAACTTAAGTAACAATTTTTGCAAAAAGCTGCAAACTCTGGGAAAAGTCTGTCACAAAGCAAAGTAAGGTGACATTGTCCAACGTTTCTCCTTTTTCACATTTATAACGAAGAGGATTGCTCTCGAATTTTTCACCACGAACAACTTTACAAGACAAGCCACAGTCCAGAACAATACATTCCTATTCCAAAAGTGTTTCAACTGATCTGTGAGCTATCTTCCAACCCACAGAAATGAACAAAAAAGCATCAAGCAATAAGCTGTACGTTCACACAGGCAGCTCCTGGCACAGCTTCCACCCCCACTGCCCACATCATCCTGGCCAGGTTATCAGCAGGACCCTGCACACCGGCCGGCGTCACACCACTGACAGGTGCCCCAGGCAGCACATCTATCTCCCATTCATATTTTCCACACAGAAGGAAGAACCGTTCTAACTTTTGGCAAACACAGAACTTCTACTGACAAAGCACCATAGCTGCTGATGCAGGAAGGAAATAAAGAATTTTAAAAAATATAAAAAAAATTTAAAAAATCTGCTAAAACTGTGCTTATGATTTAAAGACCAGAGGACACAAGTTTCTTCTCTGAATATTTTTTGTCCTGTCACCTGTCATGAATTACTGGTTCTGCCATGTCAAAACAAACAGGGCTTTTGTTATGCTTTCTGAAGGGTTATATTTACCCATCTTGGTTATATTTTTTCTTCTGGCTGCTCATCTGGTGCTTAAGGAATGATAAGGGTTCCTTACTGCATTAAGGGGGTTTAAAATGCAGCGCACAGCCAAGCAATTTGGAAGCAATTGCTATGTTTCTAAAGTGAACTTTAATCTAGAAATGCTCATAAAAATCATATTATGGCAAACGGAAACAATAATGTTAATTAAATAATTTGCATTTACATAGCAATCGGTCCCGAGGGCCAAGCATATAGTAGCACAACTCACATGAAGTACACCACGTGCTCAGCAGCAACAGATTTTTAAGTTTTGACCTGAAGAAACTCAAGCGCATGCAACACCTGCTTTCTCTTGCACCTTCTGCCCTCAGCCCCTGCACAGCCAATGTCAGCCACCAGTTTTTGGCTGCCTCAAATCATACAGCAGGACTTTCATGCTTGGTGGTTAGCTGTCTGAGAAGCATCCACTCCTCTGGGCTGGTCTATTTTGTCTTGCTAAGCCACAGTACACAAGTGGCAACAGGTTTTTGTTTAGCAAGATGCTCCTGCCAAGGACAGGCACCTTGCTTAACCTGTCATGCCAGGTCCTGTTCAGCCAGCTGGGTGCAGGACAGCTCCTCTCCAAGAAACACAAACACAGACACGACCATCCAGCCTTCAGCCTTCTTTCCTTTCTAGAAACAAGCAAAGGTATCTGTGGAGACACTTAACACCCACAGCCAGCTCTAATTCAATATTCCTGGTCAGAAAGGATTTGAACGTGACAGAAATAGAACTAACTGCATTACAAGAGAAATGAATTCTTTCCAAGATCCTGCCCATTTAAAGAGCAATGCCAAGCTCCTTCGTACTTTTGTGGGTCTCTTAACTATTTAGGAAAAGAATTTGCAGTGGCAAGAACCAGAAACCCCAAAAGCACATGATTGTTTTAAAATTACACCTTCAGGATAAATAAAAAATACGTATGTATATGTATTACACACACAGAGTCTTAAAAAAAGCATAGACAACCCCATCTCCATTTGTGGTTTTTATTAGATTTTCTGCCCCATTTATAAGCTCTGTCAGGGAAGCAGCACTAGCTAATTTCATTATTTGTTCTCAGCCAATTTGACTTTTTGGCTTCCTTCCTATGCCCTAACAGAGTTGCTCTGTTTCCAAAAAAGGGAACACAGTCATTGCATTACTGGAGATCAGACAGCTTCCTCAAGTCCACTCTAGCTCCATGGGGAGGAAAGCTCCAAGGCACTGCTGCGAGAACATATCCAGTCCTCATCTTCTTTTGGCTTCTTCTGGCTACACAAACACACCACAGGGACAGAGGTACAAAATGAAACACCTGCAGGCTTTCCTCCTAAGCAGGCACTTGACACTGCATTAATGGAAAAGATTCAGGTAGTTCTACACAGGAGTAGCTCTAATCCACATCACCCAATGAAACTCCATTTAAAAACAAAAGCATGCACTAAGTAAGGCAGACCTTCATATGCCAGAAGACCCCAATGTTTTATAGCACACCCCTTCAGCAGGCCTATCTTGCCTCTTTGTTTCTGGAAAAAAATAAAAAAGCCAAAAATCCCTAAACACACCACCCCCCACAAAATAAAGAAAAAAAAACTAAAAAGCCCCAAACCAAAAAAAAAAAAAAATACCCCCCCAAACCTAATAAAAGATAAGCCTAAGTCCCACAAGTTTCAAAGAGATATGCATGTGGCCCAGTGCTGCCAATGCATTTTTCACTTCTGTCGGGCATTAAAGGAAATAACCAAATCTTGAAATTAGAGTTGAGTGTTCCTTGTGGCAGTGTTGAGGAACTGAGCCTTTTTCCTTGCCCCTTCATTTTCTTTTCACCTTCAATTTTGTTTGCCACTGCTAACTTAATATACAGAAGTTAATTTCTTTCCTGACTCGAGGTATCACTAGGGGAATATTGAGTGTTACTGTGGCAGCTGGAAGTCATTACCTTTATACAAAAATTAACCTGTGGCACTAATCTCTTTACTTTCTTCCTCTCCTTTTTTTTTCCATTTTTTATTTATACAAAAGCACCTGCCTTATTAATACTGGAGGTAAAGCAATTGCTAATGCAAATAACTGAAATTCTAACTACATTAAATATGCAAATGTAACCCCCTAAGCTTTTCCTTAAATCAAGATAAATAAAATCTTACTTCTTGAACTGCAGAAGTTTGAGTTATCCTAAAGCAATGCAGTGTACACCATGAAGAGAATGGTTTTCCATCCTAACCATCTTTACAACACACCTTTCATATGAAATCAGGCCTCTAATTTAGGACAGTCTAATAGGAAAAAGGGAAACTAATATTTATATTTCAGAAATAGGTATTAAACTAAACCCTTAAGGAAACAAAATAAATGGACTGAAAAAGAGGAAATAATGGACAGAAAACAACTGAAATTGTTGAATACACTGAATATAGTGTTTATATAAACTTAAGATATTCAACCCATTAATCCTAATTTCTGAAATGAACTCTTCCATGCCCAAGTACACACCAGGTGTAAACATTCAGGGGGAGAATCACCACCACTCCTGAAGACAGCTAATCAGAGTAATTTTATGTATAACACTCTTCTTCCAGAAGTGTTACAAGTATGTCTATACTATTTTCCAAGATGTTTGGTGCACACAAGCAGCAGGGAAAATAGGCTTGTGCTGAGCTCCATGCTGCCATTGCTCATTTGAAGCTAGTTCTCAACACAGGATTTAAAGCAAGCTGAGGTGTTTCTACACTGCAGTGTATGTGGGGGACTGCTGTAATCATACCAATGAGGTCATCCAGCAAAGAAACAAAAAACTTTCAGGCATGTGCTCATCCCAGAACTGTATAAAAAAAATATCCACCTATTCTCCATTCAAAACCATTCAAACAGAGAGTAGATTTAGATTAGACATTACAAGAAAATGCTTTACTGTGTGGGTGGTGAGGCACTGGAACAAGTTGCCCAGTGAAGATGTGGATGCCCCATCCTTGGAATACTTGAGACCAGACTGAATGAGGCCCTAAATAACCTGGTCTAGCAGAAGGTATCCCTGCCCACATTGGGGGATTGGAACTAGGTGATCTTTCTGGTCCCTTCAAACCAAAACAATTCTATTATTCTGTGATTCTATGAAGCATGTTCGAACCAACACAAAGGAACTGAATGGTTTTTAACCAGAGATTAATTACTCTCACTTAAAATCAACCCATGCTAAGGCTTGTCCTGAGGAATGTTCCCACCCTAATCAGGGAAAAGCAACCAGCACCTCAGCAAGGCAATGCATCCCACCTCAAAAAAGATGCCTCAAAAGAACGGACAAAGCACTGCTGGGTACCAACCTTCTTTCTCCACAAGGGAGAGAGGGGAGGCTGGTGTGCCTGGCTCATGCTGCATTGCCATCTCACAAATACAGATGTTCAGCCAGATGAAGCCCAGCCTCCTGGACAGCCCACACAGCTCGGCAGGACAGCAGTACTTTCCATATAGCTAGTATTGATTCAGGTTAAAAAAAGTAATCCCTGGGTCACTTGGGGGCAGCTAAATGTTTTCCAAAAAAGCCAGAGATAATTAAAAGCATATCTGTGCAAGAATGTGAGGTGGGAAATAGAGTGTGTTTTTAACTGCTCTTGTGTATTTTGCTACATTGAGATTAAAGGGCAGGTCACTCCCCTGCCAGCTCTCAGAGAGATGGATATGTATTTACTAAGGCAGCTACACAGAGCAGGTTACAGCTGGGAAAGTTATGCACTACCAGTCACCACCTTGATTTACCCTCTGACAGCCTGAGAGTTTACCTGACACTTAGAAACTGCAACACACACACTTGCCAGCCCTGCACGCCCTTCTCCTGCATCCTCCTTCACCGTTCACTGAGCACTCTTGCAGAGACTTTCACTCCTCTGTGACTGGGAACTCCTCCAGAAGAGGAGCACATCTCCTTCCTCTGAGCATGGAGAGACTCACATCACCAGCAACAGTGCCCAAAACACAAATTTAAGTGCAAACCAAAAGGACATCTCCAGATCTGCAGGGAGACACGAGACTGCACTTCCAGGCAGCAGGTCAGGAGGAAGCTCCTCATCAAGTGCCAAACAGAGATGGAGCTGTCAGGTCCTGTCGAGCACCAAGATTTTACATCCTCTCTTTCTGCTAAAACTCTGACTCATTCCATGTCCCAGGCATCCATCCTGCAGCAGATGAAAAATCAAACACTGCAGCACCTAAGCAGCTTGAGGCTAGAGTCTGAATTTGAACCTCACTGCTCTCCTCTAAACTATTTGAAAAGCAGCTTAATAAGTGAGAACTTTTAAATGTATTTAATTTTCTGCATCTTTTCCAACTCCACCTTTCTTCAAAAATATGATCCTTAACAAAAACCTCTAGAGATCTCACCTTTTGATTTTCCAGAATAATACTATAGAGAAAAAGTACAGGGTCAAAGTTTGAGAACTTAAAAAATGATACAATTTCTCTTCCTCTGTCTCTTCCTTTTATGTAATAAACTACTAATGAACTCCCCTAAGATGATAAGACTGCTTTCCTCTCACTATCCAAACTGTTTTGTACCTACCCACAAAACACGAACTAGGTAAACCTTTTACTGACGTTTTTCAGCATCTGTCACAGTGGCACAAAACCTAATGAATTCCAATGCATTCCTTAGGTTTTCATCGCTCAAGCTTCCATCAGGATAATTCTGATGATCACATAAATTTTCTGCTTTTTTATTTTTCCTAGATCAGGTCCAGTTATGGCACTCATTACAGTCAATCTAAAGCAGCAAGGTTGCTTGGACCCAGCAAATCTGTCAAATAAGTGAAGCAAGGACCACCATGAACAGTGGGGAGACAATTTTTATTTTGGATTCACTTAGGGATGATACTTAACCAACAGTTTATTAACTCATAACTCTATTTTCAAAGGCATGGAAAATCACTTCCTCAATAACTTCATTGCAATCTGCTGTTTTTTATCATCTCAGAAGAGGAGGCCACCAGATTCTACATAACCCATCCAAAAAATGTAGTGCAGACTATGACATCCATATTACAAAATTCTACTTTTGACAGCTTACAGAAAGTTGGGATAAAGCCTCTGTCTTTTCCCCTCACTGGTTTTGACACAAGCTGAAAATATCTGACATTGGGCTTCAAAATGAAGCTGTCGTGTTCCACATTTAGATAATGGGAGTTCAGATGCCAATCTTCAGCATTAGAATCATCTCCTGCCTTCTCTGCTCCACAGGCTGTTTGCCTGGGTCTGTCACTACTGGTCCTTCTGTGTCCATACATACCTGTGCAGCTGAACTGGCTTTGACTGGGAATGAGAGCTAAATTCCACTGAAAACAAAAACACTCCCTTTCTCCCAGAAAAAGAAATAGAAGATTGCCGTGCTGAGAACACGATCTAACAGAACAAGAGACACAAGTGCACATTATGGGCTGAATCTACCACAGAAGCGTTACTGAAAGCTAAGCAAACCAAAATAAGTCAGACTTCGAGTTCATAGTGCATCAGTACTTATAATTTCAATAACATGTACGCAACGCAGGATGGGCCAACTTCCTCCTTCTCTAAAAACGACCTGCCAGCCTGATAAAAACAGTACTTATAATTGAGGTCTACCTTTCAGAACACAACAAGTTGAAAGTGGAAAAGAGAATCAGAGACTGCCTTTCTCTTTGCAAAATCCCACAGAACTCCCTCCAGGCTACGGAAATAGCAGTTTGTGAAGCCAGTGACCCCAACACTGAGGAGCACTTTCCCACGGCTCGCAGGGAAGAACCTCTGAGACTCTTTCTGGACACAAGGACCACCAAACCAAGCAATGCCTGGGCCATGACTGAAGGAGCGCCATACTGTTTGCCACATGTAGTTTGTTTGCTGCTCCAACCCAAATGCCAGGGAAGGTTGGTATATTCAGCTTTGACTGCCTGCAGAAAGACAATGCTTTCACCTTGATGGCATCAAAATTCCACAGAGGAACCATCTGAAGGCAAAGATAGCTCAGAAACTAAAGAATTCACAGCCTACATTTAAGATAGAATCCCACTAACTATCTGAAAATTTCTGATGGTGTTGTCAAATGCTCTCTTCAACTACCTGAACAGATATTCAAGAAAGGTGAGGGTCAATCTTTTCTTCGATGTAAGAAGTGATAGGAGAAGAGAGAAAGGCCTCAAGTTCCAGGGAGTTTAGACAGGAAAAATTTCTCCACTGAAAGGGTAGAACAGGCTGTCCAGGGCAGTGGTGGAGTCACCATCCCTGCAGGGATTTAACAGATGTGTAACCATGGCACTTGGGGACACAGTTTAGTGGTGGGCATGGGTCAATGGTTGGAGCCAATGATCTTAGAAGTCTTTAACAATCTTAATGATTCTACGATTTTGCGATTCTATGAAATCGTGCATAAAACGCAGGAGCTCCTGGCGGGAACAGAAACACTGAGTTCAGCATAAAGACTTTGGGTGTTCTGTGCTCTTTCCTTTTCAGCCTGGAGGCTCACATCATCATTTCTGTCAGAAAAGGTCATTGCCAAGGGGTAGCTAAGCAACAGCTGAAGACTTGTGGTGGTCAAAAAGAGCCACAATGTTTTAAGTTAACTTTTTAGTAAGTGATGGACAGCCCTTAAAATATATATCATTCTCAGAATGTATATGAATCAGTGATATCCCTCACAGGCAGCGGGTTAACGGGATTTCTTTTTATTTCTTAAGTAGTTTTCATATTTGAGCCAAATGAAAAAAATGGGAAAATACTGAATAAACATAGGAAAGGTAATTGAATTGCTCCCTGGCCCTGTTTTGTGTTACACCAAAAATTCCAACTTCCCCAAGAAAATGCCGGGAGGCCAGCGCTCAGAGAAGAACCTGATCTGTGCTCCCTTCTGTGCCACTTTGGAGCCCCCATCTGCTCCAGCTAAGGCAAGGAAAAACAGTCTGTCCACTTCTACAACTGCACAGGTGGAGGAGTGTCCAGGGGCACCAGCCCCAAACCCTTCCACATCATGGAGAACAGGTCAGTGTGGCTGGAGATCCTCCACTCTTCTGAGCACCAATTGCTGGTGCATGGATGCAGATCTCATTTCCAGCTGTGCATCCAAGGGTTGGCCAGACAGTGTTCTGATTATCTGTACAACAACTGCGTTAAACCAGTCTTCGTGATACTCTGGTCATGTTAAAGCTTCAAGCTTTGAGTTATAAGATTGGGTTCCCACTTTGTTTCTCTCCCAATCCTTACATCACTAGCTTACCACAGCCTTAAAAGGAAGTGCAAGGAGTGTCCACTCACAATGTTGTATCACTGCTGAAATGCAAGTGCTGCTATGCTGTCACTGCCTCTGGGGCTGGAAGGCCTTATATTGGTATCCTGAAGCACTTTCTGCAATTCAGGCACATAGATACTAAGCACACACTTCAGCAGCCAAAACTTTAAATGCCCTTGTGCTGTAGCTCATCCACCTGAAGCATTTCCTCTGGCACATGGGCAGCCTGACCAGCCTGTGCAACACTTGCTGCCCGGAAACACCAAAAACCTTTGGGCCCTACTGAAACAGTAGTAACCATAGCAGGCAGGTCAACCAAACCTTCCAGCATCTCTTCCCCAGTCAACTCCCATGCCAGAGTCAGACAAAGGAAAGGGGTGAGAAACACATTCTGGCTGCTGGATCCTCAGTGCCTTCAGCTCTCGGCACGGCCCTACAGCCGTACAAACAAATGCCGGCAGGGCAGTCTGTGACCTACTTTCCCTCCCTCGCACAGGGAACTGTGCCATTGTGAAACTGCCACTGAATTTCAGCTTCACAACGATGACAAGAGGGAGCTCAGGCAGCCACACGCTGTGTGACTAACACTGACACAGCGGCTACTGCCCTGGCATCCATGTCTTCTGCCGGGGAGCCTCTGCCGTGCCAGGCTCCAGCTGCTGCAAAGGGCTGAGGTACAGCTCTCCAGGGCAGCATGGCAGCAACGCACCCACCTCCCCAGAACCTCTGTTTCTCCTTCCTTCCCTTCAGGAACTGCCCGGAAAACTATCCCTAAGTTACTGCACTGAAGTTTCTTACACACCCTCTCTGCCTTAGAAGACCTTCAGAGTGCTGAGACCATTGTTGTCTCCCTGCTGTCTGGCATGGAAACGACTGTGCCATTATATTCATGCCACAACCAGCCCAGAGAGACAATCATATCCTGGCTGGCATCAAAAGAAGCATGACCAGCAGGTTGATAGAGACAATTCTCCCCTTCTACTTTGCCCTTGTGAGACCCCACCTGAAGTACCTCATCCAGCTCTGGGATTTGACCATAAGAAGGATGTAGACCTGTAGGAGTGAGTGCACAGGAGGGCCACAAAAACGATCAGAGGTCTGGAGCATGTCTGCTGTGAAGAGAGGCTTAGAGAGTTGGGATTGTTCAGCCTCAAAAAGAGAAGTTTTTGGGGACACCTCCTTGCAGACTTCCAGTACCCAAAGGGGGCTTATAAAAAAAGAGGGAGAGTAACTTTTTACACGGATAGATAGTGATCAGACAAGGGGGAACTGTTCTACACTAAAAGAGGAGAGATTTGGGTCATGTCAGGTTGGGTTACAAAGAAATTATTTACCCTGAGAGCAATGAAGAACTAGAAAATGTTGACCAGAGAAGCTGTAAACATCGCTGCTTAGCAGAGTTTTGAAACAGCCTAATGGGTGCCCAAGTACAGATTTGAGCCTAATTTGAAGCACACAAATTTGACTAAGCAGGCTGAGAGCTCAAATTAGGATCTCCAAACCAGCTGTACAGAATCTGCACCTTCTAACAGCTCACACCAGACAGCTGAGCCTCCTCCAGGCACCAGGAAGCTGGTCCTGCAACAGCAGTTCCCTTGCCCGCTGTGCCCATATCACGTCTGAGCATGGCATTTTCAGGCATGTATAGGCCACTGCTATCCCACTGACACATCCTCCAGACCAGAGCAAGTGCACTGGCTGAAGAGGGTGAGCTCAGCCCATCTGCACAGACACTCCTGCTACAACAGCTCCTGCAGAGCAAAAATGCCTCTCCTTTGTCTGGGCAGGTCTGAACCCAGGCTCACAGAGACCTGGCCATTTTCAGATCCCAAATCTTGTCTATCTTTGGGAAGGATGAGCTGGCCAGGCAGCCTTTCCTGAGGGCTGATGACAGTATTTCTCCGCACTACCATTTACCACTTAGCCTTGCAGCCCAGGGGCAAATTTCAAGTCTATACAGACTAAAACCCAGTACAAATGGGGGTCTATTATGTTAACTCCAAGGCAAGCCTCATCCAGCACCTCCATATAATATTAAATTAAATAAAAGGGGAATAAGAGAGGAAGTCTCCTCCCAGTTTTACAAGAATAGATTGATCTTTAGATGTTTTCTTTTCCCTCCTATGACTACAGAATAAGAAACAGTCATAACTCCCACCAAACATTGCACCTAACTATCCTGGTCCACATGCACTGAAAGCTATTTTAATATTTTGATAGTTTGATACCTACTGAGGGCAGCAGGGTCCCTGAAGAACTCCTCCTCCATTTCCCGCATAGGGACGTGTTGTGCAATACTAACTTGGTATTCAACAATCCTTTTCTTTAAAAGAACATTATGCTATTAACATAATTATCTGATTAATCTTTCAGCCTCATTTTGCATTAAATAAACACCTGGATGCAAAATGCTTTTTCCTCAGAGAGTGCACTTCAAGTGTTTATCCAGCACACTGATGCAAGGGATACCACCAGCAGTCCAACTGGTGGTCAAGGAGGAAAGCAAACTGAGCATGCCAGGGACAAGCAGGTAGTATTTTTAATACTTCCAAGTAAAACCATAATAATCATTGCTTTTACTTACCACCTCCTCAGGATGAGACAATCCTCATTTTGGAACTATAAAAAAACCTTTAAATGAATATATTGAAAATACACACACACACACAAGTGATTAGAGTGCCTTACAGAATTTACGGTCAAGAGCACACTGCTCAACTGCTCAGTTCAGGCCAAATGGCTCCTGGATCTAGTGCACCATTTTGAACTGAGCTACATCACCTCTCAGAGAGGCACCCAGTTGTGAAAGCAGCTGACAGCCATGAGTCGCATTTTTGGATGATACCTTCCTAATCATTAATTGCACTCACTGTGAAAAGAAAGATCTGTGTGTGCTTTTTTCCTTCAGTGCTGCTAGTATCACCTAGTCACAGTAATATTCTCTCTATTCAGGTACAAACAGACCATGAACAAATACCTTTTTCATTACGACTTTCAATTCCATCTGAGTGTGGGATGTAGAGTTGTGGGGTTTTTTGGGTTGTCTGAAAAACAACAACGCCTACTTTCTGGCTTGCAAAATTACAGGGTTTGGTCATCAGGTGCAGTTTTCTTAAGCTCCCGTTTTTCATTCACATTGCCTCCTCCAAAGCTTTTGCTTTTAAATCATTTGCACATAAATGGTGTAAACAACATGAGATGCTGAGATGTTCTTCCCACTTTCCATCCAGCAAAGGTGAGTGTAACACACACAGCAATCAGAAGGATAGAGAGCAATGTCTGCTACTCCATTAATAAAATGCTGGGTTTGTAAAGGTCTCCAGAGAAGTAAAACCTCTGATACCTCAAATGAAAGATTTCCCTGAATCGACTGTCAGGATAAAGCCCTGCTGCAATGTTTTAAAACTTACTGTGAAGCTATTTTAAAAAATATATGCCACCAAAACGTAAGAGGGCCAAAAAGCATACACATTCATTCTTCAAACTTCACTAAGACAGGATAGTTCAAGATCATTATTGCCAGTAATATGCTACCAGTGTACCAGCACCTTCTGCTGTTCTCCCCTCCTGGGTGAGGCTGCAAGGCAGCTCAAATGGCTCTTGTAACCTTAAAATAATTCTGCTTTCCACTTTTGAAAAACTTTTAATAAGACAGTCAATATTTTAGAGAAGAAAGCTCATCTTGTTTCTCCCTTCATGTCAACCAAGGACAAAGGAACAAAATTAAATCGGAGTTAAGTATCCTGCCACCAGGACAGGCATCACAGGGCACCTAGAGAACCCACACACCCCTGTCCTCACACAATGCAGCATCCATTACCAACATTTTCTTCAGTTATATAACTAATGTAGGTGAACATAGGCCAGTATCTTTGGAGCAGAATGTCCCCATCACACATATAGGGGAAGAAAAAAAAATTCAAATTGATTTTATTACTGTGTTTACAAAGTAATATGCACCAGAGTAAAAGAAAAAGGTTTTGGTTCTCCTGAAGCAAGAACCTTCCCCTCCATCTTCAGTACTTCAAGCAAAACACACAAACAAAACCACATTCTCCATCTCGTACCTTGCTTTTGTTGATAAGTTTCAGCAAAATCCCTTCAGGCACATCAGAATGTTGCAAAGGCATACTTAAACCTTCAACAGCCATGAATGATTATTACCTTTCATACCAGGAATGGGTAAGAAAGTCCTATACATCTGTAAGGATCAGATCTGCTAGGTGAGCAAGTATCGGCCCCTTACTTGATCACTCTTTGTGTAAACGTGTAGCTAATGGTGATTAATACTAAGCATAAGAGATGTAATGGAAATCTTCATACAACAGCAACACTGGGACAATGGTGAACCCCAAAAGACTGCCAGGGTGTGCTACCATCCATCCATAATTCTCTCAGATTCCCTGCAGAAATCTCCCAAGGCTGGCAGAAGCTCCCTCTCCCCTCTGAGAGATGACTTCCTACTCTTGTCCAGAACAGCAGACAAAGACAGATTCACAGTGTCAGTTTGTGTAGCCAGCACTGCACTGAGCTGCAGACTCAGTCTGGAGGTTTTTGATATTTTCTCCCCTCCTTCCCACATCCATTATCACCTAAGGTGGGTGGTCCCACCCTACACTTGATGTTTTCCTGTGGTCTGAGCAACATGCCAGGCACCTTTCCATCCAGCTAAAAATCCACTCTCAGCTCCAGAAATGCAGAAATACAAACCAAAGACAACCTATCATGCATCTTTCCATAAGGTGATCCAGTAACTTGCAAGACTTAAGAGAACTTGATTTGTAATGAAGTAAAATAGCAAGATGGCAGCCTGCTCAGTTGAAAATCGCTCCTGACACGTCTGTGCTGAAAAGATTCAGTCTACTTACGCAGAAGTGTTCTCACCCCCTGATCAGCACTGACTGATAGGCAATGCAAACATGCAGTCTGGTGCCCAAGATTTAAAATCCTTTTATTTTATTCACCTCCTTAGTTATTGTTTCGTTTTAAATTGATTCCTGAATCAGTCTCGCAGCATATTAGTAAATTCCATCTGCATTTATCAAGATTCAGGCTTTAACCAAAATATTTAATATCTATGCCTATTTGTTTCCATTATTAGTGCTGAAATCCTTACAGCCCTACATGCTTATTTGTCAGACTAGTTTAGTCAGCATGGTGGAAATAATGAGGCATAGTGCACTTCAGGTTCATCTTAACATTAGAGAGAGCCTCTGTCCCATGTAATCACTGCAACACACAGGCATATCTTACGTGAAGGAAGATCTAAAGGCTGGAACTCAACATATCCCCAGCTTCCATTTATACTATCAACACAATCATCTGGTCACCTCTCCATTCCTTTGACAGCTGTAATATCTGCAATTAAAATCTGAATCAGTGGGGGCTATTTTAAGAACAAAGAAGGTATTTCAGTTGAGTAGAAAGCTGCCAGATTGGGTAGGATATGCTACAATTGGCATTCCAGCTCATTAAAACAGCTTTGCCATGGACTATTCGTTCTGAAACTTTATATACACAACACAAGCACCACTCAGCACCAGTGTTTGCTGAAACCCAGCCAGCTTCATGTTGCCCTTGCACATGAAGGAACTTGTCACAACAGCCATTCAGGGTCAGATAAATGACTGAAGCCAAGGAGAATTCAAGGGAAGCACAATTCCTCTCTGAGGACTGGGAATGGCAATAACATCCCCTTCTGCATGAATCCTAGCAATACTCTGATAGTAAACCAAACTGGTCAGGAATTTGCTCCACGCTGCAACTGGGAGGTCCTCCTATGAGGTTCTCCTGCTTCTCCTCCTTTTCCATGGTAGTGACAGCTACTGCTTTCCTCCTCAAAAACCATACACAACACATGAAATCCCATCAATAACTGAATCCCTCAAAAGAATAAAAGCAGAGAACCATTTGGAAAAGACTTCTAAGATCACCATGCTCAGCCATTAACTTTGAAACTGGTTTTAAATGCTACAGTACTTTTTGTCTGTAAAGATACTTACAAATGTGGAGGGGAAAAATACAGATCTCAGGAGAGAACCAGAATCTTACTTGGAAATGTTTTTTAAATGGCATTTGGAAGAACACACATTCCCAATAAGGAAGGGTGAAAACAGGCATACCCTGTGAGCTGAAAGAGTTTCGTGGAGTTGAGGAAGACAGAAAAAAAAAAAAAACAGGCTTAGCTTCACTCCCTTTGGGAATCCTAGAGAGCTAGTGAATCCAAGTTAGTATTTGTTTTTATTTCCATATTCTACCTGTTTAGAAAGGGGTTCTCATGGGGCCAGATGCAAAACGCCTGCTACAGTGTCAGATTAAGGTAGAGGGTTTTTTTTTTAACAATTTTCAAAAGGGGGAAAGAAAAAACAAACAAAACAAAACAAAAAAAAAAAAACCCCAAACCTAGGGAAAGTTGGATTCTTCTTTCATTTAGTTTTTTAGCTCCTTTCATTTATCTTTTTCACCTTCCCTTCCCTGAGATTTACTTTAACAATATCCAGTTATTAAATGCAGCAGATACCATGAGAGGAGAGATAAGTTTGCAAGACATGACAGTGAAGCAAATTAAAATAGTGGAACCTGTCAATGCAGTTCTAATGCCAGTGTAGCCCCAACCCCTTGTCCTGCAGTGATGGCATACTACTGAAAAGCTAGATACAAGCACATCCCAATGAAATTTATCACAATGTATTTGTTTTAATACATTGCAACCTTTAACTTGTCTTTACCGCACTTTCTCCTAAAAACAAAAACAACCCAATATTCCAACTTCCTTGGAAATGGATGTTGCTAATATTAGACAGTTGCTCATATAAGTTCTGGATGTCCCATCCCTGGAAGTGTTCAAGGACTGGCTGTGTGGGGCTTTGAGCACCCTAGTCTAGTTGAAGGTGTCCTTGCCCACAGCAGGGGGAGGTTGGAACTAGATGGTCTTCCGATGTCCCTCCCAATCCAAGCCACCCTATGATTCTATCATATATTGAACTAGCACAATCAATCCAATAAATCACTGTTTTATCAGGAAAGCATAAAAATCTGTGAAGCCTCACACTGCTTATCCCCCTCACACAGCAAGTTATCACTTAATTAACAGAAGCCTACAAGAGTTTCATCTGCCCAGTCACTGGGGCATGGTGGCACCCGAGAGGCATCTTGGAAGCCGAGAGATCCATGCCCTTTTGAACCAACAATGATGTGCTACCCTGAAGCTCCTAACATGGCAGCAGATTATCTCTGTTTAGGCAACAGAACTCCAGCCTTCATGCCTATTTAAGCATTGCACTGCTCATTGAGCATTGCACCAGTTGGCTTTGGGCCTCAGTCATTTGCGTGCCCTCCAAAAAGAGCCCATGAATGCTGCCAGGACAATGGATACCAGTCAGAAGCCTGTAAAAGGAGTCGAGATGGAAGGGGAATACAGACTGTATCCAGACACTGTCAGCATCCAGACACCCTCAGAATGACAGACAGCTGATCAGATAATTCCTTAACCCAAAGGAAAATAAAATCCTCATGAATTTTCATAATGCATAAAGTCATTACAAAGAGCAAGGATGGGATAACGTGCTCTCTGCCAGCGTGGGAGTACTGTTTGGGTCCCTGTATTTGGCATCATCTACTGCACCCATCACTTGTCTTCCAGGAAGAGATTAAAAACTGAAGCTCTGAGAACAGGCTTTCACTAGATTAGCTCACCAATTCTCTTTTGCTTTCAGACCACATCAATTAAGCACAGAGGAAAGACAAATGTACTGATCTGGTATGAGGACAGCCCAAGTTCAAGACCCTGCACTACCTGATTCAGAGTAAGCAGGCTGAGAAAATGGGTTTGAGTCAAAAATCTGTGTCAGTACCCTGACACTTCTGGTTTTATGGAAAGGAAGGAAAGTAGAACACATCTGGACTGTTACAAAGTGAAGTGATTTCAATCTCTGCAAGTTACTGAAAGCCCAACTGGATTTCCTCCATCAGCCTGACACTCCCCAGCACAGTTAGCACAGGTAAGAGCACCTGGGACTAATCTGGTCCTGCCAAGTTGCCAACACTCACAATAACCATCTGCCTGTATATCCTTCTGTAGTGTCCTTTGCCTTTCATGTCCCTGAGTGAATAGTCACAAGGAGTTTTTCACTGCTGGGTCAAACACTTCTCCAATTCTTTGCCAGCAAACTAGGAAATTCATTCATTCTTTCACATACCCAGGGAAAAATGCAGGAAAGCTCTGGGAAGCTTACTGGTACTCCATGAAAAGCGGGAGGGTTACCAGCTTGAGTGGAAGCAGAACATGGGCGCTGAGCCATCACCAGCACAGCCAGCTTGAAAACACCACTGCATGCAAGGGGGG